>OZ057403.1:26802081-27015630 GCA_964056735.1 Allodiplogaster pararmata | reverse complement strand
AGAGCCCTTATAGCTGTTTGCTATGAAATTCAGCTGACGGTTTTGCTGCCCTTATAGAAGTTTGCTATGAAATTCAGCTGACGGTTTTGAAGCTTTTTGAACCCGAACTGGAAGACATGTTGATAAAGCTTCGCACGTATCCCAGTGACCCAGTTCGCAGCCGATTGTTCTATATACATTAGTCTGACTCGCATCTCAGTTAAGAGCGTACGCTGCCGCGAAACGGAAACCAACGCGAGAGAGTCTACTTTGTTTAGAAAAGTCATGGACTATTGTGTAATGTTTTTTTAAACTCATTAACTTATTCTCAAGTGTGCATTCTGAGCAATCTATCTAAAATGTTAAGGTTATGAACTCGTCGGCCCGCCGCATCGGCTGGGCCTTCAAGACCACCAACATGCGTCGTCTGGGTGTTGAACCTCCGTGCGGAGTGCTCGACCCCAAGGAGGCCGTCCTCATCGCCGTCTCCTGTGACGCGTTCGCCTACGGCCAAGAAGACACCAATAACGACCGCATCACCATCGAGTGGACCAACTGCCCAGAAGGAGCGGCCAAGCAGTTCCGCCGGGAGTGGTTCCAAGGAGACGGAATGGTTCGCAGAAAGAACCTCCCCATCGAGTACAATCCTTGAGTAGGGGACAACGGCTAGTAGGTTCAGTAGAATGAATAAAATTTGATGGATTGAAGTGACATTCGCAAGAATCACGACTGAGTTATTGATGAATAAATAGGATTTGTGAGAGTTTGTGTAATTTTGTTCGATAAGGTTGATCAGAACGACATATAGACTTGGAGTGTAAATAGAGGAACAATTGTTCTTTTGTTAAAGGAACCGAACCCTCAACTTTTCAATTGACCCTATACTCTGACCTAGATTATTACCACTGCTTCCTCCCTGTTCCTTCAGTGAGGCATAGGTTATTCCGCAATAATATGTAAATAACGATCGAGAAGGTTCTACAACCTTTCACTCGTATTTTTTGTTACCGATGTTTTCCAAATCCTGATTATCCACATGCACTTCCTTCATATTCTTTTCGATTAAATCACTTAGGTCTTTCATCCTTATTGGATAGAAGGAAAGTGGCGGATCTTATGATGGGCTGGAAAATACTCAATGACAGATCTATTCTAGCCAGAGAGAGATTCTTTAAACGGGTTCCGATCACACGCACAAATTCAAATGGCATAAAAAATTTCAAATGTATGTCGAATCAAGACAGAATTTAGCTCGTTTTCATTGTTTCTCGTTGAGCGTAGCTCTTATGTTCTCCAGACTTTCAAAATATGTGTTGGATATTCCTAGTGAACATGTTTTCAGAAAAGTTGTTACCAATGCCGTTGGTACACTCTACTTTTTTATTTAATGTTTTTATTTATTTAATGATTTTGTTTATTTAATATATATATATAAATAATATACTAATCTTTGACGATCGCTTTCGTGTTTGGGAACATAACAATGGGCAATATCACGTATTCCCTGTACTGCTTTTTGATTTATAATATTTTTACGTAACATTGATCTATGTATAAAAAATAATTAATATGAATGATAGTGAGAGAAAAGAGGTGGAAAAAGTTTTTGTTGTTGGATGCAGCAGCGAACTTGTAGAAATTTATTTTCTGGAACCAGCCTATAAACCTTTGTTTTGTGACATTCAGAAGACTTTTGACAGAAAAGTGTATTTTTATTCAGATAAGAGAATCAGTTTTGAGGAAATAGATTGAGTCAGTATATTGAGTCGATAGATTCATTTCATCTTCACAAGCCCTGCAAGCAGAGCACTTCTTAAACGTTTCCAATTACGAACTTGTTATTTTTGTATCCGTTAGTTCTTCTTGGAAAATATCTAAGGATTTCAGATTTCTGGTAAATTTTTTGACACGAACGAAGAGTTTAACTGAGTTACGGAATTTCGCATCCAAGTTCTAACCCAAAAACAAGTTCCTTGCATTATTTACACGGCTTGATGAGAATGTTGATGAGAATAAACTCTTACATAGTTGTTCTTATTTATTCAAAAGTTATAATACTTTCACTTTTCATATTTCACTTTTCGACGACTGGAGAAATTTTCTCACTTTTTTATAATTCCGATTCTTCTCATCTTCCCACAAAACTTTCCCGCCGAGTTGAATTTTGCGGGGCACGAATGGGCAGCTGGGGTAGTCACTCTGCGAAGTCACATCTCATAAACTTTTTCAGTATGTCTTCGTGCTAACAATGAATGACTGTGACTCAGAAAGCCAAGAAAAAGGACTTTAGATTTATGCAAATACAATACCGTGTAATATTCTATTTAAATAGCAAATTGTGAACATAACTGCAAAAAGCGAACATATTGTCATGATCTTTTCATTTTGTTGTGTGTATTTTCATGAAAGTATATATACATATGTTGTAGTTATAGTAAAATGTATGTTTCAAAATAAACCGAACTCATTCGCACCAAAAATCTAATTTTACAAATTTTCTAATGGTGGCGGTAAGTTCGATTTTTTAATTTTTTTTTAATAACTACATTAGATTTTTTGTTGTTGAAAGACTCATCTTATCGGAAGAAAAACGTGTTCTAGATTTTTTAGATCGAGTTTGAGTTTTTGAGAAAAAAATTGATAAAAATAGAAAAATAGATGTTGTCTTATGTTAAATACATGGTTATAATTTCATAAAAATGCAAAAAGTAATTAATGAAAAATCAAAACTTGATAGAATTTTGCACAATATTGTATATCATTTGTCATCCACGCAAATGACTTCAATTCACTTCTTACGTACATAGAATTTGCTCAGCTTGTTTTTCTCAGCTCAGATAATTTTACGTGGTCAAATTGAGAAATTGCATTCAGATTACTGATTTTTAAAACATGTAGAAGATCTAACGACCTTAATTTTGAATGTCATTGTGTACTTCCAAGGAGCGCCTCCGACTTCCGCTTCGAGGACCAGTTTCTTCGTCGAGTTGTAAACTGGAAACTAAATGTTAACCTAAATGAAAAAGCGAAAATGGAAACATGTAAGAAGCAAGAAACGGGTTCTGATCTTTTTGTATAAGAAGCAGCAGCTAACCGAAATATTAGGTTAGCAAGGATTGTGAACACAAAATCGAGAAGCTTAGTGATTTGTATTTGTTCTCACCTCCTTTGGGGTTGAGCTCCACGTTCACGCTCTCCGTGGTTTCGCTGAGTTCCGAGGCCGACTTTGAAACATTATTTACAATAAAAAATTAACACTTTCTGTTCTCCCATTACTTTTCTAACTAAATTTGTAATTTTAAATTTTGCGAGAATATTGTAATTCGTTTTTCAACTACATAATTACTGCTGCATCAATGTTTTTAATTGTTTTAAAAACTACACATTTCTCGAAACTTCTGATTAACGTTAATCTTATCAAAAAATATTATTCAAATTCAAGTCTTACTTATTAAAACAAAACACAATAATAATAATAAAAACCTCATTTGGTTCCACTGGCTCTTTCGGCTTTCTGAAACAGATTCAAGGTCATTTTCTGATTTCGGATAAAAGGATATAATGCTTATGTTTAGAGAATTAGACAGATAATTCAAATAGAGAGAAGACATGAAAGAAAATACAGAGACAAAGAAGCAAAGGAAAAGAGAGAGAAAGATCATTGATGACCTGAATTTTCCGTGCGGTGCTCTCAAAGCTTCAGGTGAAAGAGAGCGAGATTTCTACAAAAACCTTCGTGTGATTATTTCCAAGACATAATTTTTCCAAAGTGAAAAACTTTCACTAAAAAAGTTTCCCGGTGATTAAGAACAAAGGTAAACTGCAAACAGACAACAAAAAAAATTCTAGGGTGACCGACCTACCGACCCTCTCCCTCACTCGAAATAAATGTATCACAGTTTTCACAGCCTAAATTTTAAGAAAAAAAATCTTCATTCTTAGACATAAATACTATGTTTAATTAGCTAAGAACTCAGCCTCAACCGGTTTCGTAAAGTTAAAAGTAAAACTTTTAACCTACTCTAGCGATCGACCCATTGAAAAATCCATACATTATTTACCTATGATAAAAAATCTCCAAGCTGATTATACATATAATTATTGTGCGTAGTAGAAGTTTGTTATGTATTTTCCGAGTAAAACATAATAAAAATAGATTTTAAAATAGTACCACAAAATTCTCTCTCTTTTTGTGTAAATTTTGTCCTCTCTCAGCCGAAAAGGAAGAACTTAGTACGGGTTTACTCTGCCTGCAATGAGAGCATATCAAAACACGGCTGTTTCTGTTTTGTGAACAACAGTCTAATGAGTCACGAGAGACATGCGAATGAGGGATGTTTGTTAAAGTTACTGATTGATTGGGGAGATGAGACTCTGACGAGGACGGGGGACAGGAGGAGTTGCCTGCAAGCATCACTATAAAGCCGTTTTTCTGATGTCTCTCAGTATTGCGCATACTTTCGAAGGTATCACTTAGGTGTGCTTTTCGAATAGGCGAAGGAAAAAGTTTCAAAAGAAGGTATAGTTTTATAATATCTGTGTCTAAAGCTGATGTCAACCTAGTCAATACCCCCTTGTGTGACTTCAAAATACAATCTCACTCGGTTAAGTGCAAGTTGTCGCATGAAGTCCTGCGTGAGACCTGTGTGAGGAGCAGAAGAGTCCAACAGCAGAGCCCTCGAGTTTTCCAGATTCCTCAAAGCCTCGTTAAATTTTTCTACCGCCCTGTAGAATTGATTTTTATCCACGTAGACACTTTAAATACGGTTCACCCAAGTCATAAAAACGAATAGTTAGAAACTAATTTCATAAGCAGGAGCATATTAATCAGAAAAAGAAATACTGACCCGAGGGAGGTCGCGGATGTGCTATGTGTCGTATGTTCGACGTCCGATAGCTGTAGCCATCTCTTGCTTATCTGCTGATTCAGTGTTTTTCTTCATTTTATAAATTGTATTTTAAATGATATTGAAACAATATCTAAAATAATCAAAATTGTGGACTGGAAAAGTTCTAGTTCAGTCCTTCGACTTGTTTGAGCTAACCATTACCCAAAAGGTACGAGTCAAGTATAACAAAAATCAACCTTTCCTGTGTGCGATTCGGTTTTCTTCAACTGAACAAAAAGTTTCTCAGTGGTTTCCCTGCAATGCAATGATGAAAATTCTAAGTTTGAATCAAATTTAGTGAGAAATTTTCCAACCAGCTTGTAGCCCTTAGGCGATGAAAAACCATTTACTATTATGATAAGATCATAGTTCAAAAAATTATGGATAGTGTAACTCTTGAAAGTTTTTGAAGAATGGCCGCTCTTTGAGCGAGGGAGTCTGAAATAATTAGAAGAGCGGAGAAGGAAGTCTTATGGAGCGTTAGAATTCAAATGAAGAGCGGAGAAGGAAGTCTTATGGAGCGTTAGAATTCAACTTTTCACTTTGCAAAGTAATCTCTGCAAAGTGAAAAAAATTTCTACTTCTCCACCTTTATGCTATATTTTACCACTCTCTCGCACCGCTCTTTGTTTACGTCGTGGTTTTAGAGTGATGGAGCGTTCAGCGGGATCACTTTGCAGAGATTACTTTGCAAAGTGAAAAGTTGAATTCTAACGCTCCATTAGTCATTATTCTAGACCCCATCGCTCGAAGTACGACCAATTTCCAAAATTCTCAACAGTGCTGGTAACCAATGAATAAGGTCATCCCCTAAGAGCTGGCTCAAATCACCAGATATTTATAGATTATTAGATTGCGAACTTGATTGGATAGTCTTCCTGAGTGAGCTCTGGATGAATCTCCATCACGCGACCTACGCTCTTCGAGGTCGAATCTAATCCGGCAGGCAAAGAATGTCTGCGAGTTAGTGACCGCTCCTGAGAATTCACTTATTTTTTCATGGAAAAAAACCAGTTCCCGATGGACAGGACATGTAGCAGAAACGGAAAAAGCTAAAACTGGCCTTGATGGTATGGTTGGGATCGTTAGTGTAGAACTTGTTCTGGCAGACCTCGATCCGATCACCTTCCCATAACGAGCTGCGAGTCCGTATATCAGCCTTAACATTTTTAAGTTCACCTATTCTTTTCGATCAAATATAAGAGATAAAAATTTACTTCATATTTTGTTACTATGAGAATGGTCTTTTGAAATGAAAACATAGAGGGAAAATTGAAATGTGAAATTCTATTAATAAAAAACCGGTCTCTTATACAAAATATGAAAATCTCATTCAGGAAAAAAAAAAGTGATTTTCCGATTACAATTGCAATCTTTTGTTTTTCAGTGGAAAAAGTCTCAATTTTGAATGTTATGTAATATTTTGAATATTGAAAAAAAATTGAAAAGTTTTTTAAAAATTGTATATTGAAAAAAATTTAGTCGATAAAATGAAAGAGGGTACATTTTTGAGAATCTCAATCCATTCTTCTCCAAGTCGACATTTCTCCGAGACTCGAACGGATCTGTTCGGTCTGGTAGTTACAGACTCCCTTTCCTTCAGAGGAGCTCTCAAAATATTCCCTGGCTTTTTAAACATGTAGCTTAAACGATGAAATTTCCCAAAAAAAGGATCACTTATCAAATTTTTTCAATGTGTCTTGAACGCCTTAAAGTTATGACCTTTTTTTTTCTATAAGAAACTAAATAACTTTTTAGAAGTGTTTTTTTCTCTAAAAAGGCAATGTTGTCCTTGATGCTTATTGTAAGTAGTTTTTTTCTCTTACAAACTTATTTTTCGTTATAAGCTTTTCAAAATATGTTGAAAAACCTTACCCTTGAGAATATTTTTCATTGACTTGTTGGAAGGAGAAGAGCACTCGCTCAGTCTTTGAGGTGCTCGTTCGTTCTTTCAGAGTTTGACTCTCGATGATGACGTTAAGGTTCAGCAGAGGCTGTTCTCTTCAAACCGATTTTTATCTTTCCAGCAACAGGTGCAAAGGTGCTATAAGCAATTTTATCCGGCACCAACCGTAATAACCAGTGTGGTTGTTGAAGAGGCCACCAACCGTAATAACCAGTGTGATTGTTGAAGAGGCATCAATTGGTTGACCAACCGTAATAACCAGTGTGGTTGTTGAAGAGGCATCAATTGGTTGACGCAAAAATTATTCAAGAAAACTTGGTGAGTCTCCACGTTTCTATCGCTGATTTTTCAACGAGCATCAATAGGTTTACATTTTCGTCCGTCTCCCGCTTGTACATTTCACTCCTTCTCGTCTTCACTCTAATTTTCGCCCGTTTCGCTCATCTGCTTTCATGCTTCCCAATTCGATTCGAATGAGATTATTTGATGTTTATTTCAAGAAGAGAAGGTCAAGATTAACCTTTTACCGGCTCGAACCAACTTCCCCAGACAAACGTGTTTGTATCGTCGGCTGTCCATGCTAGTGAATGAACTGCGGTCTCGTCCTCTCTATAAAGGCTTATTTTTGCATCAGAAAAAGAAGTTGTTACAATCCTTACTAACTTTGTTCATTCCACCATCATTCATTAGTTAGGTAGGAAACTATTTTTTCTTTACTATAGTAAGACCTTTTAACATAAAAAGCTGAAACTCATATTAAAATTGAAATTAAGCGTTTTTCGATTTTCAGCTCTAGCTCAGCGTTCTAGGAAATGAAAAACTCGGTTTTTTGCAATCACTTGAAGTTCAACCGCAATGGGACTTTGAGAGAAACCCGAAAACTGACCAAAGTTATGAAATACTTGCAGAGTTTAAGTGTAAACTCAAACGATTCAATCATGTAAAAAGCATAAAAACCGACCGAGAAAATGGAAGATCCTTGTACAAGAATGGCATTTTCGGCGACGTAAACAACATAGGAAGTCTTCTCATTTGTTGTTGAACCCTCCTTCCGCTCCTTCGAGTTCTCTATGTGTGGATGCTTCTGCAATTGTGAAAATGAGAGAAAATACAATGGCTTTCTAATAAATTACCATAGTTCGTAAAATTGTTAAATTTATAATTCTTGCTAAGCTCAAACGGGTCCTTTGTGATAAGTTGCTCGGTTGTGATTATTTTTGTACAGGTTAGCAGTCATAGCGGAATCTGTTTTGATCCCTTGCCTTTGTCCGCCGAAGTTTTTCCCTAACCTCTTGAAAATTGGGGGGGGGGAACAGAGGAATTAATTCGCTCGAGAGAGTCTGTTTGAGTGGAATTGGGTTACTGACTGCTGTCATGAGGTTGCAGATGCGGACGGCTGTCACTTTGTCAGTGCCGCATTCACTTGAGAGGATGAGTGACTGAGAAAAGACTTTGATGTTCCCATTGAAGGGAATGATGGAGACTTCTTGACGTGTGAACACCTCAACCAATAACTTCTTCTTGATTTGAAGAATCATCTTTCTTTTATTTTATTTTATTCTTTGCTGGCAGGTCTTCTTACCCTGATTTGAATTGTGAACTTGTTTTCTGTTCAGTTTAAGCGCTAAAAAACATTTTTAAAAAATTCCGTAGATTTTATTCGAGTACGCTTTGTTTGAGGACTCACCAACAACCATTGTTTCCTTATTATCAATTTTTTTATCATAAAATACATCATAAGCTTGTTTGAAAACTATTGATCGATGATGCTGAGATACTTGGAGAGCTAGTAAAATTCCTCAAAATTTTCACTATGAGAAATTTTTTATAGAATTTTTTAGAAATTTTTACAAAAACATAGAAAATTTTCAAAAATAGCTCTTTTGCCGAATACAAGTAAAAGAATCCTTACTGAGAGAGGTTCTTGCAGCACGCACTTCAGCTGCTGTTGCTCTCTCTTCGCTGCCACCGTAGTCAGCGACTCGTCATCGAATAGCCGACGCCGAGTCGAGTCACGACTTCTACTTCTTCCCGCCGAGTCAACACTTCTTCTTGTTTCAGACCGGCGAGTTGAGTCGTTACCGGGTGAATAGTCACGACGTCTTTGACTTCGAGAGCTGACATTGCTCATCCAAGAGCTATCCTGAAAATCGGATCAATTTTTATCAACTTTTTTCTTATTTCTCGAGAAAGAAATAAGGGAAAAAATTCGAAGTTTTTTCAATTACATTGTTTGAATCAAATTGTTTTTGACAAAAACAAAAAAAATTTCATGAAAAAGTTTGTCTTGTGCCGCGGAAAACATTTAAACCTGACCGTGTTTCTCTTACCGTGAACAAGCGCGTTAACGTTTTTTTGCTAATCCGGGACCCATTGCAGAGTTCAAAAGTCGTTATAATGACCATTGCTATTCCGTCCGAATGGCGCCTTGTTAAAAGCTGAACCGATACATCACAAGAGAAAAGAATATATGTTATATTTTAATGATAGACCGATTTCTCGGGTGTTCGGAGCAGAGATTCCGCCATGATGGGGTCCAGAATAGGAGGAATAGACGACACTCCATTCGTTGGGAACGACGAACTGACAAAACTTTTCGTTGCACCGCTCTGTAATCACTCTTTGAATAAAGATTTGAAACGACTGTTGACCTTTTTCATGAAATTAACACAACGTTTTCATAGCTAGAATGTTCCGTTAAACTCTCAAAAAATTTCTCATACCAGATAAATTCATCAACTATTTAAAAAGCATTTTTATTAATTTTTTTTGGGAAATTAGTTTCATCCTACATCAAAAATCCTCAATCGGTTCATCAAAAAACACTTCTTTCGCGTATCTCATCCTTTTTTCTCTTAAACTTAACTTTTTAAACTCTACTAAACTGGCGTGAACTTCAAGTTTAAAATGCAATGAAAAGTGGTCTAGCAAAGTTTACCTTTTCTGCTATGCATCATGAACCCAAAACCATTAAGGACCTTACAATATTTCATTCAAAACCCTATTCGGTCCATTGTCTGACAGTTTCTTGCTCTCTTCTTCTCGCAGCATTTCGAAAGGCTGCTCTCCTCAGGGAATCTCTCTCTTTACTTATTGCGCGACTGCTTTCATGAGTTCGAGTTCTCCTGAATGAAGAAAAATCAGAATCCTTGCGCATTTGGATTGCTTATCCTTTTTCTGAGAATGGCACAAGCACACATATATATGTATATAATATTATTTTATATCAAATTTTTAGGTTTTATTATCATTTTGTTTTCTTTAATTGTTTATTTGTTTTTATTTTTGTTTTATTTTGTTCAATTCTAAGTTAAAAAGTTTTAATTATACTCGTTTCCTCTCTGGGCACTCACTGATGAGCCCCACCCAGAGAGAGCAGAAGTCTGTCTGAGTTGGGGCGAAACAGACTTCTGCTACATTATAGTCTTAGCAGTGATATAATAATTGTAAATTATAATTATCACATCTTTTACCATTTTCCTATAATAATACGAACATTTTCCAAAAAGTTCCTAGCAGTACTTTGTGCTCTGAACATGACTAGAAGTCATGTACTAATAGCGTTTTTCAAGTTTATCTTAATACTAATAACATTTAGCTTGAGCAATATTCTCCCTTCCAACCAATGATGATTTATATATCAGCTTCAATATGCTAAATTTTTTGACTGTAAAAATGGTAGTCTAAATTACTGTGGTGTTGATGTGTGAAGTGGAAGAAATCGGCTGAAGGAAGATTCGGTCGTTGATTCAATGTCTGATGAATCCTGCGCAGGACAAGTCTATGACAAAGATTCTAATAATGTTAAGAAAATGTGACGTCGTTCTTCAGAGCCCTGATTTTATTGGAACATTTTTTTGGGAAGACATATGTTACTGATGAATGTTCTTGAAGGTGCCTGGGAATAAATGATTGAGCTATCGCACAGAAAAAAGTCTTTGTACTGCCGATGTAAATTTTAAAAAACCTGTTTAAAAAATTTTTATTTACGAGTTTAACAATTTTTCTAGTAATAAAAAATAAAAACTTTGAAATAAATACTTGCGTTGTTTTTTATCATTAAAAAAATTATAATGTTCTTTTGTCTTGGATTCACTTGAGTGCTTTCGCACAAAACTTGGTTTTTGATTTTCATAACAAACGATTTATAAATGAATAAAAAAGTTGCTTTTTTTCGTTCAAAGACTACGAGACTTTGTACCAAAGATGAAGAGTCTTGTCCGAAATCCACTTTTTTCTTATCGGTCATTCTTGTTAGTCTGAAAGTTATATTATTTTATGAATCCTTTAAAGTTTTTTCGATAATTTTATAAAAATTGTAAATACTTCAATTTTAGTGCTCCACAATAATCTCATTTTTTTACAAGTTTAGTTAATAAATTGAAATAAGAAATAACATTTTTAAAAAGCGGAAGGTCTAGATGTTGAGAGAAGAGAGACAAGTAGACCAGTTGAGAGGGTGAGTAGAACGAGTAATGACGACCCCCACACGAGTTCTCCCCCTCTTTTGCATGCCAATGTTTCTTTTCATTTCGAGATGATTTTCTGATGAAAGTGCACGACTGAACCATTGGAGCCTCTCCGTTGAAATCATCAGAACATTTGAGAGAGTGTTCCAAAAGAAAATCAAACAAAAATTCGTCAGCACTTAATCATTTAAACTGACTTAGTTAAATAGTAGCGGAAAGAGTAATTTATTCACCGGTCACTTTATATAATATCATATCAACAATTTGATATGATATTAATCAGTCTGATGGTGTATTGCTTTACCGATTAAGGCATCGCAGGCTCTTCTTTTTCCATTCATCAGCGTGGTATACCTCGGTTTCTAACCGGAATTGAACATCTTTGATGAAATATCGAAATCCCTGTTAAATTTTTCTTATAGTTCGATTTCATTTGGAATGATATTCAAGAAAATAAAGAATGAATGAATGAATGAATGAATGAATGAATGAAAATGAATGAATTAATGAATGAAAATGAATGAAAATGAATGAATGAAAATGAATGAATGAAAATGAATGAATGAAAATGAATGAAAATGAATGAATGAATGAATGAATGAAAATGAATGAATGAATGAATGAATGAAAATGAATGAATGAATGAATAAAAATGAATGAATGAATGAAAATGAATGAATGAATGAAAATGAATGAATGAATGAAAATGAATGAATGAATGAAAATGAATGAATGAATGAATGAATGAATGAATGAAAATGAATGAATGAATGAAAATGAATGAATGAATGAATGAAAATGAATGAATGAATGAATGAATGAATGAATGAATGAAAATGAATGAATGAATGAATGAATGAATGAAAATGAATGAATGAATGAAAATGAATGAATGAATGAATGAATGAATGAATGAATGAATGAAAATGAATGAATGAATGAAAATGAATGAATGAATGAATGAATGAATGAATGAATGAAAATGAATGAATGAAAATGAATGAATGAATGAATGAAAATGAATGAATGAATGAAAATGAATGAATGAATGAAAATGAATGAATGAAAATGAATGAATGAATGAATGAATGAATGAATGAAAATGAATGAATGAATGAAAATGAATGAATGAATGAATGAATGAATGAATGAAAATGAATGAATGAATGAATGAATGAATGAAAATGAATGAATGAATGAATGAATGAATGAAAATGAATGAATGAATGAAAATGAATGAATGAATGAATGAATGAATGAATGAATGAATGAATGAATGAATGATTGAATGATTGAATGATTGAATGATTGAATGATTGAATGATTGAATGATTGAATGAATGAATGAATGAATGAATGATTGAATGATTGAATGATTGAATGATTGAATGATTGAATGATTGAATGAATGAATGAATGAATGAATGAAAATGAATGAATGAATGAAAATGAATGAATGAATGAATGAATGAATGAATGAATGATTGAATGATTGAATGATTGAATGATTGAATGATTGAATGATTGAATGAATGAATGAATGAATGAATGAATGAATGAATGATTGAATGATTGAATGAATGAATGAATGAATGAATGAATGAATGAATGAATGAATGAATGAATGAATGAATGAATGAATGAATGAATGAATGAATGAATGAATGAATGAATGAATGAATGAATGAATGAATGAATGAAAATGAATGAATGAAAATGAATGAATGAAAATGAATGAAAATGAATGAATGAATGAATGAAAATGAATGAATGAATGAATGAATGAAAATGAATGAATGAATGAATAAAAATGAATGAATGAATGAAAATGAATGAATGAATGAATGAATGAATGAATGAATGAATGAATGAATGAATGAATGAATGAATGAATGAATGAATGAATGAATGAATGAATGAATGAATGAATGAATGAATGAATGAATGAATGAATGAATGAATGAATGAATGAATGAATGAATGAATGAATGAATGAATGAATGAATGAATGAATGAATGAATGAATGAATGAATGAATGAATGAATGAATGAATGAATGAATGAATGAATGAATGAATGAATGAATGAATGAATGAATGAATGAATGAATGAATGAATGAATGAATGAATGAATGAATGAATGAATGAATGAATGAATGAATGAATGAATGAATGAATGAATCTTGAAGAGACCCTATAGTCCAAACCATATTCTACGTTCTCGTGTCTCTGCGTTCAATGTTCTCACTCCTACTTTATCAGGAATATTATAAACAGTTGAAATGTGTTGAATGATATGAATTTTCTATGACGCGTTTCATGATTATGACATTAACTTTTTTGAAGCGAATATAGAATAAAAATAAGAATATAAAATTTTAAAATAAGAATATAAATTTTTAAATATATAAACTTGGACAACTCAATGGAAACGATAAATGAGCCCGAGAGAATGAATGATTCATCAAGGATTTATACCGATTAATCAGCTTCTTCCTGAGTTCATTGAACTGAGCAGACAAAATATAAAGAGACAGACGTGGTTAGGGAAAACAGAATGGGGAATGCTGATTTTGAAGAGAGAGGAGAGAGGGAGGGAATCGCGGCGAAGAGTGTGGACGTAGTAGAAGAAGGCTAGTCCGTAGCGACAGCTGACCACAGGGCTGCCCTCGTATCAACAGAGTTTTCATTCATTCCACTCTTGATCCTACATCTTAATTTAAGTTAGTCCTTTATTCCCCTGGTGATTGACCGCAGCCGATTCTCGCTTTTGTTGGAAACTTGTTATTGCAACCAGTATTGTTCATTTGGAACCGATATTGTGTTTTTGTGACATTTTTTGTACTTTTTGTAAACGGTAGCGTATCAAATTTACCTGTTTTAGGCTAAACAAAATTTCGTGAGGTTAAACAGAGGCTAAAGAGGCTAAACAAAAGGCTAAACGTGAGGCTAAACAAAATTTCGGCTTATTATGGAGGCTTAGAACTAAGCTTCTTATTGACTAAAGAGTGTCCTTCCTGCACTCGGTTGAGAAAGTTGCGCGCTTTTCCACGTTGTAAATAGCCAAAAATCACTGAAGTTTTTTCTTAAACTTCATATTCCGCGAATTAACATCCTCTATAATTACTTGGAATAATTTTAAAGACTCCTAATTGAGCGATGTGATAATGTCCGCTGCGAGTTCTCGTGGAAGCTTATGTACACTGCGTTTCTGCGCGGGAGCATAATCAATCTCCTCATTTCCGCAACTGACAACTAGTCTGAGGGAGAAGAACTTTCTCACATTTCGATCTTAATCACTCGATTGCCTCAATTTAACTGTAACGTAAGGGGCTTTACCGCAGGTAACTGTAACTTGTTTGCACAGTACCCTTCTAAGAACCTATAATATTCAATATACAAGCAATTTTCAAAAATTAAGCATAACATGTTTTGCCAAAAATAAAAATTTATAATTTATTTCGATATTCTCAGTACCGGACTGAGCGTTAATAAACTTTCGTGACGTTTTTTTTTCTCTCTAGAAATTATGTTTTTTGTCTCACGACTTCGGTATACAAAATTTTAAAAAAAAATATACCTGATACTTGAGGTTTATGTATACATATATTTTTTTGATTTTTTACTGATATTAATTGATCTAAATAATCCTTAAAACTTAAAAGTACATTTTTTATTTCTGCTTTCTATTTGAGGGTAAATTCTGATGCTTCCACTCTCTCAAAGATATGTCCCTCTGTCTAAGAGAAGGCTCCCGAGCGCGATAAGAGGTATGCACTAATGTATATCGCTCTCAAAAAAGCAAAAGATCCGCTCCTGGGTGGGTTCGAACCACCGACCTTTCGGTTAACAGCCGAACGCGCTGCCGATTGCGCCACAAGAGCACGTTGTTTATTTCGATTCGTGCGCTATTGAATGAACGCTCTCGATGTCACACAAACGCGAAATGTATATACATAAATACAAAATAAATAAACTTTCGCTTTAATTGGAATAGAAGAGAGAAGCGGAGGGAAAATATTAAAATGAGAGGGATTGAAAGAGAGAAAGATGAAGAGAAACAGAAAAAGTAAGAGTAAGAGGAAAAAGAAGAGAAAAGGAAAGAGAAAGAAAAAGATGAAAAGTAAAAGAAAGAGTTAGAGAGCTAGGGAAACAGAAAGAAAGAGGTAGAGAAAAAGAGAGAGGGGGTTAAAGAGAGAGGGAAAAATAAAGAGAGAGGAGAGATATATAAAATGGGCTATCAGTTCGACCAGATAATAATACAAATAGAAGTAAGTGAAGCTCGTATGAAGTTCTCAGCTAATTATAGTGTATTGGAATTGGATCCTCCCTTGTGTTTACGAGATGTACTACAAGAAAGAAACGAAGTTTATCTGAGATCACATTTCATCCCATCGACCCTCCGTCTATCGCACTCTCCTTTCAACTTCTCATTGGCTATTCAAAGGGCATTCAAAGCTATGAGAAGAGAGTTATTGGTGTAAGAAAGAGAAGAAGCACACGAAGCTATAAATGAAGAGAGAACAAGCTGGGGTGTATTGAAGAAGAGAGTGAAAGAAAGAGAAATGGAGACAAAAGAGATAAAAGAAAGAGATTTTTATAGGTCGTGAAAAGAACATATAGTGAGAGTTGGAGTCAGAAAGAGAAAGAGAAGCGAGTTGAGAAAGTTTTCCTAGCAGATTTACAGTTTGATAACTTGTTGTAGATAACAGAAAGAAGAATGAACCCTAGATAGCTCATTATAAAGTGAGTACTTTGATAAGTCTCGTTTGAAGCTTTCATGGTAGAAGAGGTGTTCAGAAGAGTCAAGCACAGAAGTGGAGGAGGATGAGGTTACTGAGGAGGAAAGAGTCGAGGGACTAAAAGAGGAGGCGGCTGCGGTGGAAGAGGAGACATCGCCCTCTAGCTCCAACAGAACTATGTCTTCTTCCAGGTTCTTACTAACTTATCTAATCATACAATAGTCATTCACTCTAGGCTTTCCAAACCATTCGGCCCAAAAAGCTTTCCTTCCCGATTTAGCGCTTACATACGCATTTCTATAAATGACTTGTTATACTCGAGTCATGGTCAGCACCATCGGTTCTTCTCGAGCCATTAAAAAATCCCAGCCATTCACATATACATATATTAAGTCAATGGAGATACTGTACAGACGATTATTATCATCTAACACTGTTCATATTCTTTATTTTCCCAAATCCTAGTAAAGAGGAGCTTTGTGCCATTGTTAGTGAGAATGCCCTCATAACCTTTTCCTACTTTTCCAGAATATCTCCTCTCTCTCAACTACTTTTTTCTTACCACTTCCCATTATTCACACCTTTCATCACCCTTCTATACTTTCAAACGATCACTCACTCAACCCTTTATCACAATTATTGAACCCCAAGTTTCTCACTTCCTTTTTAATTTATTTATTCAATTCTCCTGAGATTTCCTTATATGATTATCGGGGCCTTTACACCAGACCCTTCACCAGCGAATCCCTCTGCGTCATCGTTTATACAGCCAATCAACCTAAAAAAAAAACATTGTTAACCTCAGTCTCTCTACAACCAATTCATTGCAAACCCAATCCGATCGTAAATATTCGCTTACGCTTTCCTTCCCTTCTTTCTTGATATTAGATCGGTTCTGCGCTCTTTGGTAACCGTCTCTTTCTCTGAAGGTTCTCAATCCCCCGTACTCTTCCTAATCTTTTCGTTTTTCTGTGCTTAATAGAACAGATGTTCTTATTTTGTTGCAAGGTACACGAGACAAGATAACCAGGCTTATCTCTGTGCTGTTTTATAAAGTAGTTTTTTTCTTTCTTCTTTCCGTTTTTCGGTGTATTTCTTCTCTCTATCTTTGCTTCTTTTTACATATTCCTCTCCTATAACTTTTCTCCATGCTATCACTCTCTTTCCCATTCTTCTATTACGTTTTCTGTTTCTACAAGATGCCTTGTGATTATAAAAGTCATAAGAGCTTTGACAGTTCATCATACTGATTAAAATACTGTAGTTCATCATACTGATTAAAATACTGTATTTTTGGTTTGTGAATGTGAGAACCGGTTCCATTCACTACAAAAGATTGCATAATTTAATATTATTCGATTATACTACGTTCGGATATTTTATTCGATTCAATTAACTTGATTTTGAAGCAGAATGGAAAACGGGGAGCCGATACCTCGCCTTCCTCCAGGACTCATTCACAGAAGGACTCCAGGACCTATTCTCGGAGACTCCATCTTCCCAGGTAGTTTAAGCTAGTGCTCCTCCCCTTGATATGCTAACATTTCACCAAGAAATCTTGTCTATGTATTTCCCTAAATTCCTACTCTCTTTCTCCTACTTCTTTAAATTTCTGCAGTTCTGTTTTTCTGTTTTTCATGTTTATGACTTGCATGAATGAATAATGGTGTGAATGGTGTTCTCAATCCGTACCGGCCAAAAAAGTTGTCTATCTTTCTTCCGATTTCTAGAGCAAGTGAGGCAGAAAACTTAACGGTTTTATGTCCGCATAAACGTGTAGGTCACAGCAGAGTGGTTCTGGTGAACTACCAGAGTCTGCATGGATGCAAGAAGCTCACGAAAAAATCCTG
This sequence comes from Allodiplogaster pararmata, assembly GCA_964056735.1. Taxonomy (NCBI): domain Eukaryota; kingdom Metazoa; phylum Nematoda; class Chromadorea; order Rhabditida; family Diplogasteridae; genus Allodiplogaster; species Allodiplogaster pararmata. Next base: position 26,997,795 of record OZ057403.1, on the reverse strand, counting down.
CACATTATCCATGCGAATATGATTTTGTCTTTTTTGAATTATTTGCTCAGGTTTAGAACAATATGCTGATCTTCCTCTGCTTTTGTAAATACAAAGAGAAAAATTGCGATGCTGTAGAGTTGTTCGTCACCTTTAATCCCGAATCGGAATTATTTGTATTCGTTTTAGTGTTCTACAGAGGTTTTTGTATATTCACTTTGCGTTTGGTTTGTAGTAGGCTTCTTCCGAAGACCCGATTCGCTTTCAAATACTTCGAGCCCCTTTGAAGACCACTTCGTTTTTAAACTGTTGAAGACAGTTCTGGAATGCCCATTTAGCTCTTAGATGGTGAGAGGCTCCTTCCGAAGACCTCGAGTGTCTCCATGAGTCGTCTAAGAGGTGCATGAACTTTACATGCGAGTAAAGCTTTATAAGGGTCTAGCGAAAGGCGTGATCTATCGGTACATTCTTCCTTTGTTGATCATAGCTCAGTTCTCTTGTTCAAACACAAAGGCGCCGACGACCTATCATTGCCCGGCGTAGTTCGTCATCGCACTATTTGTAAAAGAAGGGGCGAGAGATTTTCTCGCTCCCTTCATAACCATGAAAGAGATGAGATTACTTCATGGTAGAGGAGGTTTCTGATCCAATGTCAACAACATGTTCTTCTCAGCGAAAAACTTCCATCTCTTCTGCACAGGAGAGACTGTAATTTTCCAATTTGTCCAATCAAACAAGTACTACACACAGAGAGCACACCAAAGAGATTCCATAGATGAAAGTGAATGAAAGAACGTCATGGATAAAGAAGGGCGCAGTTCTGGGTTGCCTTCGCTTCAAGGTTGCCTCTTTGTCGAGAGTTACAATGAGTGAAATAGCTTCAGTGCAAAAGGTAAAATGAGTAGAACAGAAGTAGAGAAGGGTAAGAGAGAGAGAGAGAGTGAGAGAGAGAGAGAGAGAAAGAGAGAGAGAGAAAACAAGAAACAAACTTGAGCAATTCTTCATAAGGACTCTTCCTTGACAATTCGCAACATCCTGGATGGTTCCTTCTAATGCACATTAACAGCATCGGATGATGTTTCTTTGTGAGGAAAGATAGGCTTCTCTCTATTCTTACAATCTTTTCTCTTTCCCATGCCTTAGCACTTTGACTTCTCTCTCTGCTCTCTCTTCTGTTTCTCTTTTTCTCTATCTTGTTCCCCTAGTTCCTTCTTTCTCTTTTGGTATTCTCTCTCTTTCTAGCCTATGGTTTTCTCACATCCTTACCTCCTAACTCATTTCATTTCCCTTCATATGTATGCATTACTGCTCTCACAGCCATTTCTTGTTTGTTCTGTTACTTTCTCTCTCTATCTCTCTCACTCTCTCTTCCTCTCTCTTCCTCTTCCTCTCTCTTTTTCTACCTCTTTTCTCTCTTTTATTCCCTCTCTTTCTCTGTATTTTCTATCTCTCTCAATCAACTTTATCTTATGGCTCTACTTCTCTGAGCCACAGTCTGCTTCTCTGCTAGCTCCCTTCAGCCTGTTCCTCTGACCTCTATCACTCTTCTCATATTCATCTTGTCCGATTAGCACCCAGGTTCAATAGCCAAGATTGATAGCGGTGACTGTTCCCTCGGCTTGCCAGAGGAGAAAGGGCTATGACAGAGAGAGATAGAGATAGAGAAAGAGAAATATAAAGAGAGAGAAAGAGAGAAAAATAGAGCGAAAGAGAAAGAGAGATAAAGAGAGAGAAAGAAAGCAAAAGAGAGAGAGAAAAGATACCTTGAGAGAAAGAGAGAAAGGGACAAAAAGACTGACAGAGAAATTAGTAAACGGAATATTGTAGAGACCGATAACTTACGCTCCATAACAAGTCTATCATCATAGAGGAAGAGAAGGAAAAGAGAGGGCAAAGAGGGAGAATATAGCCATTGATTAGAAAGTGTAATAACCTCCTCCATACGGATAATCTGATTCCTTTATTCTCATCATTCAACTTCTCTGATTAATGTCTGTCATAACAATTGGTATCTTTTTGATTCCTCATATGATCTTCAAAGGTCACCGAAGAGAAGCTCGTTCGGCTAGATGTCTGGCGAGAAAGGCAGCCAAGAGATAACTGGATGTGTATGTGTATCATTGGTTACCAGTTCTCAAATTGTACTCTGTACTGCTTGAAAGCTTTACAGAAGAGTTTCTCTTGCTCCGTCTCTCTGTCTCTCGTGTGTGTACCTGTGCTCTCCCATTATTCTCACGCCTGACCGCCTTCGATCTCCCTCCTATCTTTGTTGGATAATGTCCGTGGAAACTTTAATGTGATTCCGCATTTACATCTTTGAGAGTTATCTTTTTCTAAGTCAGTGTTTGAAAAAGTTCTTTTATAATCACATTAAAGTAATATTAATTTTGTTTCATCTTTTCTGCTGCAACGAATGGGATCATCTACTTTGGATGGGATCGGTGAAGGCTGGCAATAGGAGGAAAGCCGAACTTGTACGTTCTTTTGCGCGCTCACTCTGTGTTCTCTATTCCTTCCCTTCTCTCTCTTTATATCTCTCTCTCTCTCTCTTCCCTGATCCTATTCAGAATTAACTTTCCTTTGGTCTCTTGGCTTCTCTGTGTCTCTTCATCCCTCTCTCTCTGTAAGTCTGATTCCGTCTGTGACTCTCACAGTCACCGCTGACTCTCACTCGCAGTCACCTTTGAAAGAACGGCCACGAGATGGCAATGAGAGAACGTCCTCTTTCTTTCTTTCTATCTCGTCTTCTTTTTAATTTATCTCTTATTTTTATCGTTATCATAATTTATACGCATGCTTTATGTCATAAGAAGCTTTATGTATACTCAATTATACTTGACTAAGCTCGAAAATTAATTTTATCAATAAAATTAAGGCTTTTCACTTTGCATATTATGCTGCGATGACATTTTTTTGTAGCACACATACCATTAGCTAATACAATGCCTGACGTCTTTGAATATTGTATTGGTTGGGGAGTAGAATAGTATAGCAATGATACTGCCTAGTGCATATAAATGTAAGAAAGTTTTTGCTTTATTGAATTTTACTTTCCAATTTATTTCATGACTATCTAATTTCCTGTTTGATCATTAATGATTTTATTTCTAGAAGAAATAAATGTTAAAAGAAAAAAGTGATCGAAGAGGAAAGATGACTCTTACCGGCAAGGAAGAAGAGAATGCCATTTGGTCACTTCGGCCTCAATACATAGACGTTGCCTATACTTGGCTCCTTTTGTTTACCTATCCTCTTGCTATCTGAACCCTCTTCCTTCACATCTTCTTTGCTCGCTCTTTCTCCCCATACTCTTCATTCGCTAGACTCTTTTCGCTGAATCGTTCCATGACCCTATGGAAGGGAGACGCTTTACTCTAGGCCCTTTCGACCACTTCTAGCTGACCCGGTACAGATTGTGTTTGTGTTCGTGGGCCAACCCAGATATCTTTTGGCCTACTCCGGCCTGATATAGTGAACGTCCTAATTTTTAAAAAATCGATTATACTTTGGCGAGTCATCTGAAATGTCTGTTTCCCGTGCGAGGGAATGGAGAAACTCCACCCGTTCTCGGAGAGAAGTAGGAAATTCGCGGTCACTTCTTGCTCTTATGCAACACTCATTCCGTTGATTGCCCCTTTCTCCATCTTTTCATACACTTACTTTACTACTATTTCTACTCATCGTTGCTTTCTCCACTTTTTCATTTACCGATGCAGTGCACAAGAGAGAAAAAAAGAGAGAGAGAGGTGGAGAGAGAAAGAGAGAGAGAAAGAGAGAGAGAGAAAGAGAGAGAGAGAGAGAAAAAGAGAGAAATAGAGAGATATAGAAAGAGAGGTAGAGAGACATGGGGAGAGAGGGAGGAGAAAGATGGAGAAGCTAGTGGAGGAAGAAGTCCCAATGCGAGCAAGTCACATCGTGCACGATCTAATCTGCAGTAGATAGGGGATCCTAGTGTTGCTTGGCGCCTCTGACTCTCGCCTTCCGGCCGCTTCTATACAATTAGCGTGCCCTTTGTGCACTCGGACTGGCTTGACCCCGTCCAGCTATGTTCAGTCCCCGTCTTCTCGTCAACTGCATGCTAGAGGCCTCCGACTTCTTTCTATTTCGTCGATGTACTCTTTCAATTGAGCTCAATTTTTCAACCTCGGAACAAATTTTCAATAAAAATTAAATTTCATTTGAATGCTTCATTTCAATGTCAGAGAATTAAAGTCAAACGTCTAATAACTTCAGGAATCGTGAGATAGTAAAAAACTCAGATATCGTTTGTCTGCTATGATTTATGTTACATTATGTTACATCACTAAGCTCAAACTAAAAACTAATATAGAGAACTTTAAAAAAAATTGTTTTCAGCTTTGAATTTCATTTGGGATAAATTTTAATATACACATTTTTCACATCAAGTTTTCCATTCCGTCTTTGCCGTGTTTACAATCGCAAAGGAAATATAGCGAACGCCATGAACTTTGTGAAGTAACGGCAGCCGGAAAGCTATAATTATCTCATTAGAAACACGCATTGGTCTCCCAAACCGCTAATTTTTCTGGTGCTGTTGAGACAGGTGAAAGAAGGAGAGAGAGAGAGAGGTAGCCAGAGAGTGAGGAAGATAAATATTGAGAGAAGAGACAATCAGAGACCGAGAACAACAGATTGAATAAAGTGAAAGACACGAAGGACTGTAAGTGGAGGTGAGCCAGAGAGCGCAGCGGTTGAGAAGAGTCAAATAGCCAAGTACCATTCTGAGAATTAAATTTTTCGCGATGACAGCGTGTTTTTTATTTTATCAAGTTCTCAGTCTCTGCCAAGATAACAAAAAACATTTGAGGAACATCGCAGCTCGGGAGTGAGGCGAACCCAGTCGCGGCTTCTGTTGCATGCGGCATGATGCGAGCTCCGCCTCCGCAGTGGAATCCGCCGCGCCCTCCCTCTTCTCACACTAACAGTTCGCGTTTGAGCCACGCTAGCTTGTGACTTCGTACTTTTTCAATGTTCTTCAACCTTGGCGTTTGTTTACTCAAACTTATTCAAGAGTTTCAATTGAGCAGATAGAAACCCGAGAAGTTCAACAGAGCTGGAGGAAGAAAGCAACTACGAAGACCCCGAGCAAATTGAAAATACTAACAACCGTTAGTATTATTTTATTATTTAAATATTAAAACAATTCTCATTGATAATCGAAGAATTATTGCCTGATAATATGTCCTTGAAGGTGTTGTCTCCCCGCAGAGCATCAATCACAGTTACGAAATCTCTAAATCCGCTCAGGTCAGTTCCAAGTTTTCCTTCTTTTTTTTAAAAATTTAAAGCCAGGACTGTGGTAATTTCAGAGAAGGTCGGGGGCGCTTAGAGCTGGTGTCTGTTCTCCTCAAGCTGCGTCTTCCATGCAAATCGAAGGGGATTTCTTTTTCGATAACAACAAATCTCCACCTTTGAGAGGAGGCAGCGTCCTTCACAAAAACGCCGAGGGCGCCTATTACATTCCTTCAGGATCAGGTGAGACTCGTCTTCATTCCTATAAAACCGAATTACTATTTTTCAGTTTGCTTTTCTTCAAAAAGCTCTTTCATTGAAGCTTTAATATTTTGTTGACGGGAGAAAAAATCACTTATAAATAATTGACAGAATTGTCCCAATGGGTAGAATAAGTGTTTGTTTACGAGGTGTTCGGGACACGCCCTTCTTCCCCCGGGTTCGATCCAACAGCCTATTCCACACCAATTATCCTCTGCTACAGTGTGGGTTACGAGGAGGGCAATTGGGTGGGGTCAAGCGAGATAATTTCTTTTCTACACGATCATACCAGGGAAAAGGGGAGGGGAGAGTTATAAACTGAGAAGGTAGGAAGCAACCAAATTTTCTCTTACTACGAAAGATGAAAACAATTGCTGACCGATGCATAATTAAACATGCGACTATTATTCGGAGATATTGCCTAGGAACGGAGAACAGAGATCTTTTTAGGGGGCTTAATATGCAAAAGAGGAGGGCTTGGAGTGAGGAGAATGAGAAGAGAAAGGGGTCGAACCTTGTCTCTTCCAGAATCATACTTCTTCTCACTCAATAGAGAACTCGGCTCAGTTGCACAAAGTTAATTTTCCCAATGGAAGCTAGCGAAAGAAGACAATTTTCACACAATGATTATAGTGTAGACGACGAAAAGAGGCGGGAGCAATTCGCCTTTGAATATTTGAAAGGAAATGAGTAAGAAAAAGAAAGGGTAGGAGGCATCTGGAAAGAAGCATATGAAGTCAATGCAATAACCTCCACACTGCCCCCTGAAGTATGCATCGACCCTCCGATGACTCGGGCTACTACAGTAACTATAGTACAAAAGGGAATTATTACGGTAACTACAACGGAAAGAAAATGGTTGTCCAAGAAGGAAAAAAGAGGGACTGCCACAGGGCCCGGACGTTTTTGATCCACAAGTCATTTCCTCAATCTGCAGGGTTACGGTATCATGATCGTTCTCCTCAGTCTACAGGAGTGCGGTACCACGAAGAAAGGTTAGCCCGCTTTCTTTTGTCAAACATCTTAAGTCTGCACTGATTTATAAGAGAACTTCAAATGGCGGCTGCGTATTCAACGTGTTCTCGTGAGAAAGAGATTGAATGTTCCCCTATTTATGGGAGTGAGGGAAAGGGGGGGGGGTTGGCATAATTGGTGAGACTGTACTAAGGAAGGTCTTCCTGTTGCCTTTTATACTCCTCGCTCTCTTTTCTTCTCTCTCGCACGTGTATACCTGCACATTATTCTCTTGATCTCTGTGTCCCTTTCTCTATTTATTCCTCTTTATCTCTCTTTTCCTCTCCCCTTTTCTGCCTGACCTAGAATTGTCCGTTCGTGGGCGGAAAACAAATCAAATATTAAGCGCCGGTTGTAATTTGGTTACTGCTGACTATAAAAATTGAAACAGGAATAAAAAAAGCGAAATGGGTTTTCAATGGAAAGTTGTGAATGTTCTGCGAAATGATGGATACAGTCCATGCATGGAAAGAGAGGTCTTCAAATATAATGAGAGAGAGGTTGGAAATCTTATTCAGAGTATAAATAAGTATATCAAACCATCTGAAGCAATGTTCAATGTTTTTCGTGTTTGTTTGGCTGCTTGGAATTGCACAGAAAATGTGAGATGTAAGTTTGATAGAAAGTAGAAAAAGGCCGAGAGAGAAACAGAGTGAGAGAGAGATAGAGAGAGAGAAAGAGAGAGAGATAGAGAGATAGGGAGAGAGAAAGAGAGAGAGAAAAATAGAGAGAGAAAATAGAGAGAGAAAAAGATAGAGAGAAAGAGAGAGAGATAGAGAGAGATAGAGAAAGAGAGATAGAGAGAGAAAGAGAGATAGGGAGAGAGAAAGAGAGAGAGAAAGAGAGAGAGAAAGAGAGAGAGAAAGAGAGAGAGAGAAAGAGAGAGATAGAGAGAGAAAGAGAGAGAGTAGGGTGAAAAAGGAGAAAAAGAATAAATGAAACATAGAGAGAAAGTAATGTGAGAGAGGAGGGAAAGAGAAACAGAGAGATAGAGTATGAAAGATAGGGAGAGAGAGAGTGAGAGATGGAAGCCACGGAAGTAGGTGAGCTGTGAAGGGCGCGATGCTTCTTACTTTTTACCTACTTTTTGTGTTTCTCTTTTCCTCACTTTATCTTTGTCTCACCCCGTCTTCCCATCACTAATGAGCTCCCTCCCTTGCTTCCCACCAAAAGCGCTCAGATTTGAATTCTTCCACAAGAAGAGTAAAGTGTAAGTATTGCCTCAGGGCAGCAAATACAAAGATAATGATGTTGGAGTAACTGCGGAGTGTTTTCAGTCCCATGGCGGAAAACTTTTCAAAAAAGCAACTGTAAGTACTTGTTCGAGTGCTTCATGCCGATTAGTTAGTATGAAAATACAATTCTGAAAATAAAACATATTTTTTGTGTTTGAAAGGTCTATTTTCAGACAATACAATCATCTTTTCTACGAAATTCTGGCATTTTTTTTTTAGGTAGACAAGTGTTTATTTATGTATTGGATTCAATAGAAAGGAAGACCTTTTCCGGCGGGGGTCTCACTCTCCCTCATCCGGCGGGGGTCTCACTCTCCCTCAGTCCATGGCGGGGGTCTCACTCTCCCTAAGTCCATGGCACTGCTTGGGGTCTCACTCTCCCTCAGTCCATGGCACTGCTTGGGGGTCTCACTCTCCTTCAGTCCATGGCACTGCTTGGGGGTCTCACTCTCCCTCAGTCCATGGCACTGCTTGGGGGTCTCACTCTCCCTCAGTCCATGGCACTGCTTGGGGGTCTCACTCTCCCTCAGTCCATGGCACTGCTTGGGGGTCTCACTCTCCCTCAGTCCATGGCACTGCTTGGGGTCTCACTCTCCCTCAGTCCATGGCACTGCTTGGGGGTCTCACTCTCCCTCAGTCCATGGCACTGCTTGGGGGTCTCACTATCCCTCAGTCCATGGCACTGCTTGGTTAGAGTCCTACTTATTCCTTGCTCCTTGTGGGAAAGAGGCCAGCCACAGCCGGCTTTCATCTGCTAATTAGTGCTGCCTCTCTGCTCGCGCATTTCTCTTCCCTTTCTCTTTCTTCCGCTATTGTGTTATTATTTGATTTGAACTATTTGTTCATGAATATATTCCAACAAAATTATGATTTTCAAGAACGATGTTTTCTTTCTGCAATGAAGTTCATGTAGTGAAGTGTGTAAATGATTGAAATAAGGAGGGTGGATATGCGGTAGATTCCTTTCCCTCAAGCTTAGGCAAAGCATCTATTCCCTGACTATTCCCTGACCAATTCTAGCGGGAACTCTCCAACCCCCTACTCATAAGTTAATTGTCGCCCTGCGCTCTGTCGCGTTTAAGAACACGGAACACTCTCTTCAAGATTGTGAGAGAGAGGGAGAGGTAAGCGATAGAGTGGTAGAGAAAAATAGAATTAAAAAAGAGAGAAGCGAGAAAGAGGAAAGAGAAACTGAGGTGGGTAAGAGAAAGAGAGATGCAGAGATGTGAGAGCAATAGCGTTAGAAGAAAGAAGAAGTGGTTATAGAAAAGAGATATAGAAGGAAAGAGAAAGAAAGACTTTCCATGTAGCCTGAAGGGTGGAAGCAGCTCACTTCTCTTTTACCACCAGTCTCCTGAGAAGATTGTTAATGTATTGTATTTGTTAGTCATCTCAGCGTTGCGCGGGAGACTCTTGTCTACATTCTAATAGCTTATTGGTGTTAGACCCTTCCAGTATGGTATTAGACCCTTTTAGTACTTTGAGTGTGATGTCAGATCCTTCTGATAGGAAGGGTGAGTGATAACTCTTTAGGATGTAATACCCATTTGTAATGGTATAAGCCCTTTCTGATATGTTAGGAGAACCTTATGGTGTAGTGTGAGACCCCGTCTGGAGGACTCGCCATTCTTTCATCTGAATATTCTTTCCACTTCTATTCTCATCCATTGTATATACGAAGCATCGCTGAAGTCGTTGCATATGCGAGGCCCGTACTGCTGAAATGAAATGAGAGAAAGATGTTATGTGTTGTGGTATAAGAGATGAGAGCGTAGAGAGAAAGAGTGAGAAATAGAGAGTAGGAAAAATAGTGAGAGAGAGGAGGGAAAGAGAAAAAGAGAAGGGCACGAAGAGCTAGAGAAACAGGAAAAGTGTTTTAATGGCCAAGAGAAGTGGTAAAAAAGGTAAAGTATATGAAAAGCCTCAGAGACGCTTTGTTTTTTGGGATTAATATTAGCCGATGTTGCAGATGTTTTCCATCGAGTCGAACACATGGAGTAGGAGTGAATGGGAGTGATCCTTCCCAGTCTCTTCTCCACTCTTGCACTACTATGTATGAGAAGAAGAGGGCTGGCAGAATCATGAGTTCCGGTTAGTCACCAATAGTCATAAGAAGTAGAAACTGAATATGCAAGTGGGAATGGGGAACGTAAAGCAAAAAAGCAGATGACTTCGTTAGCTAATAAAAAAATATGTTTATTTCAGGAAGCATTCCAGCCAACTCGCCAATAGTTCCTCCTTTGATGGGCTCATCATTGAAGAAGAGAACTCACAAGGTAGGATGATGACTCTTTTTGTGAATTGCACTCATGTCTGAAATTGCAGAAGATGCCACCGTCGGGAAAGAGTTCATCCTTCTCCTCATTTCCTTGTCTGCTCTCTTGGGCGACTCCCCTCACAATCTGCTTATTCTTCTCTCTCCTAGCTGCTATCGGAATAATTTTCATCTTGTTATGTTGGTTTTCAATGATTGATTTTCATTGAGTGGCGGTAACAAATGATTGTTTGGTTTATTAAAAGATTTCAAACAGTTCGCTCTCCCGACAACGCGTTCTTCTCCTCCCGGCAGAGCCTCCTGGCAGGAGACAGGGGCCCGAACCACGAGGAGTACTCCGGTCTTCATCTCTTGCCCGAGAAGATCACTCTTGGACAAACGGTTTTTGCGGAGATGAGGGCAATCGAAGAAACGTTAATTTGATCTTTTCATCATTATATTTTTGGTCACTCGCAATTTTGGCTTTAGAAAGAAAGCAGGTGAAACATATGAGTTGCTTGGAAAACTGCCGAGTCATGAGTTAGAGGTTTTCCCTTGCACACTAAAGAAAGGTATGATCTATGCTCTAAAAAAGGTTGTGATAAACTTGGTTTTTCCCGCTTCCTCTTTATTCCATCTCGCCCAACCTCTGTCTCTCTCTAAGCGAACGATACGGTACCCTCTGCAGTACGGTACCCTCTGCGTCTTAATGATCTACAAACTTGTTTTGCGGATGGTTAGAATCAGTCTGTTCAAGAGTGAATTTGCAGGGAGCTGTACGTTTCTTCATCTTCCCGGATAAGATTCAACGTCACCCTTTCGCCTTCTGCCCAAATGGCGGTTTTGGGCAAGCTGGCCGGTCCGCCTTCTCTCTCTTCGCACGATTTTTTGTGGTACGGAATCATTGGCAGATGTTTTGTTGTGAGAAATACAAATTGATTGGAAACAAATTTCTTTAAAAAAGTGTCAAAGTTTTCGATCAACATTCAAAAGTAAATTTTTTGATTTCAGGGTGTTTCTACACATTAAATGAGGTGGAGAAAAACCTAGTGTCAATAGGTTTTCTTTTATTTCCCATTCTCTCGTTCTAGTCACATGCATAATCTCTTTTTCAGGTAAGAATCCCGTTTTTTCTCTCCGTTTTTTTGTTGAACCTTCTATTTGTGGGTAAGAAGAAACTACCCGTGATAATAGAAAATTACTCCTTTTTCTGGAAATGAAACTTTATCGATTTTTAAATAAAACCCTCTTTAACTTGAAAAGGCAAAGATGAAGAATGCTTGCAGGTCATTTATACCAACGGAAGAGGCCGAGATAGTCACACATCACATTGAGAACGAGAGAAGAAAAAGAAGGAGAAAAAGGCAAATTTCCGAAGACAAAGTAGGGTTTTCTTATCTTTACCGAGTTTGTAATTATTTTCGGGTGTAATGGGCACGACTATTTTTTGAAGTATTTCGATTTGAACCACCCAACCAAAGTGGTTGGAGTATTCCGGCAGTGTTATCACTGTCTCCGCAATGCAGATATGCACACTAATAGCGACCAGGGGTTAAATGGTTACCGGACCAGCCATGTTGGCGCATACATGTTCGCGCCGAGAATGATCTACATTCTCTTCTCCTTCCGTTCTGTTTAACTTTTTCTCTACTTCTCTTTTCACTTTTTTTTGCCTTTCCCCATTTTTTTCCATTCGCTCGGCGCGTACAAACATGCCTTAGACGGGCCTCATTTAACGCCTGATAGCAACTGGATATTCAAAGTTAGGTATCTCATCCCAGGGAAGCGCGCACCCTGATAGCAACTGGATATTCCAAGTGAGGTATCTCATCCCAGGGAAGCGCGCACCCTGCTGCAACTGGATATTCCAATTTAGGTATCTCATCCCAGGGAAGCGCGCACCCTGATAGCAACTGGATATTCCAAGTGAGGTATCTCATCCCAGGGAAGCGCGCACCCTGCTGCAACTGGATATTCCAAGTTAGGTATCTCATCCCAGGGAAGCGCGCACCCTGATAGCAACTGGATATTCCAAGTGAGGTATCTCATCCCAGGGAAGCGCGCACCCTGCTGCAACTGGATATTCCAAGTTAGGTATCTCATCCCAGGGAAGCGCGCACCCTGATAGCAACTGGATATTCCAAGTGAGGTATCTCATCCCAGGGAAGCGCGCACCCTGCTGCAACTGGATATTCCAAGTTAGGTATCTCATCCCAGGGAAGCGCGCACCCTGATAGCAACTGGATATTCCAAGTGAGGTATCTCATCCCAGGGAAGCGCGCACCCTGCTGCAACTGGATATTCCAAGTTAGGTATCTCATCCCAGGGAAGCGCGCACCCTGATAGCAACTGGATATTCCAAGTGAGGTATCTCATCCCAGGGAAGCGCGCACCCTGCTGCAACTGGATATTCCAAGTTAGGTATCTCATCCCAGGGAAGCGCGCACCCTGCTGCAACTGGATATTCCAAGTTAGGTATCTCATCCCAGGGAAGCGCGCACCCTGCTGCAACTGGATATTCCAAGTTAGGTATCTCATCCCAGGGAAGCGCGCACCCTGATAGCAACTGGATATTCCAAGTGAGGTATCTCATCCCAGGGAAGCGCGCACCCTGCTGCAACTGGATATTCCAAGTTAGGTATCTCATCCCAGGGAAGCGCGCACCCTGATAGCAACTGGATATTCCAAGTGAGGTATCTCATCCCAGGGAAGCGCGCACCCTGCTGCAACTGGATATTCCAAGTTAGGTATCTCATCCCAGGGAAGCGCGCACCCTGCTGCAACTGGATATTCCAAGTTAGGTATCTCATCCCAGGGAAGCGCGCACCCTGATAGCAACTGGATATTCCAAGTGAGGTATCTCATCCCAGGGAAGCGCGCACCCTGCTGCAACTGGATATTCCAAGTTAGGTATCTCATCCCAGGGAAGCGCGCACCCTGATAGCAACTGGATATTCCAAGTGAGGTATCTCATCCCAGGGAAGCGCGCACCCTGCTGCAACTGGATATTCCAAGTTAGGTATCTCATCCCAGGGAAGCGCGCACCCTGATAGCAACTGGATATTCCAAGTGAGGTATCTCATCCCAGGGAAGCGCGCACCCTGCTGCAACTGGATATTCCAAGTTAGGTATCTCATCCCAGGGAAGCGCGCACCCTGATAGCAACTGGATATTCCAAGTGAGGTATCTCATCCCAGGGAAGCGCGCACCCTGCTGCAACTGGATATTCCAAGTTAGGTATCTCATCCCAGGGAAGCGCGCACCCTGCTGCAACTGGATATTCCAAGTTAGGTATCTCATCCCAGGGAAGCGCGCACCCTGATAGCAACTGGATATTCCAAGTTAGGTATCTCATCCCAGGGAAGCGCGCACCCTGCTGCAACTGGATATTCCAAGTTAGGTATCTCATCCCAGGGAAGCGCGCACCCTGCTGCAACTGGATATTCCAAGTTAGGTATCTCATCCCAGGGAAGCGCGCACCCTGATAGCAACTGGATATTTCAAGTGAGGTATCTCATCCCAGGGAAGCGCGCACCCTGCTGCAAAGCGGAAATTATCGTAACTGTCTTTGTTTTTAAAAGGGGTTCAGATATATTCAATCTTCGTAACCTTTTGTAAAGATATTTCTATTGATCTACTTATATATTTATCATGTTTTCTTATTCAAATTTGAGTGAAATAAACAATAGTAATACATTTAATTTCTGAATCTCAGTATGACCTTTTACTCTCGATTTTATTTGCTTTTTTCTGCTCACTTCTTCCTGCATTAATACTATCTCATTTCCAATCAGAATTGAATTTTCAGTCTTCCCTAATATCGCTGAGTTTCTCGAAGTTTCTTCTCGCTGGCTCATACTTTTTACGATTCATCAACGAGAGAGATCACGTTGGTTCAAATAATTTATACATTTTTTTTTTAAATATCATACATTTATTCTTTGAATATTTATTATTATTCTTTCAATAGGTTTATGTTGAAAGATTTCACCTTTTTCTATTTATGTAATTTGATTTTCAAAAATAGTAAAAGAAGGGGGTATTTGTTCGCAGCCTGAGCCGGTGACATTCGTGTTGTACCCGGAATACTCAGGGACGGAGTCTTCGTGTGAGAATGGCTGCTCGGGTAGGGGGGAATGCGTGGAGGGAAGCTGCAAGTGCATTCAAGCCTTCACTGGAGTCAACTGCGAAATACGTACGTTGGAACTCGATAAAAATAACAGGGATGAGGAATCGAATTATTGAATTTTCATAGCTTTTCAATGTTGAACATCATTTCATCATTTTTTTGCACAAAGATTTTAATTGATCATGATGTTTGCGGGATAGCAGAACTGCGTGGAACATTGAGATTCAGAGATTTTTTTTGGTAGTGCGGTGTATTTTATGTACTACAATAGAAGTTTACATGAACAATTTGTTATAAATGTTCATCGGAAAAAGTTTTACGGATAATTTTGGCCATGCAAAGAGCCAACAGAAACCGTGTTCAAAACTTTTTTTCTCGAAAAAAAAGTTTTTTGGGAGAAATGGACCTAACATTGAATGAAGCGGAAGCATTTGCAGCGAGTTGTCCAGTGCACTGTTCCGGAAATGGAGTCATCATCGGAGGGAAGTGTGTCTGCCATAAAGGGTTCAAGGTATCTAATTTCACCATCAATCAAAAGTTCATCGTAATAGTGGCTCCGTTTTCTCTACCATACTCAACTTTTTCGTCTCTATGTTTGTGATAGCTCATGTCTTTCACCGCGAAGTAAGATGGATCAGGGGTTAAATGGAGCCGCCCAATTTGGGTTTACATGTATCCGCCGCTCAAAAATTTGAGGAAAAAAGAAGAGGGGATGAAGGAAAAGGGTAAGAAAAGAAAGAGAGTTTTTTTGTCAATAGTGTGTGCACATGTATCCGCCGACGGGACCAATCCGGTCACTATTTAACCCCTGTCAATAGTGTGTGTACATGTATCCGCCGACGGGACCAATCCGGTCACTATTTAACCCCTGTCAATAGTGTGTGTACATGTATCCGCCGACGGGACCAATCCGGTCACTATTTAACCCCTGTCAATAGTGTGTGTACATGTATCCGCCGACGGGACCAATCCGGTCACTATTTAACCCCTGTCAATAGTGTGTGTACATGTATCCGCCGACGGGACCAATCCGGTCACTATTTAACCCCTGTCAATAGTGTGTGTACATGTATCCGCCGACGGGACCAATCCGTCACTATTTAACCCCTGTCCATAGTGTGTGTACATGTATCCGCCGACGGGACCAATCCGGTCACTATTTAACCCCTGTCAATAGTGTGTGTACATGTATCCGCCGACGGGACCGATCCGGTCACTATTTAACCCCTGTCAATAGTGTGTGTACATGTATCCGCCGACGGGACCAATCCGGTCACTATTTAACCCCTGTCAATAGTGTGTGTACATGTATCCGCCGACGGGACCAATCCGGTCACTATTTAACCCCTGTCAATAGTGTGTGTACATGTATCCGCCGACGGGACCAATCCGGTCACTATTTAACCCCTGTCAATAGTGTGTGTACATGTATCCGCCGACGGGACCAATCCGGTCACTATTTAACCCCTGTCAATAGTGTGTGTACATGTATCCGCCGACGGGACCAATCCGGTCACTATTTAACCCCTGTCAATAGTGTGTGTACATGTATCCGCCGACGGGACCAATCCGGTCACTATTTAACCCCTGTCAATAGTATGTGTACATGTATCCGCCGACGGGACCGATCCGGTCACTATTTAACCCCTGTCAATAGTGTGTGTACATGTATCCGCCGACGGGACCAATCCGGTCACTATTTAACCCCTGTCAATAGTGTGTGTACATGTATCCGCCGACGGGACCAATCCGGTCACTATTTAACCCCTGTCAATAGTGTGTGTACATGTATCGGCCGACGGGACCAATCCGGTCACTATTTAACCCCTGTCAATAGTGTGTGTACATGTATCCGCCGACGGGACCAATCCGGTCACTATTTAACCCCTGTCAATAGTGTGTGTACATGTATCCGCCGACGGGACCAATCCGGTCACTATTTAACCCCTGTCAATAGTGTGTGTACATGTATCCGCCGACGGGACCAATCCGGTCACTATTTAACCCCTGAGATGGACATGTGAAGGTGACCGTAACATTGTGTATTCATCATCTCTCTGACATAATCAATTGAAAACGCGGTGTTCAGCAGATGTTCTCAATTTACCATGTAGAGGCAAAGTTGCGGGCAGGGGTTTATAATGGGTTCGAGAAGGATAAACAACTTGGCAGAATATAAGAATAGGTCTGAAAAATAGGAATAGGCCTGAAAAATAGGAATAGGCCTGAAAAATAGGAATAGGCCTGAAAAATAGGAATAGGCCTGCAAAATAGGAATAGGCCTGAAAAATAGGGAATAGGCCTGAAAAAAAGCGTAAGTTGCAAAATGGTTCAGTTTTATGGAGAAAAGGATTAGATGTGAAAGGTCCGCTATTGAAAAAAAAAGAGACCCTCCGGAGTTCGAAACTGAGTTTAACGACCAGACGGTAAGAATAGATAATTGAATCCTTGGTTGGAGGGCTCAGACTGTTCGCTGCTCTCTTCATGGTGTGAGTCACCCGACTGTTCGGGACACGGACAGTGCACTCCTCAAGGCGAATGTGCCTGTCTGCCGGGCTGGACAGGAAGTCTTTGCAATCAGGTTCGCTCTCGCATTTTTTAAAAAGTGTGTTCCTGGTAAAATAAGGTTAATGTACTTTCAGCGTGACTGCGTACACTCCTCATGCAATGGTCATGGTGTCTGCTTTGGTGGCCGCTGCTTCTGTGCGGAGGAGTGGACGGGAGAAGGATGTGAGAGGAGGAGGGAAGACGCTCGTCGCAGTCCCCTTGCCAAGGCTTCTGATGGGAGTCACTCTAAAATGGTTTGCGCGCGAAGTTTGAAAAAAGAACCCGTCTGTTTTGTTTAATATTAGTAGTTTTATTGATTGCCTTCTCAAATGCAGGTCCCGCAGCCTCAGATCTTGAACAAAGCGAAAGTCTCGACAACAGAAGCAACTGGAGCTGATGAGCGTAAAGTGACGGAAGCTCCGCCTCTCAGTCTGTTGACAACACCCAGAGCCACGCTCACTCATCCAGAAGATGCCTTAAGTTCAACTCTGTCTTACTGTAACGATCAAGGAGTCTTCACCTCAGAGGGAAGATGTGCATGTAGTCCCGGATGGAAGGGGAATCTTTGTCAGAATCGTCAGTTGATGAGACATTTTATACCCATCTTATAAATTGTCATTATTTGAAAAAAAAGTGCAATTAGAATGAACAATACACGCAAATATTTCGAGTCTTTGATGTAGATCTGGAGCTATAAGTTAATAAAAAACTGCGACTCCATGCTGTTTCTTTTGATAATCTAATTTTGGTATGATTGTCTATAAAGATGTAGATTGTTTTTGATGCGTAGGTGAATGTGATGTTGCTTGCGAAAAAGGCGACTGCTCACCCTCGGGAGTGTGTAAGTGTGCAGCCGGATGGAATGGGCCTGGCTGCGAGAAGAGAGACTGCGCAGCTGGCTGCTCGCTGCACGGGGAATGTGTCGGTGAAGAAGGAGAGTGTGACTGCCTAAAGGGATGGAATGGAGAGAACTGCTACACTGGTGAGTCCTTCATCACAGTAATCCTGGGTCGCTTATAGTAATCTAATCCTGAACAATTCAAGAAAAGGGTTACAGAGGGGTGCCCCTTGTCGTGCTCATCGCATGGAGAGTGTCGCAAGAACTCGGCCGGAGACTGGAGTTGTCAGTGTGAGTTTGGCTGGATGGGAGAAGGCTGCGACAGTCAGAGGGAGATGGAATGCTTCGACGGAAAGGACAACGACCAAGGCATCTCCTATCATACCATTCTGATTCAATCGCATCATTGACTCCTCGGCTTCTTTCCAGATGGCCTCGTCGACTGCGAAGATCCAGATTGCTGTGACTCTTCTGAGGGATCCTGTGATAGGTCGCAGTCGTGCATGGTAGTTCCATCGCCTAGAGATGTCCTTCTGAGACTTCCGCCCTCAGGCAATGTTCCCTTCCTCGAGGTCGGTGTGACATCCATTAGAAATTTATATTCTTATGATGTCTCGAGAAAAGTTCGTTTGCAGAAGATACAGTTTCTGTCAGGGAACAAGTCGATCCAGAATTACCAGACTAAGCCGTTCCAACCCAGGTTTTAAAGCTTTTACTCAATTGGAATACTTTCAAGCTTGAACGAAAAAAAATTTCAAGGGGTTTTTGAAACTCTGTCTCACGACAATGTTGCAGACAAGCGAGTGTAATCCGAGGCCGAGTTGTTTTCCGATATCTATTGGGATTTTCTTATTTGCCCTTGAGAGGAGCCCGCATTTCTGATCCGGCCAATCTACAACACGGCTTCACTCTCTCCAGAAACGACTCCATCGACGGTGATGGTTCGTTCCATCAACTCCTTTTTTAATTGAGCCTCTTAAGCGTAAGAAACCGGTAAAATAGGTTAATGAGTTTTTCATTTAGTTTAAGAAGGTTGTAATATAGTGGATGAGGTATTGTGATGCTGCAGGAATGTTCGACCTCGTAGTGGAGGGCGGGAGAAGAGTGCAGCTGCAAGTTATTCGAGTGCCCTTCCCCTCCTTCAGGAAAAGCATCTACGTCCCTCCCAATGTCATTCTCAATATTGGTGACATCGAGATGAAGTTGAGGGTCAGTTCTTATTCTGGCTCGACTTGGAAGATAGGAACAAAAGAGCTTGAGAACTGATTGTTTTGTGACTGGTAAACTAGAAAAAGTGAGGTTTAAAGGGAGTAAAACTGAGGTAGAAGAGGATAAGAAGGTGAGATTTCGTTATGAGAGCTTAGGAATCGGGGCAAAGAAAGATTAAAGGCTGAGAATATCGATGCAATCGAGAAGATCAAGTCAAGCTACGAAAATGAAGGTCCACAAAGTGAAAGGAAAGAGTGAAACGAAAAAAAACAATGAAAGTTAAAGAATGATTGCTTCAGAACTCGGCGAAGAGTGCCTCAGGACGTGATGAAAACTGCTTGGAGGACGAATTCCTGCCCGTTCCCTTCCCTTCCTTCTCTTCTTCTCTACAGTATTCCGCGGGCCCTTCTGTCGCTCCTCAAACGTGAGTTGCCTTCCTCTTTCCAATGAAGATCTGTGTTATTCAAAGATTCAGATGGAACGAGAGCCCCCGCACTAGCCCTTGCGTCCTCTCCGATTCCCTGCATGTGGTGGACTACATACCGATCAAAGGCACTCAAATCGGGTACGTCATTCATGTTTATACACGTTCGTAAATCAGCAAACTTGAATGTAATGATTCAAGGATGGTGTACGATTCAAGAAGAGCGACGACATCATCAAGTCTGATCACGGTATTCCTAACAGACGAGGAACTTCATCCAAGACTGGTTATGGTGTCTTTTTGGAACATGTCTTGAAACGTAGCTTCGCTGTTTTTAGAACATCGATGAAATTTTCTTTTTCTTCTTTCTTCCCTTTTTTTTCTTTTCTTGAAATTTTCTTCCCTTTTCTCGTCCTCCTGAGCGGTTGCCATGTACTGAATGACTCGCCACTCTTCACTTCCCCCTTCAAACTTCTCTTCCCGAACTTCCCTTATTAGAAACCGTCTAGTAACTCCCATTGGAAACCGCCAATGAACTCTACAGTTCTCTTCTCGCTTCTGCCCCTCAATTTCTCTGTCATCCAATCCCCCTTTTACCATTTTAACGTGATGTTTTGAAAGACTCTGCGTAATAAAAACTCAAGAAATATCAAGTAATCGAAACATGTTGTAACAAGTCGAAGCATGTTGTAACAGGTTCACGCGGCGCTGGAAGTGGCGGGGAGAAGATTCACTGCAAGATTGGCTGCAAGGCCTTTGCTCAGACACATGTTCTCATGGGATCGACTCAATGCCTACGGGCAGAGTGTTCATGGTATCATCACCGGAAAAGGTGGATCTTTTCTTTACTTCTTAGTTTGTAGTTTGTAGTGATGTGTTATTTCTAATGATGTAATTCAAATTGCAGTGCGTGTCGGTTATGAGTTCACTTACTGTGGGGAGAGCGAATTCGAGGAGAAGAAGGGGAAGGGGAAGATCATCTGGAGAGAGCGGCGAGTGCAGATGGAAGGCAGCGAGAGCAGGAGAACTCGCAGGGATGACATTGCGCCCGGATGGTCCTTCGACTCCCACCATCATCTCGATGTGGTCAACGGTTGGTAACTCAGCCTTCCACTCCTTCTGCCACTCATACAAATTTGCTATTTTTTCTTGGCGTTCGTTCCGCTGAAGACTGATTGAAGACATCTCATACAAACTACTTCTTTTTATTGCTTCTCTGAGGTACCGCTCTCCTTTTTCTGAGGTACCGCTCTCCTTTTTCTGAGGTACCGCTCTCCTTTTTCTGAGGTACCGCTCTCCTTTTTCTGAGGTACCGCTCTCCTTTTTCTGAGGTACCGCTCTCCTTTTTCTGAGGTACCGCCCTCCTTTTTCTGAGGTACCGCTCTCCTTTTTCTGAGGTACCGCTCTCCTTTTTCTGAGGTACCGCTCTCCTTTTTCTGAGGTACCGCTCTCCTTTCTCTGAGGTACCGCTCTCCTTTCTCTGAGGTACCGCTCTCCTTTCTCTGAGGTACCGCTCTCCTTTTTCTGAGGTACCGCTCTCCTTTTTCTGAGGTACCGCTCTCCTTTCTCTGAGGTACCGCTCTCCTTTCTCTGAGGTACCGCTCTCCTTTTTCTGAGGTACCGCTCTCCTTTTTCTGAGGTACCGCTCTCCTTTTTCTGAGGTACCGCTCTCCTTTTTCTGAGGTACCGCTCTCCTTTTTCTGAGGTACCGCTCTCCTTTTTCTGAGGTACCGCTCTCCTTTCTCTGAGGTACCGCTCTCCTTTCTCTGAGGTACCGCTCTCCTTTTTCTGAGGTACCGCTCTCCTTTTTCTGAGGTACCGCTCTCCTTTCTCTGAGGTACCGCTCTCCTTTCTCTGAGGTACCGCTCTCCTTTTTCTGAGGTACCGCTCTCCTTTTTCTGAGGTACCGCTCTCCTTTCTCTGAGGTACCGCTCTCCTTTTTCTGAGGTACCGCTCTCCTTTTTCTGAGGTACCGCTCTCCTTTTTCTGAGGTACCGCTCTCCTTTTTCTGAGGTACCGCTCTCCTTTTTCTGAGGTACCGCTCTCCTTTTTCTGAGGTACCGCTCTCCTTTTTCTGAGGTACCGCTCTCCTTTCTCTGAGGTACCGCTCTCCTTTCTCTGAGGTATCGCTCTCCTTTTTCTGAGGTACCGCTCTCCTTTTTCTGAGGTACCGCTCTCCTTTCTCTGAGGTACCGCTCTCCTTTCTCTGAGGTACCGCTCACCTTTTTCTGAGGTACCGCTCTCCTTTTTCTGAGGTACCGCTCTCCTCTCTCTGAGGTACCGCTCTCCTTTCTCTGAGGTACCGCTCTTCTTTTTCTGAGGTACCGCTCTCCTTTTTCTGAGGTACCGCTCTCCTTTTTCTGAGGTACCGCTCTCCTTTTTCTGAGGTACCGCTCTCCTTTTTCTGAGGTACCGCTCTCCTTTTTCTGAGGTACCGCTCTCCTTTCTCTGAGGTACCGCTCTCCTTTTTCTGAGGTACCGCTCTCCTTTTTCTGAGGTACCGCTCTCCTTTTTCTGAGGTACCGCTCTCCTTTTTCTGAGGTACCGCTCTCCTTTTTCTGAGGTACCGCTCTCCTTTCTCTGAGGTACCGCTCTCCTTTTTCTGAGGTACCGCTCTCCTTTTTCTGAGGTACCGCTCTCCTTTTTCTGAGGTACCGCTCTCCTTTCTCTGAGGTACCGCTCTCCTTTCTCTGAGGTACCGCTCTCCTTTCTCTGAGGTACCGCTCTCCTTTCTCTGAGGTACCGCTCTCCTTTCTCTGAGGTACCGCTCTCCTTTTTCTGAGGTACCGCTCTCCTTTTTCTGAGGTACCGCTCTCCTTTTTCTGAGGTACCGCTCTCCTTTCTCTGAGGTACCGCTCTCCTTTTTCTGAGGTACCGCTCTCCTTTTTCTGAGGTACCGCTCTCCTTTTTCTGAGGTACCGCTCTCCTTTCTCTGAGGTACCGCTCTCCTTTCTCTGAGGTACCGCTCTCCTTTCTCTGAGGTACCGCTCTCCTTTCTCTGAGGTACCGCTTTCCTTTTTCTGAGGTACCGCTCTCCTTTTTCTGAGGTACCGCTCTCCTTTTTCTGAGGTACCGCTCTCCTTTCTCTGAGGTACCGCTCTCCTTTTTCTGAGGTACCGCTCTCCTTTTTCTGAGGTACCGCTCTCCTTTTTCTGAGGTACCGCTCTCCTTTCTCTGAGGTACCGCTCTCCTTCCTCTGAGGTACCGCTCTCCTTTCTCTGAGGTACCGCTCTCCTTTCTCTGAGGTACCGCTCTCCTTTCTCTGAGGTACCGCTCTCCTTTTTCTGAGGTACCGCTCTCCTTTTTCTGAGGTACCGCTCTCCTTTTTCTGAGGTACCGCTCTCCTTTTTCTGAGGTACCGCTCTCCTTTCTCTGAGGTACCGCTCTCCTTTTTCTGAGGTACCGCTCTCCTTTTTCTGAGGTACCGCTCTCCTTTTTCTGAGGTACCGCTCTCCTTTCTCTGAGGTACCGCTCTCCTTTCTCTGAGGTACCGCTCTCCTTTCTCTGAGGTACCGCTCTCCTTTCTCTGAGGTACCGCTCTCCTTTCTCTGAGGTACCGCTCTCCTTTTTCTGAGGTACCGCTCTCCTTTTTCTGAGGTACCGCTCTCCTTTTTCTGAGGTACCGCTCTCCTTTTTCTGAGGTACCGCTCTCCTTTCTCTGAGGTACCGCTCTCCTTTCTCTGAGGTACCGCTCTCCTTTTTCTGAGGTACCGCTCTCCTTTTTCTGAGGTACCGCTCTCCTTTTTCTGAGGTACCGCTCTCCTTTTTCTGAGGTACCGCTCTCCTTTTTCTGAGGTACCGCTCTCCTTTTTCTGAGGTACCGCTCTCCTTTTTCTGAGGTACCGCTCTCCTTTTTCTGAGGTACCGCTCTCCTTTCTCTGAGGTACCGCTCTCCTTTCTCTGAGGTACCGCTCTCCTTTTTCTGAGGTACCGCTCTCCTTTTTCTGAGGTACCGCTCTCCTTTTTCTGAGGTACCGCTCTCCTTTTTCTGAGGTACCGCTCTCCTTTTTCTGAGGTACCGCTCTCCTTTCTCTGAGGTACCGCTCTCCTTTTTCTGAGGTACCGCTCTCCTTTTTCTGAGGTACCGCTCTCTTTTTTCTGAGGTACCGCTCTCCTTTCTCTGAGGTACCGCTCTCCTTTCTCTGAGGTACCGCTCTCCTTTCTCTGAGGTACCACTCTCCTTTCTCTGAGGTACCGCTCTCCTTTCTCTGAGGTACCGCTCTCCTTTTTCTG
The DNA here is from genome assembly GCA_964056735.1 of Allodiplogaster pararmata. Classification (NCBI taxonomy): domain Eukaryota; kingdom Metazoa; phylum Nematoda; class Chromadorea; order Rhabditida; family Diplogasteridae; genus Allodiplogaster; species Allodiplogaster pararmata. The sequence continues at coordinate 26,974,419 of OZ057403.1, read as the reverse complement.
AGGTACCGCTCTCCTTTTTCTGAGGTACCGCTCTCCTTTTTCTGAGGTACCGCTCTCCTTTCTCTGAGGTACCGCTCTCCTTTTTCTGAGGTACCGCTCTCCTTTTTCTGAGGTACCGCTCTCCTTTTTCTGAGGTACCGCTCTCCTTTTTCTGAGGTACCGCTCTCCTTTCTCTGAGGTACCGCTCTCCTTTCTCTGAGGTACCGCTCTCCTTTCTCTGAGGTACCGCTCTCCTTTCTCTGAGGTACCGCTCTCCTTTCTCTGAGGTACCGCTCTCCTTTTTCTGAGGTACCGCTCTCCTTTTTCTGAGGTACCGCTCTCCTTTTTCTGAGGTACCGCTCTCCTTTCTCTGAGGTACCGCTCTCCTTTTTCTGAGGTACCGCTCTCCTTTTTCTGAGGTACCGCTCTCCTTTTTCTGAGGTACCGCTCTCCTTTCTCTGAGGTACCGCTCTCCTTTCTCTGAGGTACCGCTCTCCTTTCTCTGAGGTACCGCTCTCCTTTCTCTGAGGTACCGCTCTCCTTATTCTGAGGTACCGCTCTCCTTTTTCTGAGGTACCGCTCTCCTTTTTCTGAGGTACCGCTCTCCTTTCTCTGAGGTACCGCTCTCCTTTTTCTGAGGTACCGCTCTCCTTTTTCTGAGGTACCGCTCTCCTTTTTCTGAGGTACCGCTCTCCTTTCTCTGAGGTACCGCTCTCCTTTCTCTGAGGTACCGCTCTCCTTTCTCTGAGGTACCGCTCTCTTTTCTCTGAGGTACCGCTCTCCTTTCTCTGAGGTACCGCTCTCCTTTTTCTGAGGTACCGCTCTCCTTTTTCTGAGGTACCGCTCTCCTTTTTCTGAGGTACCGCTCTCCTTTCTCTGAGGTACCGCTCTCCTTTTTCTGAGGTACCGCTCTCCTTTCTCTGAGGTACCGCTCTCCTTTCTCTGAGGTACCGCTCTCCTTTTTCTGAGGTACCGCTCTCCTTTTTCTGAGGTACCGCTCTCCTTTTTCTGAGGTACCGCTCTCCTTTTTCTGAGGTACCGCTCTCCTTTCTCTGAGGTACCGCTCTCCTTTCTCTGAGGTACCGCTCTCCTTTTTCTGAGGTACCGCTCTCCTTTTTCTGAGGTACCGCTCTCCTTTTTCTGAGGTACCGCTCTCCTTTTTCTGAGGTACCGCTCTCCTTTTTCTGAGGTACCGCTCTCCTTTCTCTGAGGTACCGCTCTCCTTTTTCTGAGGTACCGCTCTCCTTTTTCTGAGGTACCGCTCTCCTTTTTCTGAGGTACCGCTCTCCTTTCTCTGAGGTACCGCTCTCCTTTCTCTGAGGTACCGCTCTCCTTTCTCTGAGGTACCGCTCTCCTTTCTCTGAGGTACCGCTCTCCTTTTTCTGAGGTACCGCTCTCCTTTTTCTGAGGTACCGCTCTCCTTTTTCTGAGGTACCGCTCTCCTTTCTCTGAGGTACCGCTCTCCTTTTTCTGAGGTACCGCTCTCCTTTTTCTGAGGTACCGCTCTCCTTTCTCTGAGGTACCGCTCTCCTTTCTCTGAGGTACCGCTCTCCTTTCTCTGAGGTACCGCTCTCCTTTCTCTGAGGTACCGCTCTCCTTTTTCTGAGGTAACGCTCTCTTTTTTCTGAGTTACCGCTCTCCTTTCTCTGAGGTACCGCTCTCCTTTTTCTGAGGTACCGCTCTCCTTTTTCTGAGGTACCGCTCTCCTTTTTCTGAGGTACCACTCTCCTTTCTCTGAGGTACCGCTCTCCTTTCTCTGAGGTACCGCTCTCCTTTCTCTGAGGTACCGCTCTCCTTTCTCTGAGGTACCGCTCTCCTTTTTCTGAGGTACCGCTCTCCTTTTTCTGAGGTACCGCTCTCCTTTCTCTGAGGTACCGCTCTCCTTTTTCTGAGGTACCGCTCTCCTTTTTCTGAGGTACCGCTCTCCTTTTTCTGAGGTACCGCTCTCCTTTCTCTGAGGTACCGCTCTCCTTTCTCTGAGGTACCGCTCTCCTTTCTCTGAGGTACCGCTCTCCTTTCTCTGAGGTACCGCTCTCCTTTTTCTGAGGTACCGCTCTCCTTTTTCTGAGGTACCGCTCTCCTTTTTCTGAGGTACCGCTCTCCTTTTTCTGAGGTACCGCTCTCCTTTTTCTGAGGTACCGCTCTCCTTTCTCTGAGGTACCGCTCTCCTTTCTCTGAGGTACCGCTCTCCTTTTTCTGAGGTACCGCTCTCCTTTCTCTGAGGTACCGCTCTCCTTTCTCTGAGGTACCGCTCTCCTTTTTCTGAGGTACCGCTCTCCTTTCTCTGAGGTACCGCTCTCCTTTTTCCTCTCAATATTTTTGTTTTACATGTATGTTTTGTAGCCATACATAAATGAAAGAAGAAAAACATCAATTACTGTTTTCTAGTTAAATAATTTTCAAAGTTATTTGTATTAATTCTTCTCTCGAATACTTTTAAAAAATAAAGAAAAATTTGAGGTGTCCTGGAGAGAGGAGACGGAGAGCGAGTGTGGCTCGCTGCCCCTTTCTTCTGGGAGTCCCGTCCTCTCGCTGGTCTCGGTCCTCTTTCCCCTCGTAGATCATCTCCGTGCCAAACGGAAGCGGATTGCAACGGATTCGCAGACTCCATGCCTCTGTTTAGGTCAGTTTTTCATTAGTTATCCGCTCCCGAAAATCAATTAAAATGTTTTTTTAAAATCTTTTTTTGGGGACATGGAGTGATATGGGAGGAATGGGAAGCGGGTAGCCTTGGTACTTTGAGTGCTCTGAGAAAAAGGTCGCTCATAATTTGGATCATGAGATACCTCAAGTCATAAACTCGGCTTCGAGACATCTCCTTCTAGAGCCCTTTCTACGCTTTTTCAAGAGTTAGAGTGTTTTAAGTGTGAAAATATATGTGACCGTATCGATCAGGGTTGCGCATTTCTCGTTTTTGTGGTTTTTTTTCGATATTTTTCGAAAAAAAAAGGTTTTTTGAATTATTCGAAAAAACAATGTCGAAAAATTCGAAAAAGTTTTTTTTCTCAAATTTTCTGCTCAAAACTTTTTTCCGTTTTTTCGACTTTTTTCCTTCAATTTTTTTGTTTCTTTTTTTGCTCGTTTTGTTTTTCGTTTTCGACTTTTTTTGCTCGAAAAAATTTGAGATTTTTTTTCGAGCAAACCTGGTATCGAAGAATTAGAAACCTCTCAATACAACTTCAAGAAATAACGGAAGTCTTATATCAGACCGACTTCCCTGGCTGTGGGTATCGACGACGCCATCTATGTCGTCGATCATGAACTCATCCGGAAGATTTCTACGGAGGGAGTCATCACTACAGTCATCACACTCAAGTGACTTTGTGCAAGTTTACGATGCATGCGAGACGAAGTCATGAGACGCTTTATATCATCCGATATCAAATTCGAGAGTATTTTCTTTCAAGCTCACATGACTACATTTCTTGTTTGAAGTAGATATGTGAAAAAAGAATATCAAAGTATTCAAAATAGCTGTTTAATTTTTTCAAGCCCTCATGACAAAGTTCAACACAGAAGAAATACAGCTAAAAATTTGTCCTCTTGCTCGATTTAAGTGTAATTTTTCCCACAAAAATTATTTATTTGCAGAGAATTCGATCCCTCGCAGTCGGTTTTCTTGGCGATTGACCCGACGGATGGCAGTCTGCATGTGTCTCTCCTGCACTCTTACCAAATCATCCGCATCACGACTAAAGTGGACAAGATGTCCGCTGCGAAACGGAACCTCAACGAGATGAGAGTTGAAAGCAACGCGGAATACAAAGTAAGTCATCAAACAAAGCACTTTCATAACCCTTCTATATTGTAACCTTCCTTCTTTGGTGATGGTCTAGGTGATTGGCCGTCTTCTCTAGGAAGAGTTTTCTTTTCTGGAAGGGTTTTCTTTCTCTCCCAAGAGATAATTCCTCAGTTGAGGATTCTTCTGTTTTGGTAAAGCAGTTTCTTTTTCAGTAAGCATTTTCATCTTACGGTCTCCTCCGTTGATAACCTTTCTTTAATGAGAGTTTTATATTCTCAAGAGGCTTTCTCTACCTAACGAGTGTTCCCCTTTTATACTATAACTTTTCGTCTAGTGAGACTTCCTCTTTCTTAGTTGAAGTTTGTGTTGGAGGTGCTCGTGGGTACGGGAAAGCCGTGCGAGTCGCCGTCTGATTCGTGTGGAGACGGAGAGTTGGCTGCATCTGCGTCTCTCATCTATCCCAAGGGGATCGCTTTCGACTCTCAGGGGAATCTTTTTGGTAATCTATTACAATCAGGGATTAAATAGTCATGTCAGACCTTCTGTCGGTGGACCTCTGTTTTTCCAAATCATAAGGGGGACCCTTATGTAGAACAAAACAAAAAAGTTTCGCGGGCTTCTGTTTTTTTAAATCATAATGGGTCCCCCACCATGTAAAAAATGTAAAAAAAAGTTTTCGCCTTGTGCGGATGTCTACATATACCTTTTTCTTACACACTAAAAACCCTGATTACAATCCGCTCATCTCACCAACAATGATCTTTCAAGCCGTTCTTTCTTTTCTCAGTTTCCGACGGTAACCGACTTCGTGTGATTGAAGCTGCTTCAGAAGTATCGACCGCGCGGAAAATTCGAACCATAGGAGACAGGTAGAGAATTTCCACTTGTGTTTATGAGAATCGCGAACTTCTGAACGAATAAATTAAAAAACTGTGAATTCTTTAAAAATTAGAAAATCTTTGTGTCACAGATTGTCGTTCTCTTCCCGAGGTCCGCCTCCTTGTCCCGCTTCAGCGGGCAGCCTGCAATCTCTCTCCACATTCAGGGTTCAGTGGCCGACTTCACTTTCTGTAAGTTCTTTATTACCATCATTCATTCACAGTAACACTTGAAACAGTTGTCTTATACATATGACTACTCTGTTTCCTGTTCAGGTTGACTTATCGACCGACACTCTTTACGTTCTGGACTCTGGAAACATCTTCGCGGTGGAGAGGAAAGGATGGAGAATGCTCAGAGGTATGCTTATTTAAAGAGAGTTTAGTCAACTAATCCAGTCGATGGTGCTATGACATAGAGAGTACATTCGACGTAATTATTATTGTTAATGTAAAGAGAGAGAAAAACGAGAATTTAGCATGAAATTAAAAATTAAAAAAATGTCTACGCTATTCACAAAAGTCCTTGAAATTAACGTTATTTCATGGAAGCCCTGCAAAATTTTTATATTCAATTTGATGGTGATCAGGAGGAAGTTTGTCGTGTTCGGGATCTCTGCCCTCATCCATCAACACTTCTTCAAATGAGATAAGGGACATTGCTGCATCTCCTGATGGCGATCTTTTTGTCTTGGAGTCGAACGAAAGAGGAATAGCTCAGGTATGTAGATTATGTAGATCAGGTATTGTACATCGGCTCCTACCAGTAGATTATGTATGTAGATCAGGTATTGTACATCGGCTCCTACCAGTAGATTATGTAGATCAGGTATTGTACATCGGCTCCTACCAGTAGATTATGTAGATCAGGTATTGTACATCGGCTCCTACCAGCAGATTTTGTAGATCAGGTATTGTACATCGGCTTCTACCAGTAGATTATGTAGATCAGGTATTGTACATCGACTCCTACCAGTAGATTATGTTGATCAGGTATTGTACATCGGCTCCTACCAGTAGATTATGTAGATCAGGTATTGTACATCGGCTCCTACCAGTAGATTATGTATGTAGATCAGGTATTGTACATCGGCTCCTACCAGTAGATTATGTAGATCAGGTATTGTACATCGGCTCCTACCAGTAGATTATGTATGTAGATCAGGTATTGTACATCGGCTCCTACCAGTAGATTATGTAGATCAGGTATTGTACATCGGCTCCTACCAGTAGATTATGTAGATCAGGTATTGTACATCGGCTCCTACCAGCAGATTTTGTAGATCAGGTATTGTACATCGGCTTCTACCAGTAGATTATGTAGATCAGGTATTGTACATCGGCTCCTACCAGTAGATTATGTAGATCAGGTATTGTACATCGGCTCCTACCAGCAGATTATGTAGATCAGGTATTGTACATCGGCTCCTACCAGTAGATTATGTAGATCAGGTATTGTACATCGGCTCCTACCAGTAGATTATGTAGATCAGGTATTGTACATCGGCTCCTACCAGTAGATTATGTAGATCAGGTATTGTACATCGGCTCCTACCAGTAGATTTGGCTAACCCGAAAAGCCTTTCATGTGATCCATCTTTCTACTGTTTTTTTGTTGTAGAATTGATTTTCTAAAAAAATTTGTTGTTAAAGTAAACTCATGTTGAGATCTTGCGCCTTTCTGCCTCTTCTCCTCCAGAAGTATTCGCGGGAAACTCCGCCTCGTCGGAGGAGGACCCGTGTCCTTGTTTGTCGTCTTTGACTTCTCCGAGGCCTGCGAAAGTCTTCCCCTCCTGCTTGTGTGCCAATCACTCCACAACTCGTCTCCCTCGCTCGCAGACTCGTCTCAAAGATGCAGTATCGATTGTGGCAGACTCGCGAGGCGAAATCATTGTCTCTGAGGCAGCGGGCGCTCTGGTCAGTATAATCGAGCTTAGTTTTTCAGGAAAAAGAATTGCATTACAAAAATGAAATACTTGCTGTCTTCGGTTCCAAGGATAAACATATACGCGCTTCAGATCCTCTGTAAACTACAAATCTTAGTATTTAATGTATACTTACCGGAGATGACATGTCTTCGAGTAAAATCACCTTTGTTAAACTTTGAGCTGGAAATCTCGTATCTAACAGAGCACGAATTTTTGTACAGATGGGTTCAACTTATTCCATTTGATTAGGGATATATGTGTTTTTTCGGCATGAAGACTCAACGAGTTTAATGAACTCCCGAGTTTAAGGTTAAACGAATAGGAGCTCCGCTTTTGGTCGCAGACCAGACGACGCGGCAATATCGTATTCTGGACGCGGACCGAAACGAAGTTTGTACTTCAAGATAATCAATTGCTGTGAGGCAGTTTTTTTGTAACTCATTCGACTCCTTCAGGTGTACTTCTTCAACCGAATCGGAATGCACATAGCTACGCAGTCTCTTCTCACCTCACAATTCATCCACAATTTCACTTATTCATCGGAGTCAAGGTTTAAATCACTCAATAACTGCAGATTGCTGAAACCATTGAAAATAATTTTGATCTACAAATCTTTGAAAACTTTTTAATTGTCAAAATCACGTTCAAAAGTCAAAATTCGTTTCTCTGCGTGATTCCAATAGAAAATCTTCAAATACGAATAATGGTATATGCTCAATGAATCAATAACCTTCAGCCTCGGTCGCCTTTCTTCAATTTCCTCAGCAGATTCGTCTTTGATTCTCCGTTTATCCCGTCCAGAGGAGAGTACTGTAGTAGTTGAAACGCCGTCGGGTCTCGTGACGAAGTTGCGACTTTCACCATACGATTACGCAGCTCTTGAAGCGATCGAGACACCGGGATACGGTACTCTTTTGAAGGCCTAGAGTTGAAAGTTTAAATCGTTAACCAATTTTTCTGTGGTGTTTTGGCCACTGTTGATCAAATTCCGCCGTATAGAAAACACTTCTCGATTTCCCGCGATACATAAGATTCTAATTTTTCAAACTCCGTCTCTCAAACACTTTTTGAACGCTGTCTTTTAGTTCTGAAAAGTTGTAAGCTCACATGTTTTAAAAACTACGTTGTTTGAGTTTTCAGCTTACTTTCTTAGACATGGTAATATCGGCACAAAAAAAAAACAAACGAACAAGCTGAGTTCCAGATACGGTAACGTTGCACTACAGTATCGGAGGATTGTTGGAAAGACGGACGATCGGAGGAAGTGTCACCTCCTTCATTAATTACAACGAGGATGGGACATTCAGGCGTTTGCTCTATGGTCAGTTTAAAGTAAATCAAGTTTTTTCATGCTATTGACTGTTTATTCGACGCACAACTCATAGTCGGAAGCAGAAGAAGGCGTATAGAGATGGTACAGGCTGGTCGGAAGTAGAAGAAGGCGTATAGAGATGGTACAGGCTCCCCGGAAGTAGAAGAAGGCGTATAGAGATGGTACACGCTGGTCGGAAGTAGAAGAAGGCGTATAGAGATGGTACAGGCTGGTCGGAAGTAGAAGAAGGCGTATAGAGATGGTACAGGCTGGTCGGAAGTATAAGAAGGCGTATAGAGATGGTACAGGCTGGTCGGAAGTAGGCGAAGGCGTATAGAGATGGTACAGGCTTGGTCGGAAGTAGAAGAAGGCGTATAGAGATGGTACAGGCTGGTCGGAAGTAGACGAAGGCGTATAGAGATGGTACAGGCTGGTCGGAAGTATACGAAGGCGTATAGAGATGGTAAAGGCTGGTCGGAAGTAGACGAAGGCGTATAGAGATGTTGTTGTTGTAGATTGCCCGCCGTAGGTCTCCGGCTGGGTAGACGAGGTCTTCTTTGACATGGCTCAGAAAACAATAACCTTACTTACATCATTTATCTAATTACATTATTTCTCTTTCTCTCTCGGGTTTTTTTTTTTTGTTATTTTTATTTATTTTTTTTTGAGAGAGAAAGGAATCACTGGTATAAGAACTTAACAACAGACGTCGGGCTATTCCACAAATCTATACTTCTTGAAAGTGTGTGGTCACAGCGACACGAGAATAAATGACTAGTTGTATGTGGCTCTTCTAAACATTTTGGGCAAAGAGGTGATTGGGCAGCTCCTATTCTGTGTAGGTAGCTGTTAAGGGAACTTGCATAGCCACTACGTAGTTGCGATAATGTTATTTGTTGTTCCCTGGGAAGTTGATTCGTTGATTTATGGATTCTGGGAGGTTTCTTACCTAGAACTGGGTTAGGTGAGCAAGATCTAATGAAATTTCTAACAGTTTCAGTATGTATTCTTTTAAGTGCGGCTTTCTGATCACTGTCTACTAGCATAATTTCTAAGTCCTTGGCATGTTTACGAATAGTTCTAGGTGGTTTGGGTTCCATGCATCGACGATGGGAGGGGTGGTTTGGGAGGAGTCTTGCTCTTGCAACGAATTGCTTGGTAAGCATCGTGTTGTGCTCCTTTATGGGTAACATTTCGCTTTCTAGAGCTAAGTGCTCTGTGCCGGCCATTGCTAGGTTTCCTGTTGCTATCCGAATTGCTCTATTTTGGTTTGCCTGTAGTTTTTTCCAGTTCGTCTCGGCCAATTGAGGGGAGTAAATTGGTGCGGCGTAGTTGAGAACGGATCTGGTCATTGTTTTGTAGGTTGCAAGAAGGGTGTTTTTCTGTTGGCCCCATGTTCTTCCTCCGAGGGCACGTAGTATATTCAGTCTTTTGGCCGTTCTCTGTTTAAGGTATTCTGCATGTTGTCGGAAGGTGCCGAGTTGGTCTAAGACGACACTGAGTATTTTGGGTGTTTTAGTTGTCGGCAAAAGGGTTCCGTGGATTTCTACCTTGGGTTCTTTTTTACATTCGCCTGTATGGGTTGTGAAAAGAGTGACCGTAGTCTTTTCCTTGGATATGATCATTTTACGTTGTTCCAATTCTTCTACGAGTTTCGGTAGGAAGTGGTTGATCTGATCTTCACAGGTTTCAATACAGGGGCTTGAGGAGAGAATTGATATGTCGTCGGCGTAGGCTGTCATCTGCGTGTTTCCTGTGGGTTGCGGGAGGTTGTTTATGTAGAGATTGAATAAGAGGGGGCTGAGCACTGCTCCTTGTGGGACACCAGATCTGCATGTGAGACGTCGGCTGCTTTTTCCTTGGAAATCTACCTTGATTGTACGACCTCTTAGGTAGCTGGACATCCATCGAACGATGGCTCTTGGCATATTCGTTTCAGTGAGTTTCTTGCAGAGAAGGGATATGTTCACTAAGTCATATGCTGCAGTGAGGTCAAGGGCGACCATGAGAGTGCGGTCCGGGGGTGGTTTCCGAAATCCATGTTGCCAGTCAGCGATTTGAAAACCGTCCGCCAGGAATGGTAATAAGACCCGTTCGAATGTTTTGGCTATAGGTGATAGTATTGATATTGGTCTATAGCCGTTCAGGTTGCTGGAGTCCTTTCCTGGTTTAGGTAACATTATCACTCTTGCATCTTTCCATCTGGACGGGATAATACCTGTTTGCAGCGTGTTATTGAAGAGGATGCAGAGACACTTTCTGAAGTTTTCACCGGCCATTTTGAGTAGTAGAGGGCAGATGCCTTCACTGTCTGGGCATTTGGAACCTTTGGTTTTCTTGATTGCTTCTCCGATCTTTGCCAGGGAAATTTGGGGAGCGTCTGTCCGTTTGAGGCCTTTAATTAGTCGTGTTGTGCTTCTTGCTGATTTGTCGACCTCTTTAGGGGCTTGTTTAGCTAATTTTCTGGCAAAAGCGTTTGAGGCAGATGTTGGGCATAGACTTTTCCCGTCGTGGGTGATGGTCAAGTGCGTCGGTTTTATTGATTTGCCGTCGATAGCCTTTATCGTTTTCCAGAGTTTGTTGCCCGGTTCGTTGTGGCTAATTTCAGATATGTACTTTTCCCAAGCCTTCCTCTTTTCGAGGTTGATGCGGAAGGAGATTTCGGCCATTATTGAGGGGAGTGAGGGGTCCGTAGGATTGTCCCTCCTCATTTGGTCCCGTTCTGTAATCAGCTTCTTCACATCTTCGCTCAAGTGAGGCGTGTATTTTGGCACCTTTCCACGGGGAATGTTGTTCTTAGCCGCTTTGGTCAAGGTGGTGGTCAGGAATTTGTGCATCTGAACTGAGTTGCCGGCGAATGGGAAATCCATGAGAATCTTGTTGATGTCCCTTTCGAAGCCTTCCCAATTCGCTTTGTTGTAATTTGTATAACAACGTGCGTTTGAGATGTTGGATGGCTGTGTTTCGACGTCAATCAGGCATGGGAGGTGGTCAGAGTTCATTCTGTTGATTGTTGACCAGTTGCAGTCGATGGCTATGTCGTTCGAGGCGAGAGTGATGTCTGGTGATGCTTTTTGTCTTGTGGGCATCTTTGAGTTGTTGAGACATACAAGATCGCTGTCGTCAATGAAGTCGCATAGTTCATCTCCTCTGCTATCCTCCGTACCTTCACTCCAAACTTTATTGTGTGCGTTGAAGTCTCCACCGACAATGAATGGTTTCTTCTGTGTTAGGAGTCGGTTGAAGTTCGGCGCGTATGTGTTGGGGCAGGACGATCGAGGTGGGATGTAAATGTTGCAGATTCTTATGGTTCCTTGGTCGGTTGGCACGTCCACGCTGAGTGTTTCGGCTGTCAGGTCCGTTGTTGGGGAGGTCACGTTAGCATAGCGAATATTCTCTTTGACTAGTATCGCAAGTCCGCCTCCAAAGTTGGAGCGGTCTTTTCTTATGATCGTGTAACCTACGATATTCGGAGATGGAATACTAGCATCCATTTTGGTTTCTTGGATGAGTGCTACGTGAACATTCAACTCATGTAAAAGGTCCTCTAGCTCGGTTAGTCGGGCTCTCAGTCCATTAGCGTTCCATTGGATTATCCTCAGGTTAGCTACCGTCTGGGAGGCAGTCTGCTGAATCGGGGCTCTCTCACAAATTCTACATCTCCATTGGGGGTTCCAATCATTAAGATTGTTAAGGTTGGAACAGCGGAAATGTACCCATTTCTTACATTTGCTACAATTAACACAATTCGAAGGCGCGTTAAGAGAGCATACAGAACAAGGCCATCTTGGGCCTGGGTTAGTCTCGAGACCAGCGATTTGGAGGAGTATTCGGATCAGAGACGCTGGGTCTTTCTGATCCGTGTTAGAAAAAATGAGGTTTCGGGGGAAGCCGTCCTCGTTGTCCCTTGCGGGAGATTCCATTGGGAAGTTTTGTTTTGGAGGTCCATTGGGTCCGACGCCATGTAGCGTCGTCCACAGTCGCACCGCGTGTAGGTGACCTCCGTCGCGACCGCGTATAGAGATGGTACAGGCTGGTCGGAAGTAGAAGAAGGCGTATAGAGATGGTACAGGCTGGTCGGAAGTAGGCGAAGGCGTATAGAGATGGTACAGGCTGGTCGGAAGTAGAAGAAGGCGTATAGAGATGGTACAGGCTGGTCGGAAGTAGAAGAAGGCGTATAGAGATGGTACAGGCTGGTCGGAAGTAGAAGAAGGCGTATAGAGATGGTACAGGCTGGTCGGAAGTAGAAGAAGGCGTATAGAGATGGTACAGGCTGGTCGGAAGTATAAGAAGGCGTATAGAGATGGTACAGGCTGGTCGGAAGTAGACGAAGGCGTATAGAGATGGTACAGGCTGGTCGGAAGTAGAAGAAGGCGTATAGAGATGGTACAGGCTGGTCGGAAGTAGACGAAGGCGTATAGAGATGGTACAGGCTGGTCGGAAGTAGAAGAAGGCGTATAGAGATGGTACAGGCTGGTCGGAAGTAGACGAAGGCGTATAGAGATGGTACAGGCTGGTCGGAAGTAGAAGAAGAAGGCGTATAGAGATGGTACAGGCTGGTCGGAAGTAGACGAAGGCGTATAGAGATGGTACAGGCTGGTCGGAAGTAGAAGAAGGCGTATAGAGATGGTACAGGCTGGTCGGAAGTAGAAGAAGGCGTATAGAGATGGTACAGGCTGGTCGGAAGTAGACGAAGGCGTATAGAGATGGTACAGGCTGGTCGGAAGTAGAAGAAGGCGTATAGAGATGGTACAGGCTGGTCGGAAGTAGACGAAGGCGTATAGAGATGGTACAGGCTGGTCGGAAGTAGAAGAAGAAGGCGTATAGAGATGGTACAGGCTGGTCGGAAGTAGACGAAGGCGTATAGAGATGGTACAGGCTGGTCGGAAGTAGAAGAAGGCGTATAGAGATGGTACAGGCTGGTCGGAAGTAGAAGAAGGTGTATAGAGATGGTACAGGCTGGTCGGAAGTAGACGAAGGCGTATAGAGATGGTACAGGCTGGTCGGAAGTAGAAGAAGGCGTATAGAGATGGTACAGGCTGGTCGGAAGTAGACGAAGGCGTATAGAGATGGTACAGGCTGGTCGGAAGTAGAAGAAGAAGGCGTATAGAGATGGTACAGGCTGGTCGGAAGTAGACGAAAGCGTATAGAGATGGTACAGGCTGGTCGGAAGTAGAAGAAGGCGTATAGAGATGGTACAGGCTGGTCGGAAGTAGACGAAGGCGTATAGAGATGGTACAGGCTGGTCGGAAGTAGAAGAAGGCGTATAGAGATGGTACAGGCTGGTCGGAAGTAGACGAAGGCGTATAGAGATGGTACAGGCTGGTCGGAAGTAGAAGAAGAAGGCGTATAGAGATGGTACAGGCTGGTCGGAAGTAGACGAAGGCGTATAGAGATGGTACAGGCTGGTCGGAAGTAGAAGAAGGCGTATAGAGATGGTACAGGCTGGTCGGAAGTAGAAGAAGGCGTATAGAGATGGTACAGGCTGGTCGGAAGTAGACGAAGGCGTATAGAGATGGTACAGGCTGGTCGGAAGTAGAAGAAGGCGTATAGAGATGGTACATGCTGGTCGGAAGTAGACGAAGGCGTATAGAGATGGTACAGGCTGGTCGGAAGTAGAAGAAGAAGGCGTATAGAGATGGTACAGGCTGGTCGGAAGTAGACGAAGGCGTATAGAGATGGTACAGGCTGGTCGGAAGTAGAAGAAGGCGTATAGAGATGGTACAGGCTGGTCGGAAGTAGAAGAAGGCGTATAGAGATGGTACAGGCTGGTCGGAAGTAGACGAAGGCGTATAGAGATGGTACAGGCTGGTCGGAAGTAGAAGAAGGCGTATAGAGATGGTACAGGCTGGTCGGAAGTAGACGAAGGCGTATAGAGATGGTACAGGCTGGTCGGAAGTAGAAGAAGAAGGCGTATAGAGATGGTACAGGCTGGTCGGAAGTAGACGAAGGCGTATAGAGATGGTACAGGCTGGTCGGAAGTAGAAGACGGCGTATAGAGATGGTACAGGCTGGTCGGAAGTAGACGAAGGCGTGTAGAGATGGTACAGGCTGGTCGGAAGTAGAAGAAGGCGTATAGAGATGGTACAGGCTGGTCGGAAGTAGACGAAGGCGTATAGAGATGGTACAGGCTGGTCGGAAGTAGAAGAAGGCGTATAGAGATGGTACAGGCTGGTCGGAAGTAGACGAAGGCGTATAGAGATGGTACAGGCTGGTCGGAAGTAGAAGAAGGCGTATAGAGATGGTACAGGCTGGTCGGAAGTAGACGAAGGCGTATAGAGATCGAACGGCATTCCAAGATGAATGCAGCTATTAAATTATTTAGCCAGTACGGCTTTACCCTCTGTCGAAAACGGATTATAAGAAACGGTTACAGAAAGGCGATCCATGAATACTAAATGAACATGGAAATGTACTGCGAAAAATTTCATATACAGTCAGTCTAGGTTACACAGGAGAGTGGAAAATTGAGAAGAAAAAACAAGTCTAACTTGAAAAAGAAGGGCTTTTTTTATTTTGGTGAAAATTTGCTAATTTTGTATTGAAGATGGAAGCGAGGTCCTGTCTTTGGAAGAGCAGAAGCGGAACGATAAAGCTGGAGAGCAAAGAATATTTAGAGAGAGAAGAGAGAGGAGAGAGAGCAGAAACTGGAAAGTAATCACTAGTCAGGATGCGAAAGAAGTCATCAGAACAGGTGACTAGGGAATTTTTTTATTGGCTTACATTCCTTCGAATTTAAGTCCTCAGTCCCTCAAATGCTTTTTTCCAGAAGGAGACTCTCCCGTTCAAACGACTAAATTAGTATCGATTGGAGCTTATAATGGACAACAGCTCTCGCTCTCTCAAGGTTGCTTCAGTCTCTCACATTCAATCCTTAACCAGCTTTTGTGCCACATCAGTTTGACAGTAATCTTCATCTTCAATTTTCAGGAGTAGTAGATGTTTTCGACTCTTCCTCTCGGCCATTTCCATCAAATACCGTATCTTTCCCTTCCTACACCGTACCACTCTGGCCAGATTACGATGCAACAGATGTTACTCCTGTTGTCAACATGAGACGTTTCACTGTGACTGGAAATAAAAGTTAGTTGAAGAATGTTTGAAAGAAAAGAGAGGAAATGTTTTGAGTGTTGCTGAATGCAGGGCACCGCCCTCTCTCGAATCGACTCGAATGGCAACTGAGTCATCGGAAAACGAAGGGCAAAGCGAAGCGAGTCACGCACAGTGTCAGGAAAGCCAAGGTATCGATTGATTATTCATGAATGTTTGATAGAGCTCGATAGGAACGGTTGCCTGGTTGAAGGTGAATGGATACCCTGTGCTGTCAATAGAATACTCTCGAGACGCTCAAGAGGACTCATTCTATGGGCCAAAGAGTGAACTTCTCTTCACGACAACCTACGCGAGTAATGGAAAGGTAATTAGGTAGAGTGAAGTCATGAATAGAGTGAAAGAGCTTCTCTCGACAGATCACTTCCTTCGCGGCTGGTAACGAGACAGCGAAGCTACATCGACTAGACCTGGCATGGGATGCGAGAAGCAGATTGAAGATGGCAACTTGGGGGGCGAGGACAGAGAAGTGGATCAGAGGTTGGTCTCATCAGTGTCCTTGTTGCGTTTCGAAAATTGACTATTCTCGGTTCCAGATGAAAGAGGCCGCGTCCTAGAGCGAAGTTATAAGCTGAACGGCATCGGAGGACTAACGCTCTACAAAGCTTTTTATGGAGCACAGCACGAGTTAGGACTCATTTATGACTCATTTCTGGACTTGGTCAGCATATCATTGAGTTACTCGAGAAATTAGTGCTTTCAGTTTCCCCCTTTCCCTATGGACACAGGATGGGACATTTTCTTTGTTGTACGACAAGGCGGGTCAACTCACTGAAGTGACATATCCAACTGGAGAGAAGGAAGAGGTACTGTATAATAACAAATATTATCTAACATGAATTGGGAAATTTCGAGGGAGTACAAAAATTATATTCAAAAAGGAACTTTTTGGATGAAAAGTTTTACTTTTAATGTTTCAGTTGGAAAGATCTGCATTGAGCATCGGCGGTTCCATTATGAGAAGAAGGGTCCCATTCACACCTCAGGTTGTTATATTTATTGTTACTCTTTATCCTTTTGAGTAACCGTATTTCTCTTGCAGCCGATTGTTGTTCTGCTAGATAGAGAGGGAAGATGGAAAGAGTGGAGAAGTTCGGACGGAGAGAGACACGCTCGCAGGGAATTGGATGCCAATGCAACTCCCAGATTTGTCAGAATCGCTCTTGCAGGGTGATGTGTTCAGAATTCATAGCATGGAGTTTCCCGGAGGAGTAGTCGCTGAAAGCGTTGTTGTTGTAGATTGCCCGCCGTAGGTCTCCGGCTGGGTAGACGAGGTCTTCTTTGACATGGCTCAGAAAACAATAACCTTACTTACATCATTTATCTAATTACATTATTTCTCTTTCTCTCTCGGGTTTTTTTTTATTTTTTATTTTTTTTTATTTATTTTTTTTAAAAAAATTTTTTTTTTATTATTATTATTATTTTTTTTCCCTTTTTTTTTTTTTTTTTTTTGGAGAGAGAAAGGAATCACTGGTATAAGAACTTAACAACAGACGTCGGGCTATTCCACAAATCTATACTTCTTAAAAGTGTGTGGTCACAGCGACACGAGAATAAATGACTAGTTGTATGTGGCTCTTCTAAACATTTTGGGCAAAGAGGTGATAGGGCAGCTCCTATTCTGTGTAGGTAGCTGTTAAGGGAACTTGCATAGCCACTACGTAGTTGCGATAATGTTATTTGATGTTCCCTGGGAAGTTGATTCGTTGATTTATGGATTCTGGGAGGTTTCTTACCTAGAACTGGGTTAGGGGAGCAAGATCTAATGAAATTTCTAACAGTTTCAGTATGTATTCTTTTAAGTGCGGCTTTCTGATCACTGTCTACTAGCATAATTTCTAAGTCCTTGGCATGTTTACGAATAGTTCTAGGTGGTTTGGGTTCCATGCATCGACGATGGGAGGGGTGGTTTGGGAGGAGTCTTGCTCTTGCAACGAATTGCTTGGTAAGCATCGTGTTGTGCTCCTTTATGGGTAACATTTCGCTTTCTAGAGCTAAGTGCTCTGTGCCGGCCATTGCTAGGTTTCCTGTTGCTATCCGAATTGCTCTATTTTGGTTTGCCTGTAGTTTTTTCCAGTTCGTCTCGGCCAATTGAGGGGAGTAAATTGGTGCGGCGTAGTTGAGAACGGATCTGGTCATTGTTTTGTAGGTTGCAAGAAGGGTGTTTTTCTGTTGGCCCCATGTTCTTCCTCCGAGGGCACGTAGTATATTCAGTCTTTTGGCCGTTCTCTGTTTAAGGTATTCTGCATGTTGTCGGAAGGTGCCGAGTTGGTCTAAGACGACACCGAGTATTTTGGGTGTTTTAGTTGTCGGCAAAAGGGTTCCGTGGATTTCTACCTTGGGTTCTTTTTTACATTCGCCTGTATGGGTTGTGAAAAGAGTGACCGTAGTCTTTTCCTTGGATATGATCATTTTACGTTGTTCCAATTCTTCTACGAGTTTCGGTAGGAAGTGGTTGATCTGATCTTCACAGGTTTCAATACAGGGGCTTGAGGAGAGAATTGATATGTCGTCGGCGTAGGCTGTCATCTGCGTGTTTCCTGTGGGTTGCGGGAGGTTGTTTATGTAGAGATTGAATAAGAGGGGGCTGAGCACTGCTCCTTGTGGAACACCAGATCTGCATGTGAGACGTCGACTGCTTTTTCCTTGGAAATCTACCTTGATTGTACGGCCTCTTAGGTAGCTGGACATCCATCGGACGATGGCTCTTGGCATATTCGTTTCAGTGAGTTTCTTGCAGAGAAGGGATATGTTCACTAAGTCATATGCTGCAGTGAGGTCAAGGGCGACCATGAGAGTGCGTTCCGGGGGTGGTTTCCGATTGAAGCCGTTTGTTATTTTCCCGGTTATTTCCAGGAGTGCGGTAGTAGTCGAGTGCTCTTTGCGGAATCCATGTTGCCAGTCAGCGATTTGAAAGCCTTCCGCCAGGAATGGTAATAAGACCCGTTCGAATGTTTTGGCTATAGGTGATAGTATTGATATTGGTCTATAGCCGTTCAGGTTGCTGGAGTCCTTTCCTGGTTTAGGTAACATTATCACTCTTGCATCTTTCCATCTGGACGGGATAATACCTGTTTGCAGCGTGTTGTTGAAGAGGATGCAGAGGCATTTTCTGAAGTTTTCACCGGCCATTTTGAGTAGTAGAGGGCAGATGCCTTCACTGTCTGGGCATTTGGAACCTTTGGTTTTCTTGATTGCTTCTTCGATCTGTGCCAGGGAAATTTGGGGAGCGTCTGTCCGTTTGAGGCCTTTAATTAGTCGTGTTGTGCTTCTTGCTGATTTGTCGACCTCTTTAGGGGCTTGTTTAGCTAATTTTCTGGCAAAAGCGTTTGAGGCAGATGTTGGGCATAGACTTTTCCCGTCGTGGGTGATGGTCAAGTGCGTCGGTTTTATTGATTTGCCGTCGATAGCCTTTATCGTTTTCCAGAGTTTGTTGCCCGGTTCGTTGTGGCTAATTTCAGATATGTACTTTTCCCAAGCCTTCCTCTTTTCGAGGTTGATGCGGAAGGAGATTTCGGCCATTATTGAGGGGAGTGAGGGGTCCGTAGGATTGTCCCTCCTCATTTGGTCCCGTTCTGTAATCAGCTTCTTCACATCTTCGCTCAAGTGAGGCGTGTATTTTGGCACCTTTCCACGGGGAATGTTGTTCTTAGCCGCTTTGGTCAAGGTGGTGGTCAGGAATTTGTGCATCTGAACTGAGTTGCCGGCGAATGGGAAATCCATGAGAATCTTGTTGATGTCCCTTTCGAAGCCTTCCCAATTCGCTTTGTTGTAATTTGTATAACAACGTGCGCTTGAGATGTTGGATGGCTGTGTTTCGACGTCAATCAGGCATGGGAGGTGGTCAGAGTTCATTCTGTTGATTGTTGACCAGTTGCAGTCGATGGCTATGTCGTTCGAGGCGAGAGTGATGTCTGGTGATGCTTTTTGTCTTGTGGGCATCTTTGAGTTGTTGAGACATACAAGATCGCTGTCGTCAATGAAGTCGCATAGTTCATCTCCTCTGCTATCCTCCGTACCTTCACTCCAAACTTTATTGTGTGCGTTGAAGTCTCCACCGACAATGAATGGTTTCTTCTGTGTTAGGAGTCGGTTGAAGTTCGGCGCGTATGTGTTGGGGCAGGACGATCGAGGTGGGATGTAAATGTTGCAGATTCTTATGGTTCCTTGGTCGGTTGGCACGTCCACGCTGAGTGTTTCGGCTGTCTTGTCCGTTGTTGGGGAGGTCACGTTAGCATAGCGAATATTCTCTTTGACTAGTATCGCAAGTCCGCCTCCAAAGTTGGAGCGGTCTTTTCTTATGATCGTGTAACCTACGATATTCGGAGATGGAATACTAGCATCCATTTTGGTTTCTTGGATGAGTGCTACGTGAACATTCAACTCATGTAAAAGGTCCTCTAGCTCGGTTAGTCGGGCTCTCAGTCCATTAGCGTTCCATTGGATTATCCTCAGGTTAGCTACCGTCTGGGAGGCAGTCTGCTGGATCGGGGCTCTCTCACAAATTCTACATCTCCATTGGGGGTTCCAATCATTAAGATTGTTAAGGTTGGAACAGCGGAAATGTACCCATTTCTTACATTTGCTACAATTAACACAATTCGAAGGCGCGTTAAGAGAGCATACAGAACAAGGCCATCTTGGGCCTGGGTTAGTCTCGAGACCAGCGATTTGGAGGAGTATTCGGATCAGAGACGCTGGGTCTTTCTGATCCGTGTTAGAAAAAATGAGGTTTCGGGGGAAGCCGTCCTCGTTGTCCCTTGCGGGAGATTCCATTGGGAAGTTTTGTTTTGGAGGTCCATTGGGTCCGACGCCATGTAGCGTCGTCCACAGTCGCACCGCGTGTAGGTGACCTCCGTCGCGACCCTGAAAGCGTTAGATGAAGGATCTTGATGTTGACTTCAGTTTTTGTTGTTGTTTTTGATGATGTGATTGTCTACCCAGAGGTAACGTCAAGAAAAGTGCTGTGGAATACATTTTTATTGAAATGTTTCCCAGTTCGAAGTATTTACCTTTAAAAGTTTTCGTCTCCTACTCTAGTGTAAATGAAAAGTGCATCTCTTATTTTTCAAGTTTTTTTTTTCCACTGCAAATTAAAACAACTACCTCACTTATTGACACGTTGAAATCATGCCAGCAATGTTTAGCTAGATGCAGAAAAAAGTTGAGTAAGGACTAGATTCAACATCTCCGCTGCCTCAGTTGTCGGTGGACGGGGAGCAGACGGTGATTCTGTCTTCGGCCTCCGGCAACATCCTCTCCGCAGTCTCAGAAGGCTATCGGATGAGCTGCGAGTACCAGGGAGAATTGCTGCCAACGACCATTTCTATCTCGAGTAGGGAAAGCCCCGTTAGTCCAACTCTAAACTTTCTCTATAATCATATACTAACTTATAATCTAATCATCGACAAGGTTTCATTAAAGGAAAGTCCGTGGTCAGAGGTCAAAGTTACTGTAGAGTACGACGATCTGCTCCGACCGGTCGCGGTCGAAGCTAATGCAACAGGCTGGCACTCTCTCTCCCTTTCTATTTATTTTTCTCTTTCTATTCTTTTTCCTTTTTCTTTTTGTTCTTTCTGTAATTTGCCTTATATCTTCTCTTCTTCGCAGTAACTTGGAAGTATTTTCTCAGGTTTGCCGAGTTCTTCCATCAAACTTCAGTACAACGCGAAAACTTACCGTCTGTCGTCGATCTCCTCTTACAGTATCCACTCGGAAGTTGGATACTTGCAAATCATAGGAGAAGGGGTGAGTGTATTGTGTTTCTTGATAGAGTTTTTTCATCAAAAGTAATAGGCAAAGAAACCTATGATACATATGGTTCTAGTTTGAACATGGATGCCCTGCCGGAGGCGTTTTGAGGAAAGCTATGTAAAATTGGTCTCTGCCGATTCTATAAGTTGGTCATGTGCAGATGACATTGGAAGAGCGACGGGGAGGATTCGGAGCAATCGACTCAATCGACTTGCGCTTCTTCGACTCTTCTGCTCATCTGAAGGTTACTTTTTTATTCACATAATTTCTTTTAATTCACCTTCAGGTGTTTGATTTTTGAGTCCTATCTTGTATAAGAGGGCCTCGGTTTCTAGCTTCTGCGGGTCTCTGTTTCCATTATAAGTGTAGACCCCTTAGAACCTTCTCTCTCTCTCTCTCTCTCTCTCTCTCTCTCTCTCTCTCTCTCTCTCTCTCTCTCTCTCTCTCTCTCTCTCTTCTTTCTTTCTTTCTTTCTCTACCTCTCTCTCGCTCTCTCAACTTCGAAAAAAACTTCATATTGCCACCGAAGTTTCTCTGTTCACACTTAGTTTCGCTTAAGGCTGACGTCTAGGTTGTTTTCGGCCGCATTATGAAACCAATGTTCATTTCCATAACATTGTAATTGCAGGTAACGCGAGATCCCTTCGGGAGACCGATCGCATCCGTTTGGAGTACTGTAGACAAGAATGGAAAGGAGGAGTCAGAGCACTCGGTTGGTATCTGCTCCAACTTTGCTCGAGTCCACCCTAATAATGCCTGGTCGTTGAGATGGAGTATGATTCTGGCGGGCGTCTCTCCCTGCTCTCCCTCGGTTCGGCTGATCTACGCTGGCGGCTGAAGTATGCGAGTAACTCTTCCCGAGTGTCGCTCATTAATGAGGAGAGTGTCGAATGGCAGCCAGGAATGGGAAGTGCGGTGCCCGAGAGAGCAGCCAACATACAGTACCACGCTGACCACAATGGATTCATACAATCCACAGGTTAATTCATATCAAAAGAGAAAGTGTATTATATAAAATGTAAGTATTATCAAATGTATAGTTGCTAGGTCGGAACTGAGCTTTTACTTGAAGCTTTTAAGACAGGAAACCAATCGATCGAACTATGACACACTGGGTCTTATGCCATTTAAAGTCTTCTGGTTGGTGAAGTAACCAGTATCAATGACTGTTTCAGGTCATTTGTTGTATGAGTACGACGGCCTTGGACGACTGAAAGCAATCAACTCCAGACGCGGCACGGCCCCTGATACGAAGATTCGGCTGCGGTATGACCACGAAAGCAGACTTGTTCACCTTCGAGTCGGAGAAGACGTCTACAGGATGGTGTATGCCTGGCCCGGAGTGCAACGAAGAATAAGCCATTGGATTGAGGAGAAGAAAGGTTTCGAATGAGATTTCCAAGTATTTTTATTGTTTTGAGATTTTCGAAAAGTGTAATAAATGGATTCTACTTGCAGGTGTAGCGAAGATGTATACTGTTTACTATTCGCCTGCTTCATCTCTTCCATTCGCCTTCTATTCTTCTTCTGGCGAGCACTACGCCCTGATCTTCGATGAGTTCAAGCAACTATCCCTAGTCTTCGACAAAGGAGGCCTTGTCAAGAAGGTCGTACTTTTTCTCTCTGATGTTTGGGATTGTTTTTCACTCTACCATTTGCAGATTGCATCATCAGTCTTCGGAAAAGTAATCTCAGACTCTGAGCCCGCCTTCTTCATCCCATTTGGAGGCGGACTTGGAGGCATCCCTCTTCCAAGCGTGAACATCTCTTTGGTCGGCGATGGTTGTCGTCCATGGGACACTGTTATTGGTGAACCTTTGTACCTGAGTACTTAAGATATCGTTCAGCACTTCCATGTAGCAATAGTCATACTTAAGAGCAGTCCTCTTCTTAATTGTGGCATTAAATAGGATCGTTCTCAGGTCGTTTCATGTCCTTCTCTCCGGAAGAAGTAGTTCGCCCCGTCAATGCATACAAACCGGTGGACATGGACCTCTTCTCACTGCCTTCTCATCTCGATACATTATCCATCTCTCGCCTTCCTTTTGGTACCTAATTGTGATACAGTAATGGATACAATAATTCTTCATTTGATATGGTAATCTCCTGTGCAGTAAAAGTCTACATATTATTGTTATTGTAGAGTAGGTAATAAAATAATTTCAGCATAAATATGAATTTACCGTTTCTACGCTATTCACAGAAATGTGTTTCGCCCCAACTCAGACAGAATTCTGTGCTCTCTGGGTGGGGCTCATCAGTGAGTGCCCAGAGAGTTCATTAAATATGACACTTTTATGCAAAAGAACACGGAGACTTTGAAAAAAGCAGCGTTTGCATAGTTTTGAATCGGCTTGATACAATCAAAAATATATTTAAATTTTAAGCAGAATGTAGACAAACGGTTTTAAACAAATGATTTATATTTTTAAACAAAAATAAAAACACTTATGACATGGACAGCACGGCTGAAATCGATGATGAAGCCAAAATTATTTTGCACTTTTTGTGTGTTTGGCTTTCTATTTCTAAGACACATGAATGTCGAGAAACACATAAAATATAGACGAAAAATGTCATAAACAAGTATAATTGCAGAAGTAAGTGATTGGCTGCGCTACTTTGCTCCGCCCTTCCCCATGCCACCGACTCCTTCTTCAGAGCTTCTCCCAACACGCAAAATGAATGATTTGCTTTCCAGGTGAGACTTGAAATTGATTTATCCATCTTAGCAAGAATTCATCAGAGCCCTGCCGCGAGGCGGGACCAAGAGCGAGGAAGATTATTAGCAATAAGTTTTTAGAGTGCACTGATAGTAAATAATGTGGTTTAAAGTATATCTCCTATGCTTTCTTTTTGTGTGTGCAGAGTTTGGTGGTTGACGCCAGAGGGGAGCGTGTCGTCGAGTGCCCCCCTATCAGGAAGAGAAAAAGCAGACGAGCTGCTGCTCCCCGTCTCCGTCGAAGAGTCCTCGCTGGCCTCTCTCCTCCACTTCTCATTCTCTGCTAATGGAAAGGTTCACTCTTTTCCCATTGATCCCTCCTTTGTTCCCGGATTGCATGGCAGTTGATCAATCGATAAAATGGTTGTAGGTGAAGCTGTTGACGTTCTCTCCGTCGCTTTCGCAAGAAGAGCGGGACGTGCTGGATAAGCTTCTCTCTGATGCATATGAATTGAGGTTATTAGAGACATTTTATTCTTTGCCCGAACATCCCAATCGAGAGAGGCTTTCAGATGGCCCCGATTGGCGAATGAGGGTGCAGTGGAAGAGAGACATTTACTACACTTGCACCAGTCACATCTTCCTGCGGACGTAAGCTCCTCTTTTTTCTTGGTAATCTTCAAAGAGCATACATATCGAATCTTTTTTCAGGTGACAGTGAACTCGTACCCGCATTTTAGTGTGACTCGTCATGAAAATTGGATAGAAGTGAGAAGGGGCAAAGCAAGAGCCCTCACGGTCTATTACGGCAAAAGTACGGTGAGTATAGTCATGGGCACACTATAATTGAATGATGAATAGATTCGAAGGATATGAGAGTGATATCTGTGCAGGTATCCGATTTGATAGAGAAGCTGTCGGAGGAGGAGAGGAGGCGATGGGACTCCGCTGTATGGAAGGCCGAGAAAAGGCGGGTCGAAGATGGTGAGTTAGGAGATTATTAAGACTTGGGTTCATCTCTTGAAAATGTATCGGCTTGGATGTCTTCTAAGGTGGTTATTTGCAGGTGTAGAACCACTGCACGGCAAATGGACATCGAGTGAGAAGAAGGAGCTGCGTGAGAAAGGAGCAGTTTCCCACTACAGAATACAATGGAGGAGTGAGTTGCTCTTAGCTAGCTGCTTCTCTCAAACGTCTACTATTCAACTGCATCCGCTTTCAGATCAAACGGACGAATTGACATCCGTCTTCAGCTGGCGCTTCTCTAGAGTATGAGTACATTCCCCGAGTAGTACTCTGATCTTTTAATAATATATTCTATTCACTGTCTTTAAAAAATTGTTAGTAACAGATTAGCATTGACTCGCATTTGGTGACTTCCTTAATGTGCTCAAAAGCCCACGGGTGAACTCGCAATTGCCATTTTTGTTAATATCGATAACTTTGCTGTAATTAACACCAAGTGCCTTGCATGTACTTAATTATTGTTTTGTCTGTTTTACTATGCTTTTCGATCTTTCTCATCATGTGAATACGGTTCTTTTCTCTTTGAGACCCTTTAAGCTTAAATGCCATGCAGGTTTCTTGTTGTTCTCGAATGATTCTCCATGGAATATTTGTTATTGAAACACTGCCAGGGTGAAACTTGGTTACACATTGCTCATTATTTCGAGTTGTTTGGAAGAGATCTTCAGATTTCATATTTTATAGGTAAATATAATGTTTTATCTCAATTCATGTTTAATAAAGCAATTGAAGAAGTTCTATAACGAATATACATAACTTACAACTACCAGAGTTTCATTTACCCGCTTCATTTATAAAAACAGAAATTCAATATTAACAACTATGTAGGATAGCAGGGCGACTCTTCTGTACAAGAATGGAAGGTGGATGAATGAGGATTTGGAGTGCGGAATCTAAGCAGACACCGGTTGCATCTCCTTCAACTGCTCCATCCAGTCTTCATCCAGCTGGATTTCTTCTGACAAGTGATGTAGCATTCTCTGCGACCCAAAGAAATCTGTCACTCTCACTCTCTTCGGGTCCTCAAATATTTTCATTGATCAACATTTACTAAACCAATCTAGTGGGTTCAGATTTGACTATTCGCTACATACAGCAAAGATTCTTCTTATAATAGGCAAACCTTGGGGTAATATTCTTTCTTCACTCCGATGTCTGATAGGCATTTGCTGAATGGGCAGCTTTCCAAGAAGTCCTCAACAAATCAAATAGTCTTTAAATGAAAAAGAAAAAAAGGATCTCTTTGCAGAAAATTACAGAACCTGCAGTGTTGTAGAGGAGTTCAGGCCCTTCACTTTTTCATCCAAGAACGCAAGCGTGAAATGGGAAAACCTTCAATCAATATTTTGTGCTATTCATTTATATCATTCATAACTCTTTCCTTTTTAAACTGGTAGATCAAAATCCAGTACAAGACGAAGTACTGGATTAGTATGACTTGATAAATATTCTGTTTGTAGATCTTTTTTTCTAAGCACGCACTGATTCTCTCTTTAACTCACGACCAGTCTTCCAGATCTACACGCTTTTCAAGTCGCAAGAAACGGCATGTTTGAGAATGAAGCACTCTGAAAGATCATTCTAATGCTGTTTTACATACCAACTTTCGTTTTGTAGAAATCATTCGGATTTATTCATTAGCAGAGATGCATTGAAGCACAAAACCTGTCAATGATGTAAACTCCAATCTCTTGATCGATATCATACGAGTAGCTCTCCTAAAAAGAACATTTGTAGCTAAATGCTTTGAGAAGAAAGAGGATGGAATCAAGAAAATTCTTAGAAATTGGAAAGAAGACAATGCCATGACGTTTCTTACTACCCGCACAATTTTTTTCGTGCGCATAGATTTTCGAAAAATTGAACTTTTTTTACGCAATGACTCAAAAGTTTTCCCACTTGAAAAATGGGAAAAAAATTTCCGGGTGCATAGATTTGCATGTTTAACGAGTTTTTCGGGGAGTGCATAAATTTTATTTCACCCGCACTGCGGGTGAGAGAAATACCCTGGACAATGCACACGAAGAGACATATAGTATGCGGAGGATGGGACGAGCCTGATGGATGAGTGAGCTGCTCATTGAGAGAACGCCTGGGGCGTCGACCCATTCATACAAAGACTCACTTCTGCAGGTGTCTGCTATCAGCAACATCTCGTTGTATCTTCAACTTCGTTAATTCATTGCTAGAAAACACTTGGTAATTCTCTCCCAATGAAGCCTCCAAAAACTTCGTTTCACTTCTTGAGCAGTTTCAAGCTAATTGATGCCCTTTCTTACTTTTAGGTCGTACATAATTTCATTCTATTTTTTGTGTCTAATATCAATTCATCAACATGCCTGATGAAGCTTGAAATCGCTCTTATGGAAGTCTCATCTCGATGATTCGTCTTATACTTAGAGTCGTCTTAGGCAATTTTTGTATCCAATGATAAGCAATCGATAATGGCTTCTCCAATGAATTCGTATCAAAAAGTAATTTCACCTGTTATGTTCATACATGGAGCGAATGGCGTAAGCCAGCTCGGCATTACTGAGATCTTGAGTGTCTTGGAATTTGAGGAAAGAGTCGCCGCCGTGTCCCGTCACATAGATCTGATCATCAAATCTCACTAAATTGGTTCAATCAATAACTGGTTCAATCAATAAAAACTTGAAAGCTAGAATATTCGAAGAACAACAGCAACCAACTCACAAGAACGTTACTTTGATGATCCGAAAGCAATCGCTTGTTCTTCGGCGTTGTCTCTTCATGTCTTCCAGTCAAGACACGGATCAGGTTTTCTACAGTAACCTCCGCTCCTCTGTAATCTACCTCGACATCTTCATCGTATAGATTCTTCGGTGAGCGAGGAGAATTGAAGACAGTGCCTGCAAAGAAAACAAAATTTTCTAGCGAAGTCGTTAATATTGTTCTCTTTAATAATTTTACTTCTTTATTCGAAAGAAATTAACCTATCCTCATCAAAAAATTGCATGGCAGTTGACTGAAATCATTCTCTAAAACCATCAATGAAATGTGAAAGAGCAGTAGTTCATCTTGTTTTTCTTCGAAAAATTAGGTCAGCGCAAATTTTGTTTCCTTTTTTTGCAAGACAAAAAAAAACCAAGTTTTCATCATTTTCGTCATCAACCTTAATTGTTCGAAAAATATTTGTTTTTACATCATGTAAAGACGCGATTTGTTCTCATTTTGCTAGCAGAAAGTTTCCAACCCTCTCCATTTTTCATTTCTATGCCCTTTTCGAGTGGTCGGTTCTCTTCATCTTCCTGGTATTGACTCTCTTCTTACATACAGTGCCAATCACCATATATTTGCAAGCAATAATCGTATTGAGTACTTGTTGAAGGATAACGGATGAGACACCAAGCGAGTGCAATCAACAGCCGACATATAAGGATGAGCCTTCTACCACGGACTCTGATTACCAATTACAATCGAGTTGGATTTTCGAAGATGTTTTGAGATATATAACTTATAAGGCTCAATGAACAAAGTATTTTTTGAAGGAACATTCACGAAAGAAGAGAGTATTGCAAGCGATACTAGAAGAGAAGGCTTCTCCATCGACTCAGTCCAGCGATACTATCACAATACTGCCATGGCTCATCTTAACGGACGAATAACAACCCCTAACATCGAGAGCAAAAGAGAAGCTACGAAAAGATTTAGGTTTACTTTTTTTCACTTCTTTGAACAACCAGAATCGAAATCATCGGAAAACGAAGTTTATACATTCATCTTGCAAGATAGAGTTTAAATTTCAAACTTCTAATCAAAGATAAATTACTTGCAGAGACGGAAGAAATCGCGATTTGATTAGAACATCCGCTCCATCTTGTACTGTGACCCACACGACAGATAGTCTCCAAGATGCACATTTTGAAGTACTTCCTTATGAATTGCCTTATCCTCGCGTAGAAGCGAAACGAGCTCTTTGCAAACCCCCAAAGACTGTGCAGTCTGGTCAACCACTCCATCCAAACCGTATGCCCTTCACAAGCGATGAAGCAGCCGGGCCAAGCCGTATCATTCCATCTCAGAATGCAGTACAAATGTCAGTTATTCCTCTACTTCCCAACAAAAACAAACTCTCAAAACTGAAGAAATAGTTCAAATGTAGAACTTTGAGCATTGAAATCGGACCAAGATCCGAGATATTACACATGGGAAACAACCATACGTCATAAGCACTGTTGCGAAGCCCGAAAAAGACAGTACTTCTAGCGATGGAATCTAGAATAATGACTTGCAACCTCTAGCCGCTCTTCATCTTTGGCTCGCTTCTCATTATTCCAGACTCCCTCGCTCGAAGAGCGCTCGTTCTTTTCAAATTTTCAACGGTTACACTACACCTTTGGTGAACTGTGAGAACAACTTAACTTTTCTTTCAAAATATATAAAAATTGTTATGTCTGCTTTAACTTTTTAGTGTATTCCCGTTTCAAAACTCGTCATCATGTATTCAAATTTGACGTCACGGAATTGTCAGAGGTAAAAACAATGCGAAACCAGTAATGAACAACTTTGCAGATGCACCTTGAGGGCGGATGTGACAGAGCCGAAGCCTCTGCTCGCAAGTCCTTCTCTGACTCCTCTTCTTCTTCGCGTTTCCCCTCCCTTCCATGCCTTGTCAGCTCACTTCGAGTCCTCCCCATACAGCGACGCTCCCACTCACAAGGCCGAGCTCTTCTCGAAGGAACCTACCAACTTCGCACAAGCAGAGACCGTTGCTTCCTTCTCCTCTCCCACCCTTTGTACAATTCATCACGGGGTCTTTATGGGAGAGAGAGCGCTTCTGCAGTTTCTGGACATGGCTCGAGTACAGCGTCTTCGCTTCGCCCTTTCTCCAGCCTCGTCTTCTGTTGTAAGACGGAAAAACGACGCAGCTGCACTGCTGCAGACGACCCAATTGATGCTGGGTCCACCGGCCGCTGATCGGGGCAAACAACTACGTCCTTTGTGGCTGACAGTAACTCCTTTTATCAATTCTGGCCACCACATCGCCGT
Source organism: Allodiplogaster pararmata (assembly GCA_964056735.1). Lineage (NCBI taxonomy): Eukaryota > Metazoa > Nematoda > Chromadorea > Rhabditida > Diplogasteridae > Allodiplogaster > Allodiplogaster pararmata. The sequence goes on along the minus strand of OZ057403.1, from coordinate 26,945,015 downwards.
TCCCTTCCATTTTCCTACCGCTGAGCCATTCGCTCTCCAAAGGTTTTCATTACGTAGCCTGAGTTTTTCTCTGGAATCCAACGCATTCGTTTGAAAGCCAAAATCATCTTTAGATTCATATTTGATTAACAAGTCCGTTTCCAACGGAGTTTACTGAAATAGTCACGCTCTTCTAGAGTTCAACGAGATTCATTTGCAGGGTTGCCACTCAAGCTATGAAAGCGGAGAATGTTCTATCTCATCAAATGTACAGGAACGTTGAGAAGCAGGTTCAATAATGATAGCATCTTCAGATACTTGATTATATATACTTGTTGAGAAGGTGGAGATCTACCAATCCCATGCCGCACAATCCATTCAACTATCCACTGTGGAAAAAGAAGATCCACATTTGGTTACCTATGTCAACATGGATATCCAAGAGAATAACCAGCCTCAAAGAAGCAAAAGTGATGTCGCAATAAGCGAATATGGTCTGAATGTGACAACGACGGACCATACCCTTCCGTCAGTTCAATTTAGTTTTTAGAATTAAAAAAAGAAGTTTTTTGAATTTGCAGTAACAGAAGTGAGGCCGAGAGAGAAACTCAACGGAATCCACGGCATGGTAAGAGATTCTTCGCCACAACTAACACTTAGATTACACATTACTAAAGACTTTTTTCAGAGATTTCTAACCGAGGAAAGAATGTGTTAGGAGAAGTTGCTCCCATTCAGGTTGTTGAACTCTGTCTATACTTCACGTGCAAATTAGAACTTACACTTTCAAAAACGAACTTCGCGAGAGTACGAATGAAGTTTAAGCTGACCAATTCGGAGATGAAGTTGTTTTCGGAGGAACAGCGTCATCTACACCACCAACAGATCATTAAACCAACACCGAAAAACAAAGATAATTCGGAAAGAATCACCACAAGCGAAACTGCAGTGTCGAATGTTCCGATTGTGCTTCGAGCTCCTTCGAGGCGTGGTGTGGAATCAGAACACTTTATTCACATAGAGAACTGAGATTATAACTTGTGTTCTTTGCACACATGACAATACTTGTACTTTATAGTTAATGAGTATTTCCTGTAGGGGACAAGGCAGACTCCTGTAGGGGACAAGGCAGACTCCTGTAGGGGACAAGGTAGACTCCTGTAGGGGACAAGGCAGACTCCGAAAACGTAAACGCTCCAAGGCTCTGCGTATGGACAGATATGATAGGTTTTCTCATGAACATACTATTATTCTGACGTATATTTTCATTAAAGACTATTTTAACAACCGGATTTCTTCGACTTAAACGATAAAAATTAAAAGCTAGAAAAGAGACAATCATTATGAGCGAAATTCGAGTGAAATGAATGGAAGTATTGAGCAAACCAAGAAAAAAGAGGAGACTAGTCTAGCAAATCATTAAGATGCCTGAAGACCGTCTCTCATGTACTTTACTGATAACAGGTCCCCATCTCGGAAAAGCTCATCAAAAACCGATCTCCCCATGCTATTCAAATCCGCCGAATTATCGATCATTTCCACAAAAAAGACACTTCAACACCGAAAACTCGGTACGTTCCCATTCTTTCACTAGTAAAATACTTCGAATGGAAGAGAATATTATACGAAGAATTGTACAGGGAACTCTTCGGAGGAAAACTGAATCAAAAAGTCGCGATCAAATGGAAGCAGCTCTCGATCATCAGAAGCTACGGAATGTTAGCTATTTCATGTCTTCTTGCATGATAATACTCTCACTATCTTGAAAACAAGTTGCTGTAAAAAAGAACGGATCGCTCTGGTGAATTAGTATTGCGATCATAGCTCAACTAAACCAACAACTGCACGTACCACTTTGGTGGGAATTGATGAAAAAAACAGTGTTAAATTAGAACACTTAACACTATTTTCCTCACCATTTCCCTCCAAAAATGGTACGCTCTTGAAAATAGGGCGTACGATTTCTTGCTCTTGAAAATAGAAAAAACTACCGCTTTTCGAGAGGGGATACTGGTAATCAGGGTGTTTCTTTCACCCGCACTGAGTGTGAAAAAACTATGCGTTCTTCAAAAAGTCAGAAAAACTCACCTCTCAAAGAACGGTAGTTTATTCAAATTCTCAAAAATGCTGGTGACCTAAGCAATTACCTTCAAAAAGTCAGAAAAATTCACCTCTCAAAGAACGGTAGTTTATTCAAATTCTCAAAAATGCTGGTGACCTAAGCAATTACCGGAAAGCGCGATTACGAAAACCGTGTTTGTGTTACGAACTACTTGTATATGTTCTAACTGTCTCATTCTTAAGCCTTACGGCCTCGCTTGCGTAAACTTAGCTTAAACCTCAGCCAAAGTTTCAGTGAATTTATAGCTGGTTTTTCCAAACATTAAAAATGATGAGAGAATGTGTAATTGGAAAATTGAGCAAAAAGTGTTTTGTATGGTGCATGTGGTGCAATTTACAAATCACATTTAACGGAATCAAGCTTTCGGGAAATATGGTAGCAATAACACTTTGTTACAAACGCAATCATATTCATCAAAGTTTGCACGTATAACAATTGAACTTTCTGCTCACTATTTCACTGCATGTTCATTATTTGTATGGTCTCTTAACAAATTGTTTGAATGAAGGGAAGAAGAAGCAGTAAAGAAGACCGCAACAGGAGGGTAATACTCGTCAAAGAGGCGCTAAACGCCGGTCTCTTACCGAACAACGCCAAGAGCGACGCAGTATAGTCTTTTTTAAAACCTTTTTATACCCAGGATCAGGGGTTAAATGGAGCCGCCCAATTTGGATTTACATGTATCAACTGTTCAAATTTTTGAGGAAAAAAAAAGAGGGGACGAAGGAAAAGGGTAAGAAAAGAGAGGGAGTTTTTCGTCAATAGTGCGTGTACATGTATCCGCCGACGGGACCGATCCGGTCACTATTTAACCCCCTCCCAGGATTACAGTATTCTAAAAGACCTATGTTTACAGAAACGGAGAAGTTCAATCAGCAGTTTTTTCTCATGAGCACATGACATCGAGGGTTGCTTTTCTTTACAACTCAAATAAGTTGTGAAACAAGAAGGCAAAACTTCTCCAGTCTATCACTCGCATCCGTTCGAATTTCAACCGAACGAATTCAAAAACCTTCCCCAAAATTTCAGAATGAATATTTGTAAACTTGATAAATATAAGTTATGAAAAAACCTGGTTTTGGATTGCGCGCGTTGCAAGGAATGTCTTCAGCAAGCATAACAATGATGTTGCTGAAAATGCAAAGAATTGATGGTGATCACACAGTTTTACAACACCCCTCAACCATGTATTGAAAAGGATGAGCTCAATGGAAAGGTTATTGGTACAAAGGTGTGAAAGGTGAGTCAATGGAAAGAGGCATTTACCAAAGGGAGGATGAAGGAAGAAGTCGAAAGGCCGTGAGGCTGAAAGGCCGTTTGTTATTTGTACCAAACAAGCAACATACTAATAAAACACTTTTACTGTTTAACACTACGGACAACACTTTTAGTGTAAATGACAGCTATATTGAAAATTACTATTATAAGTGTGTTGTTTCTTTGGTACAAATAACAAACGGCCTTACGGCCTTTCGACTTCTTCTTTCGTCCTCCCTTTGACATTTGCCATGGAAAGGATTGAGCAATGAATTGTAGCCGTTACTAAAGCACGCCGTGTTCGCTGTAAATCATTACTAATGCACGCCGTGCATAGGGCGGAGTTGAGAATTTTCCCGCGCGTTGGCGTGCATTAGTAATGATTTACAGCGAACAGCGTGCACGGCGTGCTTTAGTAATGACCTGAATTGTAGGGACTGGCTATAGAACGAAGAACATTCCTTTTTTGAATCAAGCACGTATATAGCTCAACAACGGTCACTGAATTGTTGTAAATTTATGAAAACGACCTATCTACGAATTTTCAAATGAAAGATGGTAAGCAGAGAAGAAGAAGGTTCTTAATATTCCAACCCTTCCACTTGAGAAACGGTTATCCGAAATTTTTGCGGTGAACTACGCGCACATATACAAATTTTTTTATAAACATAACGTCAAACTTCTGATTTGATATACCACAAAGTGACGTCATATCGGCAAAGGTGGAATACGACAATCCCGATCTACTGGATTCGGATTATCTTTGGCAAGATCGAAACCGGTTTTCAGGGGTGGGAAGAAGACATACGTTTGCGTCAACTTAGGACGATGTATGAAAAAAAAAGATGTATGTGTGTACCTGTCTGGTACTCCTAGACGCTTTATTGAGTGATACAGTGAGAGGACGTTGGCAGAGTGTCTGTAGTTGAACCAGAAGCGAGACGTATCTACCAGAACGGCCCAGTTGTTTGTGTGACCTGATTAAAAACAGATCTTGCCAGCACTAGGGACGGTTAATGAGTTAAGAGGAGGGGTTAGATGGTCAAGTCCGACAGAACGTCACCAGCAGAATTTTGAAAAACCACCGTTTTTAAGCGGGAATAAATAAGAGTTTTCCTTTCTTGATCTCTGTTTAGGAATATTTAAGCTTTCTGCACGCTTTTGTAGCCTTTCAAAACTCAACATAAAACCCCCGGTTCCCTACCTGGAGCCTCCAACCATTCATCGAGCCGAACTTGAACACCCGTCTCCAGAAGGCTATATCCTACCCTCAAGAAGCTTAATAGAAAAATCACCCACATCGTCACCTGAAAAGATGCTGTTCGTTTCATCCTTATGAAACAATGATTTTATATTTACCGTAAACTCTCGACAGTATTGACTCCTCATCGAAATTGTCATATTTAGTAGTTTTATACGGAAACGAAATCTACAGGGTCTTCCATCGATAACCCACAATTTCCTTCTAGGGGGTCTTCCATCGATAACCCACAACTTCCTTCTAGGAGGTCTTCCATCGATAACCCACAACTTCCTTCTGGCGTCACGGATTCCACGAGTTAAAAATTCGATAACATTCATAGACAAAAATTTCTTGATATCGCTTGTTACACACGTACTTAAAACGTGTTTTTTCGGCCTCTTAAATTATTTTCGATTTTTGAAATTTCCTCAAAAATTCTAAACCTTTTTTCGATTTTTAAATTTTCATAGTTATGTGGTTATATTTTGCAGCAAACATAGCGGACTCAATTGTGTAATTAGGGACCAGAAAAGACACCTACAAATTGTCCGAGTGAAACCTAGGTCATTACAGAACCCACACTATATGGCCCATCTTAAAGATATAGAAGTTACATCTTCAAATTCTAAGTTACACAGTTTAAAGGCAGTGAGGCCTGGTTAAGATGAAAATTAGCGTGCGTGACTAAAGAGGACAAAGCATATGAGCCTTTCATATAACACTTTCGCACGGAATAGCAATGAGCCCCCGTGGTGTAATGGTAACGCGTGCTCCCTGTTTGAGACGAGATGGCTGGGTTCGATCCCGCCTGGTGGACTAGCTTTTTTCTGTGCGATACTTTCATATAGAAGTTACAATGGCAGTAGCCGATGAACTTCACTTGACAGGATCGAGATCTTTCTACAGTCTCGTAATACATTGAGAGGATGATAATTAGCGGTATTCTTAGCTTTTTTGTTTAGTTTTCATGAGTTGAAAGCTTTATTGGTAACTACTAGTACTTATCAACTGAAAATGAAGAACATTGAAGTGGGTCATACACCTTTCATCCTTATTGGACCAAAACTGACGTTTTTGAAAGAATAGAACTGCGGTTCAAACCATGACGGAATTAATTTATCATTTGAAAGAGCGGAGAAAATTTATCAAAACAACAAAACGTATAAACATCCCGAAAACAATAACAAAAATTATTGCGGAGCTCTTCTGTCCTACAATAAGAGATCCAAATAAAGTGTTCACTCCAATCAGGAAAACAATTATTTATGAATAATCGAAAAAAGAAGAGAAATGTGAAATTTTCAGTCTTCGCTGGCCGCCTGGTGTATCATGGTAATGTTGTCTCCTTTCAGCATTATCCTGCCAACTTTGTTGCGAGTCTTGTTCTTCACGTGTACCTCTTCCGCCTCATCCAGTACTATGTTCATGTACTCGTCGAATCCTATGAAATTTATCTTTTAATTCAATAAAGTTTATACAATAAAAAATTTCCTAGGTGACAACCGCCTTCTTCAAGTGCGAATTTCTCTTTAAATAAAACTTCAGACCTTTCGTTGTTAACAAGTGCTAGTCATATGTAGCTCTGAAAAAGTAATGTAAACTTCTCAATCGGTTTCTGCATTTTATTGACTTACAAACAGAAGTTAGAGAAGGCGGGAAATTAACCGATGATGTATCCTTCGATGCGATGAATTATGTCTTCATAAAGCCATATTTGGATGCGTGTCCGGTTCTGAAGATATCGGAAGATCAGGTTGATGGGCTGAACCATCACCTTCTGAACTTTTCCTCCACGACCCGACATGACTGAAACTATAATCAAACTTCTAGAAAGTTAAAGCCTAACACAGCAGATCATATGGAACAAATACGAAAAGCTCAGAATTTTTTTTATAATAACACTAAAATTCGAAATACCCAGTTTGTTAGATTCACTAAGCACAAAACCAAGTAATAGCAAGATTTCATTAAACAACTTCCTCGTGATGAGTAGTGAAACTTTTCTCTTTAAATTCAGAAAGCTTTGTTTTTCATTCGAATTTTTTCACAGAAAACCGGTAAATTTTTTAAGGTAGAATTAACGGTGCAATAAGCGTTATCAAACTCTATTCTGTGTTCTAGTTTTTCTTAACTTGACAATGTTGATAAATTTTCTAAGCTTGATATTATTCTGAATGATTTATTTAACTCTGTGAAAGCTAATTTACTTGCGTTGAAAACGTTGATAACCTAGTTTGGTTGAGTCCACAAATGCTCCGTTGCTCAGTAAAAAATTTTTCGATTTTGTTTTATGGTGATGCAAACTGATGGAAACTCAAAAACACGAAAATTAGTATTTTTAAAGATTTTTTCTTCCGAAAACTTAAAAAAATTAGTCTTCAGGTGATTGTAAAAAATGTTTTCTCGTTCCTTGATGAGAACGGGAGCGTGGCTGTCTCGACAGGCTGAATTCTCTTTAATGCCGTGAGTTATTTTTTTTGAAAAACTTGAAATTAAGATTTTTTGTGATGATGTGCTACGTCTTCTCATTCACAGGAGATTTGGGTTACAAAGCAGTTCATTCGCAATGTCTTCTGAGAAGCAGCCGCTCTCTGAACAAGAGAAGTTTCTACTGAAGAACTCGAGTGAAGCAGAATATCAGGTAGAGATTCACTTGAAGTGCATCTGATTCCTATGACGTGTTCCTGTAAAGTTGCTTAAAGGCTCAGAGTACCGGAATCTGGTCCGTGAGAATGCTGATCCATCAAATTCGTCCAGTGAAAAGGACCAATTCGAGGTTCCGGTGGCAGCTTTCGATGCACTGCTCAAGGAGTATGACGATCTGGTTGGAGAAGTGAAGTCATTGGATGACAAGTACCGCCGAGCTCTGGCTGAGATGGAGAACGTTAGGCGCAGAGGGGCCAAGCAGGTGGACGACGCCAAGCTATTTGCTATTCAGGGATTCTGCAAGGATTTGTTAGAGGTGCTACCCTAAACCTTCAATTAAACTTATCTAAAGTCGTTCTTAGATTATATACAAAAAATTTGTGTAACTTCTACAGCGATTTGTATCTGAGCGATGTGGATCTTTTTATCTTTTGAGAGGAGAGGGCCGCCGCACTTCATTTGAAGGGGGCGGGGGGGCACTTCATTTGAGGGGGCGGGGGGGGGGCACTTTCATTTGAGGGGGGGCGGGAGGGCACTTCACTTGAGGGGGAGTGGCACTTCATTTGAGGGGGAGGGGCACTTCATTTGAGGGGGCGGGGCACTTCTTTTGAGGGGGCGGGGGGCACTTCATTTGAGGGGGGCGGGAGAAGGGGAAGGCAGGGGTCAGATGTTCATCACTGACTTTTTTCTCGCTTAGGCTCAAGTAAAGTTTATGCGAACAAGGCCGTACGGCTTGGGAACGAGACCATACGACCTAGGAAGGAGGCCGTATCGATCAAATAGCCACAATATTGATATTTAACCCTTCCAATTAAATAAGTTGTCTTAGCTGTTCTCAGCAATTTTTCACTGTTTTTTTCACTAAGGCTCAAGCACAGGTTACCCTAATGAGGTTTTACGGCTTAAAAATGGAAAAAAAGTTCTCACTATAGTACTTGTTTGCCTATTTATTCAACTGAATTTGTTGGAAAACAAAAAGAAAGTTTCTTGGCTACAGTACAGGGTGTGACAAAAGTCCAGGTGCATAGTATTTTTCCGAAAAAAAAACTTATCGGATTGAGCAAATCAAACCAAATTTTCATCAAAGTTCATTCAAATAGTTTGGAATATAACTGCGTATTCAAATTTCAAACAGCCCTTCTTTCTCCTTGACACAGACACAGAGTCGCTTGTGGAAGGCACTTACCGTGGTTTACAGGTAAGCGACGTCAAGATCATCCCAAGCCTTCTGTAGGGCGCGCTTCAAACTTTCCAATTTATTGTGTGGGGAAGCACAGGCCTTGCTCTCACGGACCGACCACAAAGAGAAGTCCAGAGGATTCAAATCAGGTGAGTACGGAGGCCATTCGGCGGAGGTGATCATGGATGGAAAATTGGTCTTGCACCAATCTTGCACCACTTCAGCCTTGTGGTTGGGCGCAGAGTCCTGCTGGAACGTCCATTTGCGTCCTGCGAAATGAGCCTGGCTCCAGGGAAGTACTTTCTTTACGAGAATGTCGTTCAGGTAGTTATTGGCATTCATTTTGACTCCCTGCTCGACGAAAACGAGTGGAGTCTTGCCAGTCGCGCAAATCCCGGCCCAGACCATGACAGAAACGGGATGGCCCTTTCTCGAGACGTAGCGGCCACTCTTATTGGCATCTTTGACCGATTTCGACCAAATCCCATCGTTCTGGTGGTTGAAGGACTGCTCAATATTGAACAACTTCTCATCGGTGAAGAGAATATCCAAACAGTCCACCGGCTTGAACCGCTTTGACAGTTCACGACATCTACGAAGACGGGTCACCTTCATTTGGTTCATCAATGCGTGAGTTTTCTGCAGCTCGATAGGGCGATGTCTCATGCGAGATTTGACGATCCTACGAACAGATGTATCCGAGATATTCAGCTCCTTTGCGACTTTTCTGAGACTCCGCTTGGGGTTATATCGAATCTTGTCTCGGATGCTTCTCACGTTGAAGGAAGTTGTCGCGGTCACTGGTCTGCCGCTCCTGGGACGGTCATTCGTCGTACCAGTATCACGAACGACATATTGTGTTTTGAATGATCCTACGGGCGAATCCAGTGATTCTGGCGATGTGCTTTTGAGTGTGCCCGGACTTGTTCAAGCGCAGACTGTAGCCTCGGTCCATATCAGAGAGCATTACCGGAAAACTAAAAGAGTTATCATTCTGACTTTCTCAGGATATGTTAGCAACATTATTAATAAGATACAAGCGAAAAAATCACACGACCGCTACACCAAACAAAAAAGATGCAAAGTGACAAAGTCGGGCACCTGAACTTTTGTCGCATCCTGTAGTAATAGCACACTAATAAAACTTACCGCAAGTAAAGTGTGGCCCCCAAGTAAATCTATGCCGCGAAAATTCATGCTTACCTTCACGTTCGCGTTGTGAGTTCACGTTCTTCATAACTTCTAATGATTTGGACCAAAAACATATGTAAAGGCTAAAACTATTAATAGATAGTATTTTGAAGAAGTCTAACATTATGACCTGTTAAGACAAGGCGGTGGGTACTTTCAAATCGAAATGGGACGGCTAACTATTCTCCTAACTTGAATTATTTACAAATTTGTGTTTGAAAAATTTATTTATCGTAGAGGGCAAATACGCGCGTCTGATCCCTTTGAGACAAGCGATATTATTTCTGGTGCTGTTGAGGTGGCAGATATTCTCGATTTGGCGATATCTTCAGTGAAAGAAGATGATCTCATTGGCAGCTCGAAAGGGATGAAGGACTTTTACCAAGGAGTTTCTATGACTAAAGCGGTGACTCTCATCGATTATTATTTCGTTTTGAGAATCTTCACTTACTGTCATAAGATGCATTCAGGTTCTCTTGAAGACGTTTGCAAAGAATGGACTGCGTCCTAATACACCGATTGGCGAGAAATTCGATCCAAATTTTCACGAGGCTGTGTACCAAGTCTCCAAAGATCAAGTCTCTCTTTGACGTTTTATTTGACAAAAATCGCTCATTTTAATTTTAATTTCGAAAGTTGGTTATGAAAAACTTGTTATACGGCAACCTTACGTGAAAACATTTTTTTTCCGCTTTTGGCGGGTGTCTGTACCTTTTTCTTGCACACTAAAAACCCCTGATTATAATCCAATTCACTGTATGAAATAGTTAATATTCAGGCGAAGCAGGAAGTTGGCAGTGTGGAACATGTAATGAAGATGGGCTACAACTTGCATGGAAGAGCGATAAGACCTGCTCAAGTCGGAGTAGTCAAAGACTAAAGGATGAATTTGATAGTCATGATATGACTTGGAGAAAGTCATGGAGACATGAGAAAAGTTACAGAATGGCTTGTAAATTGGAAGCTTTCGAGGGTTCATCTATCAGTTTGGAAAAGCCGTTGAATGATCTTCAGTAGAAGAAATCATTTATTGTTATTTAACTAAGATTTTTTTGTTAAAAATTTATCCAATAAATTTTGCAAAGTAACGAATTATAGAAGAATGTTAACGATGAATAATATAATATTTCAATTAGCACCGAGTAGATGAAGGCGTTGATATTGTGTTTATAGTCGATGAAGTATTTTTCTGTTTTTTTCTCACTATTGTTTTTCCAAATGTGTGTCAATTGTTAATCATACCTTGAACGTTGAATTTGGTTCGCTATAGCGAGCGCCTTCGTGCGTGGTACAATAAACTAACAAATTCATCAAAAAATTGTTCAATAATATAAAAAGTCAAGGTCAACATCACCTTCGAATACCTTAACTCCGAGTGAAGTTTCGAAATAAAAGAGAAATCAAAAGCGATAAAAGAATAGTTTATGTCGTTATAGCATTCAGCTCAGGAAATGCCCGAGTCCGGAGTGGATAAGCCAGCTTCTGATGTTGTTGAGAGAGCGGAAGCCACGCCGGAAGCCGCGGGAGATTTCAAGGTTTCCGCCCGCTGTGGGTATGAACGGGTAGAGAAGCTTACTTGAGCCTCCTCACAATCAACAGTTTTAAAACAGTCACGACCATGCGTTGAATGAGACTGGTAACAGGGGGGGGGAAGTTGGACAGCGTTGCGGGAATGAACCTTGTCATATGCTTCTTACCGAAAGCCAGCGCTTCATCCTAATACTAGTTTATTCGAATTTCAAAACCGGAAGTGTCGAGTTCTCATCATGAATGCACCCGATAAGAGCATCGAAATGCGTTGATAATCTCTCAAAAATGTGTGAACTGAATCCTAGTTCTTCAGACAGTTTATCGAGGAGTCGAAGTGAATCCGTTTAAATGGGTGGAAGATACGAAAACATGTCAGTATCTGCCGGAAGCCGACATAATCACACTCTGCAGCATGTAAGTTTTGTCACAACTTAGTCGGAATTCAGTTTGATCTCACGAGTTCAGGTTGGTGAGCAGACTGAGCGGGCAACCGAATGTCATCAGTGTTTCTTCACCAGTTACTGTTTGCGGAGATATTCATGGTCAGGTGAGTGTACTGTAGTTCGTCGTCAGGTAAGTGTACTGTAGTTTTCGTGCGTCCTTATTTTGAATCACTTCCGACTTTGTTGCAGTACTACGACTTGCTGCGACTGTTTGAAACAGCAGCTTGCGTCCCTTCGACGAGTTACATTTTTATGGGAGACTATGTGGACAGAGGACACTACTCCCTCGAGACACTCACGCATCTATTCGCTCTCATGCTAGCGTTAGTTGATAAACTCTTGTTCACATAAAGTATAACTTCGTAACTTTTATTGAGTCTTTAATTATTCATTACGTTGCCACATGTTATTTGAGAACATTAGTCAATGCGGATATGCATGGACTCTTTTATATAATGGTTTGTTTTCAGGTATCCAGACAGAATAACTCTTTTACGTGGTAACCACGAGTCGCGACGGATCTCCGGAGTTTACGGCCTTTATGATGAGTGCACGCAGAAGTATGGCCACGCTGTCGTGTGGAGAGCGTGTTGCAAGGTATTCCTTATCGAGAATTCGTGTTTTTCTTGAGCCTTTTTCGTGAAAGATCACTCTAAGCGGATTGAAAAAGTTCTCGTATCGGGTGTAATGAAATTTTAAAGGTCTTTGATGTGCTGCCCATCGCGGCGTGGTCGACGCCGGGTGATCTGCGTGCACAGCGGACTGTCACCAGAGGTGCGCACACTGGACAAGATGGCGTTTCTCGAGAGAGAGCCCATGAAATACCCAGTAAGGGCGCATTGTGTGATATGATGTGGTCAGACCCGGAAGAGGAAGAAGAAGGCTGGATGATTAGTCCCGCGAGGTGCTGGATGGGTACGTTGCAGCGCGTTTCTAGAACCCGCACTGCGGTTCAAATCTATATGTTATTCTAAAAAGTCTAGTGAAACGAATGCTCTATTCGTATGCGTTCTCTATTTTTCATCGCACGCGCTTGGTTTCACTCCAAGTCTGCCATTCTCTAATCATTATTCTTCTCGATGTACACGATTTTGCGGGTGATATTTTTCAATATTCACTCTAAGAATCATCCCAAAGTTTGACTTCGCATTTCGCGCTCAATGTGCAATCATACAGAAAACACGTAGAATGAGAATTTTTTGATGTAATCTTAAAGCTTTGTTGAAAATTACCCGCTGCCTTTCCAATATAACACGTAGGCATTTACCGCGAGATCTTGAAAGCTTACAGTAATAACGTCGTTGACGGCCGCTTTCTAGTTCAGTCGCAAGAAACGCTTACGGTTTAAACAACTACGATAGTTTTATCGCGAGCCTGCAAGTTTTTAATTATTTATTAATAAATCAGAAATACAAATATATACAGATGTGATCTGCTTGAGGTGTTTGGTGAGAATGTAACAAGAGAGTTCCTGTACACGAACTCTCTCGAGCTACTCTGCAGATCTCACCAACTCGTTCAGGAAGGATTCAGGTAACACAAAAATTCTCTAAAAAAAAACAATCTTACAGGGCCCATGTTTCAGGTTCATGTTTCAACGACACTCTCTGCACGGTCTGGTCGGGTTAGTGCAGTTGACATGCTTGATCTTGAAGTGACGTTTTTGGTGTTGTCCATAACTTGTGATTTGCAGCGCCCAACTACTGCTACCGCTGCGGGAACATGGCAGCAGTGCTTGAGTTGAGTAATGGGAGCCAAGCGCGGGAAGTGAAGTACTTCGAAGCAGTCCCCGATGAGCAAAGGGAGAAGCCTGACCGAATCATCGCTCCCTACTTTCTTTGAATTTGGTTTAAAGAATTATCTTTTCTCTCCGAGTGCATTTGAATTCTTTGTCATGCTCTAATTTATAGGTTTTGATTGCATTTCTTTCGTGAAATTGATTTATTCAACTCTCAACCAATGTACATATATCATTTCGGTGTTTCACTCGCGAAATAATGATTACAGTAAAGGGTGAAAACACCAAATGTTCATTTGGTGAAAAGGCACATCAGCAAATAATCGAAAACTGATTACCGGGATAGTATTGAGGAAACTCCCAGTTTTTCCCCCTCGGAGGTACTGTAAATGATGCAAATGTGGGAGAAGAAGAGTAATTCTTGAACCGCGTATAGGTGTTGGGTCGACTATCCAACAAATGGACACATAGTAGGTAAATCGATTCTATCCACAGAGGAAAAGAAAATCGAATTAAGATCCCAAGAAAGGATATATGTTGAGGATAGCTGATTTGGTTTCATTGACAAGACTGGAAGATTAACGACCTACAAAATAATACCTAGTATGTAGTTACAACAAATAACATCCGCTACCCTGGTATAACCTATTTTAATTTTCTTCTAGCTTTGAAGGAAGTGAATGAAGAAGATAATGATTGTATATCAGACAGACTACATAGCATTCTAGATAAGACTAAAGATGTATACAACTTTTTTACATTTTTATTCTGCCAGCGAACGAATAGATTTGTATCTTAGAAGCTTTTTGATGGAATGACCAGGAGTGAAAGAAAACTTAGTCAGCAGAGTCGCGGAAGCACAGCGATTTTTATTGGTTAGTGAGAAATGACCTAGAGTAGGCTACAGTCTGTTAGAAGTTTTCTGACTCAAGTGTTCGTTAGATAGACAGAGTTCCGTGTTTTGTGCGATGAGAGAGAGAATAGAAGGGAGGGAGAGAGGGCTCAGTTAACCCCCGGAGGCGGTTGGTTATCGTCCGACCGTGGAGGACTAGGAGGCGGCTTGGTCGCCGGCTCTCCTTGCTGGCTTCCATTGCGAGAGCGCGGCCCGAGGAAAAAGACTGCCAGGGCGAGGATACCCCACAACATGGACCACATCACCATTCCTTGCGCATTACTGCAATTTTCATCATTCAATACATTACTTTAAACTATACGGCGTCTAATCTAGATCTAATTTCTAACTTGGAACTTACCGATGAACTGAAGATGAAAATTTGGGCAAAAAATATTCTGAAATAACAACCATGAATATCTTCAAAGGATTTCATTTTCAAGCCGCGTAGCCTTTGAAGCATTACCATACCTTTGAAGCATTACCATACCCTTTGAAGCATTACCATACCCTGATTTACCATCAAATTAATGAAAGTTTTGTTTCAACGAAATCTAAAGCAGTGTACAGAATACGGTATCCGAACTTTCAAAATTTCAGTACACTCAACCTTTCATCAATTTAATAAAATCTTATGTTTCAACTTATCTAAAACAATGATTTCGCTACTGAATAACATGAAAAACTGAGCACAAATAAAACTAAAGGTTTTTTTTTGGAAAACGCATAAATTCTTTCTACTGCACAGCTTTTTGAACTTAAGCCAGTTTTTTTGAATAAAAGGTCCGGAATTTATGAATAAAAAGTCGTGATTTTCGAAGTCAAGCTTTCAATAAAAAGTACGACGCATAGACTTGCACTCACGGAAAAGCGCTTATAATTTATTCCATCTGCGTAGCGTTTCAGAAAAACACTGCTAATCAATACATCTTTTAGATAAATCTCTTGAGGATAAACCTGTTGAGAAAACTATTTCCAAATTCAGCTCAATTTCAATTTAAGAAGAATCGAAGTAACTTTTGTATGGAAGAATGAATTAAGACCAATTCAAATAAATTGATGCATTAAACATTGAAGTTTATATGAAGAGTAAAATGTTGACCCTGCGATTCCGGGAGGACCTCCGACGCAGTCTCCCTCCGTGCATTCTTGCTGCGAATCTCGCAACTGCAATCAAGCATTCTTATATATCCATTCTTAGGAAAATATTCATCTCACTTCAACTTATTCATGAAGTGTCCATAAATATTTTTTGAAAATGGGGGTTACGGAGGAGACAGATAAAACCTCAAATAAAACTCCATTCAAAAAGCAACGTTTCTTCTAGTTGAAAAAAACAGTAAAGATTGAAGAGAACGTGAAAATTAAAGTGAAGGTTAGCAGATTGAGATTATTAGAATTGAAATAGGGTGACTTGTTAAAATTAAAAGCAGGCTTGTTTCAAATGAGATGTACGGTTCTGAATGGGTGCTAAGACATCAGAAGGCTAGAAAACTTTTTACGAATTGGAGTCTTTGATGCTCAAAATAATCACATATGAAGAAAATTTTCGAAACCGTAGCGTTTAAAGCCAATTTTACGTCTGGTATTCCACTGTCTGCAAGACAAGACGCAGGGTATGCCCATGACGGAATGAGAGCCAAAAATGACATGAAAAATGTAAATATCGAAATAGAAACCATTGAGAGAAGACGCCGCATGGCAGCCTCGTGACTCCAAAGGCATTCGCACGGGTCATCGCTCATATTTCAGTCAACTCTAAAAGAACAAAAATACATTCAGCCACGATTTAATCTGATATTTCAATCCATACTGACTATTCTATCCATCTTTTGAACATAAACAGAGGAAAAACTATTAAAAAATATTTCGGACAAGGTGAACCTGTTCAGAAAACTTGCTAAGTAAATCTATGACAACGCCGTTCGATATTCTTTGAACGCAAATGAGTTGAAATTTGGTCTTTCTTCCACGATTTTTGAGCTCATACGCCTTCTGATTCATGTTGCCTCGAACGAAAGTAAGCCACCAACGACGCTCTTAGCGCAACGCCACCCATTTGTTGCATGCAAAAGATAACCGCGAAACAATCGATCAATAGGATTTGAAAAGAGCAGCCAAAAAGAATTCAAAAAGCTTCTCTTTCCTTTATGAAACAGATTAGGAAAAGAGAAATGGCTATTTAATGGCAGGAAGATAGTGTTTAAACTCCATAGGCAACGTGTAATAATGAAGATGTAAGTTTAACGAATAAAAATACAGTACAAAAATGTGAACTGAATTTTCTTTTGTCACGAAAGTGAGTTACCAGTGTTTAAAATATACAAACTTTAGCAAGATTGCATTTCTGTCTTTTCAAACACACTCAAAAAAGCTCCAATTTTTGCAAGCAAAAAAAAATCATGAAAAAGAAATTAGAAATTTGTCTGGGAAGTTGACTTCTCGTAAACTTAGGGTGAGTGTTTTTTCGAGAAAAAAAGATTTAAAGTTGCTAAACTTCAATAAGTTTATACTTTCGGTGTGGTTGAAACTGCGGAGAGAGACGGTTGATAAGTAACAGCATTGCTATAGTCCTAAAAAAATTAGTATAGTTTTCATGTGTACATTGAGCAGATGTTTTATAAACAGAGAATGTGTTCAATCAAGTTTTTCTTAAACCTTCAGTTCTTTGATAGTAGCACCATTTACAACATGTTCATGGTATGAGTCAAATTCGGAATAAATATGGTGCAAGTCACGAATTGATGATGAAACCGCGAAGTTTGTCGTTTATTTTTTACGAGAATGATGCTAATCAGCTTCTCTTGTTAAATAAAACTAGTTTGTTTCAAGACTTGTTAAATAAAACTAGGGTTCTTTTTAACTTGGGGGGGGCTTCACTTGGGGGGGGCTCCGCTTCACGTGGGGGCTTTTAAAAAAATAATTTTTTAAAGAATCTTTTTTACATTAAAAACGCTTAGGCTTAGGAAAAAAGTTTACGCTAACGAAGCCGTACGGGTAAGGCGAACGAGACCGCATAAGAAAATTCACATTTTGTATTTTTTTAAAAACATGTTTTGAACGCACCGAAAAGAGCCCCCCCCCCCCAAGTGAAGCGGAGCCCCCCCCCCCAAGTTAAATTGTCACAAAACTAGTTTGTTCCAAGTGCAATTTCGCACGATAAAGTAGAAGCTCGGTTCGAAAAAAGTCCTGTAATTGGTTGAACAATTTAATAATTTGTTCAGATAGCTTGAGGATAAGTCGGAACTCTCATGTCAAATTGGAGTTCTACAAAGGGAAGGAAAAGAGGAAAAAATGAGCCTACAGAAGAAAGAAGTAGCAACGCAACACCGACTACTATGAAAAAATTCTATAATCCTCTCAAGAAACATAAGTTGGTTTTTATTTATTCAAGTTTTACCCGAAATTGCATGAAATTTTCTCAATTCAAGGTAAGAATAATTTTTTAAGATTTTGATTTTGCTCTGAATTACTTTCTCAGAAAATGTGGCTCAATTACTTTCATAAATGCATACAGGAAACTTGATATACCGAGGCCGAAATTTTGATAGTTAGTCTTGAGTGCATATAAAACTTCTAATAAAATCTCATTCAAAAACATGGGAAGCTTTTAACTTTTAATAACTCCTCGTCTTCCAATTCACTTGAATTTTTAAAATCTTGATTTGATGAATCTGAGTAGTTGTTACGCGTTAATGAGTTCACTGAACTATAGAATCAGAAAATTACGATTACCGCATTGGGAAAGTTTTATCAGCATTGACTTTCGATTAAAAAAAACTTCCAAAAGTCCACTGATAAGAGTATTCAGAGCTCTAGAAGCGATGTATGTCACCCCGAATTGCTACTCAACCGCAATGTGTGGAGTTGATGTAAAGCTGCCCATCGGTCTTGTCCCGTACAGAACTCAAAGACTGATGATGGTTCGAATACTCACTGCCATACAAAAGAAGCAGCATGTACTGGCCGAGAGTCCGACAGGAAGTGGTTAGATTCTCTAGTCAAACTCTTTGATAGGCCGTTACAGAATTACACTGTGCGCACTGTACACCGTACACTGTATAGTTACAGAATTACACGGTGTAATAGTTACAGAATTACACGGTGTAATTCTGTAACTATACAGTGTACGGTGTACATTTGTACGGTGTACAGTGTGCACGGTGTAATTCTGTAACGGCCCTTTGATAGTCTCCTATGCATCTCCGACATCAAACTGTCTCTAACTCTCTGAATACTCTTCTTTCTCTGGCTTTTGTAACTCAAATAAACTCTAAAATCAGTTTTTCAAAATAATTCTCTATCCAATTTCCTGGTCATTCATTGCTTGGCCGATCGTGCTTAATTTTAAAATCCAAAAAAGTTATTTCCGTGACACTGGCTGGTGGATATTCGTATTTACAAACGGATATCTAACCACAACTCCCACATTTCAAAGGGTCCAATTTCAGGTAAAACAATGGCACTACTTGCTTCAACTTGTGCATATCTTGTTAATTACAAGAAAGAACGAGAAGAATCTTTCAAGAAGTGCTCTTTTCATAACAAGTTTCTTGGTACGTTCTACACTTTTTTTCCTCAGTAGAAATGTATATTTTCTCTCGAATTTTTGATTCATTTAAAGATCTCAATTTTGCCGCCTAAATGTTCTAAATTTTGAAAGGAAAAACTAAAACGCAATTTTAGAAAGCAGAAAGTCAGATTCTCCGCCGTTCCCTGATATTGTCAAAGAAGAAGAAGATGATGTTTCGATCGTTTTCGAGTCGATCAACGAGCACAGTTGTACGTTGTTAATGATTTAAAACATTTACAAGTTTAATTTGATTATCATGAGTTAAATTTTCAAATATATTGAAGTTATTCAGAATGAGTGGGGCATTTCAGTACTGGAAGACTCTGAAAATGAGTTCGTTAAAACACGAAAGCCATTTCAGTACTGGAAGACTCTGAAAATTAGTTCGTTAAAACACGAAAGCCATTTCAGTACTTGAAGACTCTGAAAATGAGTTCGTTAAAACACGAAAGCCATTTCAGTACTGGAAGACTCTGAAAATGAGTTCGTTAAAACACGAAAGCGGTCGGAATCTTCCTTTGCTGCTGACGTGGTGAGTTATTCAAATAGTTCCGACAAAGCTTTTTTTTTATTTTGTATAAATGGTCCCCATTTCAGAAATGGGAAGAACATTTTCCAGCTGAGTCTGGAGATGTCCAACCAGAAAATGAAGAAGAGCCCTGCACATGCCTACCGTTCGTTTCCCTGGTCTTTGTGAATCAGATCACATCTTTGACATCTAAGCTCTCTTTCAGGGCTCTGCGAATTTATTATGGGACTCGGACTCACAAACAAATCGGCCAGGTGGTGAAAGAGTACGGTAGACTACCGTATGCGGATCAAATAAAGTTAGAGGCAAAATTTTCATGAATAAGAATATACTTATTGTATTCCCGTACAGTCACACGATATTGGGAAGTCGAGAGCAGCTTTGCATAAACGAGGAAGTGAGGAAGCGAGCAGATATGACAGCCGCCTGCAAAGAGTCCATCAGAGCAAATGGGGTTTCTTCTTTTCTCAGCTTCTCTGATTATTTCCGTTTCTCTCTTTCTCTCATTCTTTCTCTTTTTATTCGTTATTATCTATCCCTTCTCGCTCTTTCTTTCTCTTATGTCTTCTTTCTTCCTCTACTCTCTCCCCCTCCCTCCGTCTCTCCCCCTCCCTCCGTCTCTCCCCCTCCCTCCGTCTCTCCCCCTACCTCCGTCTCTCCCCCTCCCTCCGTCTCTCCCCCTCCCTCCGTCTCTCTCCCTCCCTCCGTCTCTCCCCCTCCCTCCGTCTCTCCCCCTCCCTCCATCTCTCCCCCTTCCTCCGTCTCTCCCCCTCCCTCCGTCTCTCCCCCTCCCTCCGTCTCTCCCTATTTTCCATTATTGAACACAGTCATTTAAGAAACACCAATATTTTTTCTGGAAAGTTCTGTTTCATTATTATTGTGAGCTAGGAATCGTTAAGATGTGCCAAGCAGTGAGTAAAAGGCGAGAAATCTTTCAGAGTTTTTTGTCCACTTCGGTATCGGAAAAGTATTGTTGACCCCTTAGCTCAACGAATTTGATTCAGATAGGATGTCGATTCAAAACTAACATGAGAGATTACGAAAGGCCTCTGGGCAAAATGCGCGATTTTATTCGAACAAACGGTTAGTTTTTTTGTTGTTATTTTGATAAATTTTTTTTATTTTATTTCAAGTTTGTTTCTATCAGTGTAGTAATTTTGAGGAGCCTCAGTGTGGGATATCGAGGATCTGCTCTCGACGTTGGCGGAGTCACGCCCACCGATGTGCCCGTACTTCGCGGCCACTCGGACACTCGCCCAGGATGCCGAGCTCATCTTCTGTCCCTTCTCGTATCTCATTGGTTGGAACCCCTTCTCGTATCTCATTGGTTGGAACCCCTTCTCGTATCTCATTGGTTGGAATTCTGTCTGAAACCACTCCCCTCGCTTCTTTTTTTCTATAGAATTAATCCTTTTGTGTCGGCAGATCCAATAATTCGCTCCATGTCAGAAGTCAGGCTCACCAACGCAATTGTTGTGCTAGATGAAGCGCACAATGTAGAAGATAACTGTAGGTTTGTCCACTTTGTCGAGTTATCTCGGTCAAAAGTCCACTTTGTCGAGTTCTTTCGTTCAAAAGTTCACTTTGAGGAGTTCTCTCGGTTAAGAATTTTGTAGGATATAAGAAGTAATCTCGATGGCTTTTTTTATTACTTGGTTCTGTTCAAGAGAAGCGGCCTCATTCACATTCACCGAGCAGGAAGTGAACGACGCCATCTCATCTCTCAGAGAAAAAAGTTTGTATTTTTGAGTCTTAACTTAGAAGGAGGGAAGGTTACGGTATTCTTTCAGGTATTAATCTACGCAAATTCCTGTGCGATTTCAATAAATATAGTTCGACTGGAGATGGCGAGGTCGGGGGCGTGGATCAGGTTCAGCAGAATCCGGAGCCAACGCATGAGAAGCTTCTAGAAATGGAGAAACACCTCGACTTGGTTCGTCATTAGAGTTCATAGCCCAACAGAGGTCTCTTGCAGTTTTTGAAGAAAACAAGGACTGCTTTTAGAGCGTGGAAGTGTGGAACGTTAAGGAGTAGGCTAGACTTAAAGGGCGGAGAAGCGAGAGTTTACTATTCTAGAGTTTATGGCTTTTCATTATTCTAGAAAGTTCTTTTTTTTGGAATTTTCAACAGAGCAGCTGGCCTAAGAGTCTCAGGCAAGTCGGAAATGGAGTATCCCCGAGTTGGTTTGATTTGAGATGCTGCGATTATGCGGAGAACTGCACAGTTGGTTGAAAGATGTGTCGGCGGGAGAGATTCTAAGCGCTTCTGAAAAGAACTCGTCTTCTAGGACGGCCAACTTCCCTAGTAGCGCCACACTCGGCTGGGAGCAGCTTGTGAGCTCACTCCAGAACTCGTAAGGGCTATCTGGAGGGCGATTGACAAAAGAAGTTGAAGATGGATGTAAATTGCACTACACGCTTAACAAACATTCGACGTTTTTGGTACTTTTCACCCTTTTTTCGCTCAGGCTTAGGCTTTCAGGTATTTTTCACTTTTTTTGTTGCTTATGTGTAGGTAAAGGTTACGCTCACGAGGGATATATGGCTTAGGAACGAGAGCATTTAAACCGAGAAAAAGTGTGTTGTGCAATTAACGTCCACCTTCATCTTCTTTTGTTAATTGCCAATCTGGAGAGATCGTCTTAGAGAAGAAACAAGGAAACTGACTGCTTGCAGAGAAACAGGACGCAATTTGATGTTCAATGAGGAAAGTGTTCGCTATAAAGCGTGCAAGGTCAGGATCTGGGGCTGCAAAATAAGAATACCAAAACGAAAAAAAAATTGGAGGAAAGTAATTTAGAGATATCCCGGTAAGCTTCACAAAATGGTAGTTTTTGTAAGATTTTCGTAAACGATTACACAGGTCTTTGTGTTTCTATTCTTTCAATTTATACACACAGATATACAGGGTGCGTAAAAAGTATTGCAACACGGATATTGATCCATATCTTGGTTTTCATGAAAGCTATGAAATGGAAATTGACAGGTTTAATTCATAACACCGGTATGTACGATGTATAGAAAATTCATTCGAATCGGCCTCCATGTTCACGAATGACAGCATGAAGTCTGCCTTCGTACTGGTCGACGCATGCGCGCAAGTACTGCGGAGAGAGAGTCCCAGTACTTCTTGAGATCGGCTTTGAGGGATTCCAAACTTCGGTGGGCGGTAGCACACACTTTGGCCTGAATTTCTCCCCAGATCGCGTAATCTAGCGGGTTCAAATCGGGTGACGACGCGGGCCATTCTTCCTTTGCGATGAAGGCGGGTAGCGAAAGTTTGCACCACTCTTGAACGGTTTTGGCAGTGTGTGAAGGGGCTCCGTCCTGCTGGAAGACGTAGTGGCTTCCGTTGAAGTGGGCATCTGCCCAGGGTTTCAGAGTAACTTGGAGGATGGTTTTCAGGTAGACGTGACGGTCGACTTTGACGTGGGGCTCTATGAAGACGAGTGGACTTTTGCCGCTCGAGCAGATCGCTCCCCAGACCATCACCTGCGCTGGATGTTGTGTCCGGTTCACGATTCTTCCTCCAAGGTCTGCCAGCGTAGGTGTCTTAGCCAATACGCGCACATTATGGCTGTTGAATGCAGCTTCAACGGTGAAAAGCTTCTCGTCGCTGAAGATGGTGCATCTCACCCTCGCGCGCTTGAGCCAACAATGCGCGCGCTTTCTTCGTTCTCACAGCTTTATTTTGGTCGCTGACCAGCGCACGCTTCCTGCACCGATACGACTCCATACCGAGCACGTTGTGAACGATGTTCCTCACTGATCCCTCCAAAATCTGAAGTTCGCGGCCCATTTTTCGCATGCTTCTCTTCGGATCCCGGAAGATGCTGTCTCTGATTTTCTTCACGTTTTTTCGGCCAGTTACCATCGCAGGGCGTCCTTTCCGATGACGGTCCTCAGTGCCTCCGACCTCCTCGAAACGTGAAATGGCCCGATGAACAGTTGTTCGGTGCAGTTTCAGAAGACGAGCGATGTCTGCGGGAGCCCGGTTTTGTGTGTGCATGGCGATGATCGCGATGCGCATTTTGTTCGCGGCCACCATACCCTTCAAAGTGAACGGATTGTAACGAATTTTGGTCACAATACGCAGAAAACATTGGGAAAAATAAAAACACCTCAACATGAGGTACAGTACAGTTGAATTTGAGTGTCCGCTTAGTCAAACTTTGTTACAATACTTTTTACGCACCCTGTATATATATATATATATATATATATTCTAGAAAGCAATGGCGTTTCTGGCGACACCAGAACAAGGAGAGACGCGGATCGATATTGTAGAGCAGCTGCGACCCTCTTCTACTGCAATTGTTACTTCTTTTATTATCGGGTCTTTTCAAACTTTGATTGATTCATGATTCAATCAAATTATTCCTTGTTCAGGTTTGTGTCGAGAAGTTCCTGTTTTTCTTGAAGTATTTCTCGAAGAATGGAGCAAGGAGCAAGTACAGGTGATCGTTGTTATTCCTGTATCAGTTATTAGTTCAGGTCCTGAATCTATAGTAAGTGTGGTCCTGTTTGAATATTGAATAACTGTTTAAGATTAAAGTTATTTAAATCAGATTTGGCTCTCAAAAAGAAATCGGAAAATGCTTGCAGATTGAACATCTCAATCGGCCCAGCAGATTTCTTCAATCAAACAGTTATCAATTTCGATTCTAGTGCGGCAGGTTCTTTTTCATTCGCCACTCTTATTTTTTCACAATCTAAAACATAGGTAAAATAAAAGTCGATCGCTAAAGAAGGTTAAAAGTTTCACTTTTAAATTCACGAAACTGGTTGATGCTGAGTTATGGCTAGTGAACCGCTCTATTTATGTAGAGGAATGAAGATGTTTTCTTTCAATTTAATGGAGCGTTAGAATTCAACTTTTAACTTTGTCGAAGTAATCTCTGCAAAGTAATCTCGTTGAACGCTCCAATGTCTCACCACGAATTGCCGTGAAAAGTAAAAATGGACTACGGTATTTTTTATATAATAACTTTCACTGTTGGACGTAATTTTATATGAATATAAAATCACCGTAGTCCTTTTTTCTTTTCACGGCAATTCGTGGTGAGACATTGGAGCATTCAACGAAATCATTTTGCAGAGATTACTTAGACAAAGTTAAAAGTTAAATTCTAACGCTCCATAAGCTGTGAAAACTCTGAAACATCCATTTCGAAAAAAGGAGAGGTCAGTCGCCCTAGAAATTTTTTTGCGAGTTTGCAGTTTACCTATGATCTAAAAACGTATTGAATGAAATCATATTGAATGGTTAACGCTCTACAAGCTCCGGTTAGGCAGCGGAGGTTCGGTCCCAGCCGAGTGCCAGTTTTTCCCCGAGTGATGGATTTCATTCATATAGTCTCAGCCCATTGTTGCTTAAAACGATAAACAAAGATCAATAATTAGAAACATATTCATTTTTCCTTCTTTTTCATCTGAAAGCTTCCAAAATATCTATTTAATTTTTTTTTCAATACTAAGGGACGGACATTTAAGGTCCTCGTAACAAACACTACACTGAACGCTCAGCATCAAAAAAAGATTCTTGGTTGGATTCGAAAGAAACGCCAGAGAATCGAGCGGCTTTCGTTAATCTTCCCATCCGAAATGGTTCTCAGATATCCGTCTCGCTGTGGTGCATGAGTCCGGAATTGGTAACTTACTGCTCTCAATTTAATTTTTTTTTGTATATTCAGAACTGAAATTAATGAAAATCCTGGGTGTGGCATATTGGTAGTGTGCGCCGCTGTTGTGCGAAGGGTCCCTAGTTCAATTCAAGAAGTGGAGACAATATACATAAAGACATAAAGATTATTGAAGTGAGTAATTTGCAGGCTTTTCTCGACGCTTTCAGTGAGTGCTGTACACTGGTTCTGGCATCGGGTACTCTCTGTCCAATGGAGACACTCAAGACCGAGTTAGGACTGAGGTTCTCGGTTGAATTGGAAGGAGACCAAGTTATTCCCAAGGAGCAGATCTTCGCTTCAGTTCTTCGAGTAGTGAGTCTTCTGAATACTGAATCTGATCCGCTCTTGGATGTTTTTCTGACCCATAAAGGATAGGATTCTGCAAAATTCCATATGCTGCTCAAAGAAGCTCGTCGAATTTATTCGACTAGCGTCCCCTTTGGGGACGCTTGTCACTTTCTTGTTAGCCAAGTCATTCTTAGAGCCTAGTCAATTCTGAAATTTTTTTCATTTTTGATCTTAGGCAGCTTCGCTGCTTTCGTTATTCTTCTTCTCCTTTCCTTCCTGCGTCAAATTCGTCTTTCTCCTTTTCTTCTCTACACCGCAGGCAGCTTCGCTGCCTTTGCTTTTCTGCTTCTCCTTTTTTTTCTGCTTCAGGCAGCTTCGCTGCCTTTGTTTTTCTGCTCCTCCTTTTTTCCTGCTCCAGAAAGCTTCGCTGCCTTCGCTTTTCTGCTTCTTCTTTTCTCCCTCCCTCAGGCAGCTTCGCTGCTTTCGTTATTCTTCTTCTCCTTTCCTTCCTGCCTCAAATTCGTCTTTCTCCTTCTCTTCTCTCCACCTTCGTTTTCCTTTTCTTCCTGTATCAGGCAGCTTCGCTGCCTTCGCTTTTCTGCTTCTCCTTTTTTTCCCTGCTTCAGGCAGCTTCGCTGCCTTTGTTTTTCTGCTCCTCCTTTTCTTCCTGCTCCAGAAAGCTTCGCTGCCTTCGCTTTTCTGCTTCTTTTTTTCCCTGCTTCAGGCAGCTTCGCTGCCTTGGTTTTTCTGCTCCTCCTTTTCTTCCTGCTCCAGAAAGCTTTGCTGCCTTCGCTTTTCTGCTTCTCCTTTTTTTCCTGCTTCAGGCAGCTTCACTGCCTTTGTTTTTCTGCTCCTCCTTTTCTTCCTGCTCCAGAAAGCTTCGCTGCCTTAGCTTTTCTGCTTCTCCTTTTTTTCCCTGCTCCAGAAAGCTTCGCTGCCTTCGCTTTTCTGCTTCTCCTTTCCTCCCTGCCTCAGGCAGCTTCGCTGCCTTCGTTCTTCTTATTCTTTTCCTCATCTCCCTGTTTATCCACTCCTTCTCTTCACTTCGCGATCAATCCTTCTTTATAAATCATGCGGGCTTTGTTTTCCACAGTGCTTCCTTACCCTCATTGATTTGGCCTTCACTCAGACAGCTTCGCAACGTTTATCCCCTCCCTCATCATTTTATTTTCCACACAGGCAGCTTGGCTGCCCTTATTTTCGTTATGTCGCTAAGACAGCTTTCCATTTTTATCACCCTAGTTACTTTCTGGCTCACTAAACTTTACTGCTTTATATTCGCTTCACTTCCTTTATTAGTCAGAAGTTCATTTCCTATGTCTATACTGAAGGCGGCGGGCTTGTGTTCGCACTATAAGAACCACAAGGGGTTTACTGTTCATGTCCGAATATGTAATTGTTTGAGGCCTGTGGTTTGAATTCGGGCGAGTTTGTTTTTGATCCCCGGAAAGTTTATAAATTCAGAAGGCTAAATTTTTTTCTTGAAATAAATTTGTTTTGCCATCCGGAAACCCATCACCTTCGCCGGGCCTCTGTATTATTTTTGACCAATTTATAACTCCCCTAATCTACTTTCGATTATTTATCTTGTTTTCCTTGTCAATTTTTTAAATTTATTTCGAATTAGAGATCCGTCGAAGGGTAAATCGGAGGTCCACTGGAATTTTCGGATCAAGCAACAATTTTTTTTGTTAAAGCAATTGTTAAAAATCCTAAATGTTTTTCTTTGGACAAATGAAACGTATTCAACTTTATCAAAAGGTAGGCACAAGTTTACTTAGGCGGGCCGCACTTTACTTAGGGGACGCACTTCACTTGGAGGGGCGCGCTTTACTTGGGGGGGGGGGCGCTTTACTTCGGGCAGGGGGGGAGCTTTTTTTAAAAACATTTTTTGACAAATTTAGTCAATGAATTGACATTTTCTTATGCGTTCTCGTTAGGCTAAGCCGTACGGCCTCGTTAGCGTAACCAGGGGTTAATTAGTGATGTCTGGTCGTCTGTCGGCAAAGTGTCTGTTTTAGACCTCCAGCGGGCGTCTGTCTTTTAAATCATGAGAAGGAACCCTTATGTGAGATTTTTTTATCTCAGAAGGGTGAAAATTTTTCAAAAAATTTTTATCTCATAAAATTTAAACTCGAAAAAAATTACAGATGTAAGGCAAGGATCTGTATAAAAAAATTTCTCCTTCGGCGAACGTCTGTAGGATTTTCGTACCAACTAAAATAAACGCTGAGCGTAACCATTGACTAAGCCTAAGCGAAAAAATCAGTGAAAAGTGACCTGCCCCCCCAAGTAAAGTGCGGCCCCCCAAGTAACAAAGTGCCACTTATTATTCATGTGAAAACGCTTCAATGTAACTCGGACCATTCAATTGAAAGCGAAACTCTCTACTTTTTCAACAAAAATACATCTTTACTGCCTGGTCTAGTTCAAGTTTTCTTGTTTCAATCTAGTCTAAAATCGTGATACAATTATTATTCCGAAAACATAAAGAGAATAGTGATGAAAATTAGAAGAGCAAAATAATCCAGAGAAAAAAATTAAGCGTCAGAAGTGTAATCTATTATATCCATGAAGGAAATAAACGGCACAATGTTACTTAGGGAAGATGGGCGTAATTTACTTGGGGGTTTGATTTTTTAACAAATTTAGTCATATAATTGACAAAAAAAAATAATATGAGAAATTTTCTCACGAGGTCTCGTTAGCCTTAGCCGTACGACCTCGTTAGCTTAACCTTCAACTAAGCCTAAGCGAGAAAAAAAAAGTGAGTTATAGCTGAAAAGAGCTAAGCCAAATTACTCAATTTGACTGGATAAATTTAAAAAAATTTCTGGCTAAGTGTTCCATACGGTCTCTTTAATAAGCCGTACGACCTCTTAAGCACACATTTTACCTAAGCCTGAGCAAAAAAATGAGTGAAAGCAACCTGACCCGTAAAAAAAAAGTAAACCAAAACCTGTATGTATTGAAGGAAAAAACGCACGGAACATCTTTAATTTTTCATCCGCTTCATCTCTTCAGTTTTCAGCTTATACATTCCTGTGCTGATTTTGCTGTGATGTGGAAGAAAACACGGAAAAATCTTGAATTCTGACATGTTTGGATTGGGTATGAAATATTGTGCATGAAATTCTACCTCAGAAAATTTTTGCTGTCAAAAGGTTGCTCTTTTGTTCGGTACTGTATCGAAGGAAGAGAGCGCATGAAGCATCGTCAATCACTGGCAGCATGAATGGAGAGAGCGAGAGAACGCAGGATGCGAGAGGAAAAAAAAGAGAGAGCGTGCACGCAAGAAGTAAACGGGGGAGGGCGTGGGTTAGTGCTCCGCCATCGACCCCTCACACCTCCCCCTCAAAAACAAAATTAAGAAACCAAATTCAGAAATTCTGAAATCCTGTAGTTGAGTTAGCCTCAGTAGAGAAATTCAGCCAAGCACGTAGCCAGGAGGCTCTTATCCTAGACCACAAAGTCATGTGAGCGCTCATAAAGTGATAGATAGGAGAATGTGAGATTTAAGGGACGCGAAAGCGTGCAAAAGATTGGGTATAAAGAGAGAGAAAAGGCGATGATACAAAGCGCCAAATAATTGTGGACGGAGGAAAAACCTCTTGCTCGTTGAATTCAAGAGGATGTTCCTATGATGTGCTCTATTTTTCACTCCACGCAGTCTTTGAGTACAATCGTTTTCAATGTAAAGAAAATGGTTCGAGAGTTTTCTCAAGTTAAGAATTGACTTTAAAAAGAACCGCTGTGTGAAAAAATATATCAACAAAAAAGTTGGAAAGATGATCAGGGTCCTGGAGGAAATCGTCTTCTTGCGACATACAAGACCATCAACGACAACGATATCTTCATGGACGAATTGGCAAGAATAGTCAGGTACGATTTGAGATGACTTCAAGTCGTTGAAGTGCTTCGTTCATGACTGCCTCTGCTGCAGATCGATCTGCTACTCCGTTCCAGCGGGAGTCCTCTGCTTCCTTTCCTCCTACAAACTCTTAGAGCGGTTGCATGACTATCTGAGAAGGAGCACCATATTAAGGCAGATTGAGGCGAGGAAGGTGCTCCTTTGATATTTATGTATCTTACGAGCAAGATGATCTTAAATAGTACCGAGAAGTGTCCCGTTTTGAGGTGTTAGATTAGTCAACATGAAGGCTTGGATAGTTGAAGAAGCTGCCCGTTGAGTTGACGGTTCAATTTCGAATCCTCTTTCAAGTTTTTAATCTTTTTTCTACGCAAATAGTTATCAGGTTCAAAATAGATGTTTTTAATCTAAAAATTGGTGATAACCAATTTTTGAGGAAAAAATCGTTTAAAAGTTTGCTATTAGGTAGTTGTTCGCGAACCTCGTCGTTCCTCAGAAATGACTGACGTGATGAGTCGGTACGAGTCCGCCATATGCGATCCATCGCAGTTTGGAATAGAAGTAGACGGTGGACTCATGCTGGCCGTCTTCAGAGGAAAGGTTACTTGCTCTCTCATCGAACAGGTTCAACATCACTTTCAACGACGAACATGGATTATATATTAGCAGTACTAACTATTTTGGCGCCTAAATGTTCGCGCCTAAAATGAGGCTGAATTCTCTTCTCCTTCCGTTCTCTTCACTTAACTTCTACTTCTCTTTCCACTCTTTAAAGCTTCACTCCATCCCTTACCAACTTACTCTGCGCGTATCAACATGAATAAATAAAATAAATTCCCTTGACCGGTCTTAAATTATGTATGTTTGATCAAAAAATGATTCATTGTGGAAATGGCAAAATGCAAATTACTTTCGAAGAGGATGGATGAAAATATATAGAAAGTAAGGGAAAATAAAGAACCCTGAAGCAATGTTTGAAAGTAATTTTATTAGGTAATCGTACTCGGATGATCGACTAGAAAGAAGCTCTTAATAGTTGTCCAAGCCGTGAAATAAGCCGTACTTACAGGTTTCGGAAGGCATTGACTTCACAGACGACCGTGCACGATGTGTGATAACCGTCGGAATACCCTTTCCTAATTTTGTGGATGAAATGGTGTGTTACTACCGTACCAATATAAACAGTACAGTAATCTCTGAATTGAAAAAGTGTTGAGGTGAAAGAGAAGCGGAAGTATAACGATGTGAACTCGAGGGAACACAAGATTTTGACTGGGGAGCAGTGGTACAATTCACAAGCATACAGAGCACTCAACCAAGCTCTCGGAAGGTTGCTACATCACTTTTCTATGTTTTTCTTTCTGTTTCATCAGTTTTTAAATTGGATTGGGTTTTTTAATAGTAATTGGAAAGGATATATGAAAAGAATAAGGAGTTTGAGAAGAAGAAAAGTTGTTATCTTCACTACGATCGATGTTCTAGGCTCATTTACGAAAACCTATTTTACTGATAGGCTTAACAGTTGTCTTGCAAAATATAGAAAGAGACATGATAGGCACTTCAACTCAATCATTACTCTCTGCTGCGCAATTGAACGAAGATGAAGACATGGAAGAATGTATCCAGAACATAGGGAAACGGCAAAATGGAGAATAAATATTCTAAAGCGATTGACCTACCGACATCTACAACTAACGTACATAAATTTCTATATTCTTTGACCTAAAATGTTTCATCAGACGTAATTTGATCCAAACGAATTTTAATTTCAGTTGAAACTCATAAAAAACATCACCTACGCGGGCGATCGACCTATTGAAAAATAAAGACCTATTTAACTTATGATCCAGATGCCTACGACACCGAAATGACTGGGGAGCTATTGTGATGGTTGATGAGAGGCTGGCGAATGTATCTACAGTAACCACGGCGTCCGCTCGAGTCTCCAAATGGATACGGTAGAGCCTCTGATTCGCCTTACAACGCAACAAAAAAGAGTTTTTATAAATGGCAGCGGAGGTGATGAAATGTTGTTGAGGGAGCAGAGCGTTGCCTACAGTGATTACGGCGTCTTTGAGAGTCGATTGAAGCAGTTTATATTCGACATGATGACCAAGGATTTCCAGAAATGAAGAAACTTTTAGTTCATTTATGTTTAGATTGCTATTATTCGTAGCTGTAAAGTAAATTGAAGCCCTACTTAGCCTTTTAAGAAGAATAAGTTTTTTTTTCTAATTTTATCTTAACTTTTCGATTTTTTATCGCACTCTTAACGGAAAACCTATTTGGTAAATTTTAAGCGGGTAGCAAGCAAGCAGTATCCAACGAGTTCTCAGTGTGAGATCTTTTTTTCTCTAAATGTTTAAGAACGAGTGAAAACATTTTCATTTGAGTATGATAAAGAGCAAGATGAATTGCCACTGAAATTAGTCGTGATTTGTTTACTATGCTAATTTATTGATATGTGTTTCATGTATTCCTTCGCTCATTCTGCTTTGTTAGTTCTAATTTTGTTGTTATCAAGTTAACAATAAAAAATTATTAAATTAAACGTTGTAACTTAATTTTTGAATGGTTTTCATCCACAATACATATAAAAAAGATTTGAATTGGGTCTTCAAGTATAACGGAATTCTAAATGACTCACAATTGAACTCAGAATCACGAAGTTAAGATGAGAGAGAAGTGCTGTCAAGCGATAACCCTCAGAAGTAAACGAAAAGCTGTCAGCGATTTCTCGGACTCTTTTTTTCTAGCTTCGTGTTCATAATAGCCCAATCGATAGTGTTACGAAGTGTTAATCGTAATGGGTTTTAGCCGGATAATTGGAAGACGGAAGGTGTGTGTACCGTAACCACCTATGAGGACGGTAGGATCATCTGTGAAACGAACAGAAAATGCTACGCCGATCGAGTCAGTTGCAGTCCACCGAAAACTCGCATCGAGTTTTGTCATTCGATATCCCTACAACCCTTATCAAGAATTCATTTAACCAACGATAAGTATAGAGAATTAATGAATTATTACCAGAAGTAAGACGGATGTTATACATATGGGCGAGTGATGCTTTAAAAGCCGGCCTTTGCTGTTGAAAAATAGAGAAAAAAACCAGGGATTCTATAAAAATTATAAGCGTTCGATTTTTCTTATATTGCCTCATCTCTCTCTTCTGATTTCTTGACCTTCAACTCTCGTTTCATCCTACCAGAGCATTCGTCGCTCGAAGAGTGGGCGTTTTTCTTTTACTTCCAACATTTTAATCTGATGTATGGCGTTATGTCTTTAATATTCTTATTCTCGAGTGGCTCGTCGGTTTGACAGTTCGCGTGTCAGGCACTGGTTCAGGTAATAAAAAAAACCAAAAGAAGTTTTGAGAACTGTAAAGATTGATTAGGGTTTTGCTATTAAACTCATCTACAAAAATGTGATTCGAAAGAAATCTCCGGAACCATACGATGCCTAATCAGAAAAAAACTGAATTCAACTCTTATGACTATTTCGATGTGTGGAGGTCGTTTATTGAAGAACCAGAAATAAGAATACCAAAAAGAACCTGACTACAATCAGGCGATTGAAAAAATAATCAAATTTTTTATGAGGAACTTTTCTTTGAAGTGTTTTTTTGAAGGTGATGAACCTGAAGGTGATGAACTTGAAGGTGATGAACCTGAACGCTTTGAAGGTGATGAACCTGAACGCGAAGGCTTTCCGCGAAATGCCAACTATGCCAAAGAAGCAAAAGCCCGATAGCATTCTCATGACAACAAATGATACGGTGAAGGGACCCAACATCTTCAAATTCGAAGCGGTTCATTCATTTTTCAAGGGTTCACAAATTAGAATACTGTTTTTATCCGACTCCTTGAGTATGAATTACAACAAAAGATGAAATCAGGGGTTAAATAGTGACCGGATCGGTCCCGTCGGCGGATACATGTACACACACTATTAAAAAAAACTCCCTCTCTTTTCTTACCCTTTTCTTCATCCCCTCTTCTTTTTTCCTCCAAACTTTGAGCGGCGGATACATGTAAACCCAATTTGGGCGGCTTCATTTAACCCCTGGATGAAATCACAAAGATGCGATACTTGAGGGGAAGTACAGTACACTCAAAGCAGCAACAACGCAAAAAATTTCACAGAAATCAAGCTGAAGCCATAGAAGACTGAAGTTTCTAGGCGCAATCAGTTTAAAGACAAAAATAGGGTAACTTTAGGGGAAGAGTAAGAAATAGGGGGAAGAGATTATTTTAGCTTTTTGTTATGATTTCGAAAAGTTCAGGACTTAGGCTTTTATAAAATTGAATTATCTAAAGCATGCGAAGAAGAAGAAATTAGCTGTTGGAGTACATACAAAAAGGATGGGCTCATTTTGAAAGAAATACTATAGATTATGCAGCTTTTCTAATAATACCGAGGTCACCCATTGGAAATGGCTTACAAAAGCAGTACTATCGGATGGGATAATTTTTTATATTTTCCACTAGCCAGCAAGACTGTTACTGTTTGCAGGAATCGAGTCGAATTCCCGAGTTGATTGAGACTCTTCAATTCGCCTTCCGGAAGTCGCGAATGGGTGTCTTTTCTTGCTATTATTCATATATATATTTTCATTTTAATTCGTTAAGTTGAATATGTAATAGATTGTTGTTTGAGCCTCACGCATATGACCTTGTCTCTCCTAATAGTTCTTCATAGGCCGTATGCATGGAGCAATCCAAATGGATTAAGAGCTTGGATTAGAAGTTATCCAAATACATTTCACTAATCCGGTATGCATGGAAGCTATAATGGATTAGGATTTGAGATAATCCGACAAAATTCGTAACCCTACTCCGGAGGTGGGTTAGCGAGCAATCCGAAAGGATTTGAGGCTCAATTTGACCCATTCCGTTCATGTTGCTCTTTTTGAAATGTGTATTGAAAGTAAAACGGAATGGAATTTTACATATTTTTTTGCATGTTCTCTTGTTTAGTGCTTCTTTTATGTTTATTTCATGGTAACATGTATTGATTACAGAGAAACGTATAGCGCATACAAATAAAGGGCACTTCTGCAATTTAGGCCCCCCTCCCAGAGGTTCCATGGGTCATACTACTGACTCATTTACATTTTCAAAAGTTATTTTTACATTAAAAAAAGGTATTTTTACATCAGAAAGCGCTTAGGCTTAGTAAAAGTTTACGCTAACGAGGCCGTATCAAGAACATGATCCAATTGAACTGACCCATGGAACCTCTGGGAGGGGGGGGGAGAGGGGGCTAAAGTGCAGAAGTCCCAAATAGAGTACAACGATTACTAAAAATCACCTTTCATCTAACAGATTGATTTAAAACAGGTTGAAAATGTTCATATTAATATGTTATATACCAATTCCATCAAATTTTACATTCAACATTCAATCGGCTTTAAACAAACAAACAATGAAAACATAACAACAACAAAAACAACGAAATTAATTGAAAAAATGTTGTAATTATATAACAATACTAACATTCGACAATTATAGTGTTTAGAGTGCATTTAGTTATCGACAATTACAGTTTTTAGAGTGCATTTTGATGCATTTTAGTGCTTCCGCTTGTCTTTCCGCGTCCTTTTTGACAATAATCCAAGTTTAAGAAATCTGACATCCATGCATACAGATTTTCCTAATCCTAAATTTTTCAACTTTTTTGGATTTTCTAATCCTTGGATTTGACTAATCCAGATTGTTCTAATCTGTTTTCCATGCATACGGGCTCATAAGTGTAATGGAGCGTTAAAATTATTTTTTTTTAAACTAATTTTTTGGTGAAAGTTTAGCGGGCCACCAATTTCGTACTTTCTTTAGTCTCACCACGAGTTGCCGTGGAGTGGCAATAGGTTACGGTGTTTTTGATGTAGCTACTTTTTGAGCAATCACTTTCAAACAATAAGTAACACCGTAACCCATGTGAATTTCACGGCAATTCGGGTGAGACTGCAAAAAGTACAAAATTGAAGGACTGTTTAAAAGTTTTGTTTTTTTAGTAATTTTAACGCTCCACAACTAACAACACTTGAGCGCCTCGTTTTGCCTTGATTTCACTTGTAATGACTCGTTTTGCCTTGATTTCACTTGTAATGACTCGTTTTGCCTTGATTTCACTTGTAATGACTCGTTTTGCCTTGATTTCACTTGTAATGACACACTTCTTTCTGCTTTTACCCAAGTATCACGAGAAACTTATGCTATTGTTTTAATATCTTTGAGTATAGAAAATTTAGTCTCTCGCTATATTCCAGAACCGCTTGAAAGTCTTGTAGCCATGAAAGTGAAGTACTGTAGCCATGAAAGTGAAGTACCTCGTTTTAGCCATGAAAGTGAAGTACCTCGTTTTTTGCCCTGTCTTAATCATTCATCGTGTGATAAAGTCTATTTACTTCTTCGAACGTCCATTCTTTATCGTGAGTTCTTTTCAGCAATTAATCTATTTGATAACAACGAAGAAGAACTCGATAAATCAGTTCACCTGCCCGCCCCGAACGCTCGTCTACCTCCTGTGAATAGCAGCGTAAGGTTGGTTTCACTATCAGTATTGTAATTGGAAGAAGAGGAAGAAAGTACTTGCAGTGCGAGAACAGTGGAAAGCCGACGAAGACAACCAACCGTGGTTGTTGACGGAGAAGGAGGTTTCGAGAAGAGTGGCTGGAATAGTCAGTCTTCTTACTTGTATCATTGCTCAAACTAGTCACCTAATGTTCTTTCCAGACTAACCAGAGTCATAGGTGAAATATTCCTTGATTTTTCAATAGTTCGATCGCGGAAGTAGGCTGAAAGTTTAGCTTTTAACTTCACAAAACGGGTTGAGGCTGGGTTATGGCTATAAACGTTCTATTCATGTAGAGTAAAAAATATTTTTTTCAATTTTAGCTTTGAAAACGCCTACTCATTCATTTCGAGGGAGAGAGAGGGTCGGTAGGTCGGTCACCCCAGAGAATTTTTCGCCAGTTGGCAGTTTACCTATGACCAGTGGCCGTATCCACAATCACAATTAGACGTCCAATGAGGACGTCCAACATTATACGTCCAACAACAAATTCCGTATCCACAATGCAATTAGTTGGACGTCTAATGCTTGGACGTTGTCCAATGCGTTGGACAAGGTCTACCCTGTCTAACTGAGCGTAAAACTCGTTCGACACTCTCCTTTTTGATGAATTTTTTGTGTTTCGAGTTTTTTTCTATGTGTTTTCGATGTTTTTGTCACTTTTTTCATAAATAATTACTTTTTTTCATTATTATTATTATTATTATTTTTTTCATTCAATTTTTTGAAATATTTTCTCAATCTTACTTTTTTTTCTCACTCTTCTTCAAGTCAAAAATAGGCGATACAGCTGGCTGTGTGCAGTCTACCATATCACGAATTTTGCCAAATAATATCAAGAAGATGTAGTGAGTTTATTTGTTTAATACTTTTTCATATGGGTTATAAACGATTATTGTATTGATAACTCCTAACACAATTTATTCACGTTGGAATTTTTAGAAAAGCAACAAAAATGTATTTATGTATATTAACAATCAATTGAAATATTTACAAAAACCTATTGATGTGCGATTTCCAAAAAAAATTAATGGACCATATGATAAAAACTAGAAAAATGTCCGGATGATGAGTGTCTGAAAAGCTCGGAGAGCATTCTCTTCTTGCTAGATAAGCTCGGAGAGCATTCTCTTCTTGCTAGATAAGCTCGGAGAGCATTCTCTTCTTGCTAGATAAGCTCGGAGAGCATTCTCTTCTTGCTAGATAAGCTCGGAGAGCATTCTCTTCTTGCTAGATAAGCTCGGAGAGCATTCTCTTCTTGCTAGATAAGCTCGGAGAGCATTCTCTTCTTGCTAGATAAGCTCGGAGAGCATTCTCTTCTTGCTAGATAAGCTCGGAGAGCATTCTCTTCTTGCTAGATAAGCTCGGAGAGCATTCTCTTCTTGCTAGATAAGCTCGGAGAGCATTCTCTTCTTGCTAGATAAGCTCGGAGAGCATTCTCTTCTTGCTAGATAAGCTCGGAGAGCATTCTCTTCTTGCTAGATAAGCTCGGAGAGCATTCTCTTCTTGCTAGATAAGCTCGGAGAGCATTCTCTTCTTGCTAGATAAGCTCGGAGAGCATTCTCTTCTTGCTAGATAAGCTCGGAGAGCATTCTCTTCTTGCTAGATAAGCTCGGAGAGCATTCTCTTCTTGCTAGATAAGCTCGGAGAGCATTCTCTTCTTGCTAGATAAGCTCGGAGAGCATTCTCTTCTTGCTAGATAAGCTCGGAGAGCATTCTCTTCTTGCTAGATAAGCTCGGAGAGCATTCTCTTCTTGCTAGATAAGCTCGGAGAGCATTCTCTTCTTGCTAGATAAGCTCGGAGAGCATTCTCTTCTTGCTAGATAAGCTCGGAGAGCATTCTCTTCTTGCTAGATAAGCTCGGAGAGCATTCTCTTCTTGCTAGATAAGCTCGGAGAGCATTCTCTTCTTGCTAGATAAGCTCGGAGAGCATTCTCTTCTTGCTAGATAAGCTCGGAGAGCATTCTCTTTTTGCTAGATAAGCTCGGAGAGCATTCTCTTCTTGCTAGATAAGCTCGGAGAGCATTCTCTTCTTGCTAGATAAGCTCGGAGAGCATTCTCTTTTTGCTAGATAAGCTCGGAGAGCATTCTCTTCTTGCTAGATAAGCTCGGAGAGCATTCTCTTCTTGCTAGATAAGCTCGGAGAGCATTCTCTTTTTGCTAGATAAGCTCGGAGAGCATTCTCTTCTTGCTAGATAAGCTCGGAGAGCATTCTCTTCTTGCTAGATAAGCTCGGAGAGCATTCTCTTTTTGCTAGATAAGCTCGGAGAGCATTCTCTTCTTGCTAGATAAGCTCGGAGAGCATTCTCTTCTTGCTAGATAAGCTCGGAGAGCATTCTCTTTTTGCTAGATAAGCTCGGAGAGCATTCTCTTCTTGCTAGATAAGCTCGGAGAGCATTCTCTTCTTGCTAGATAAGCTCGGAGAGCATTCTCTTTTTGCTAGATAAGCTCGGAGAGCATTCTCTTCTTGCTAGATAAGCTCGGAGAGCATTCTCTTCTTGCTAGATAAGCTCGGAGAGCATTCTCTTTTTGCTAGATAAGCTCGGAGAGCATTCTCTTCTTGCTAGATAAGCTCGGAGAGCATTCTCTTCTTGCTAGATAAGCTCGGAGAGCATTCTCTTTTTGCTAGATAAGCTCGGAGAGCATTCTCTTCTTGCTAGATAAGCTCGGAGAGCATTCTCTTCTTGCTAGATATCCAAATCGTTCATCGCCAGCACGATCTAAAACATGTGAGAAGACAATAAGAAACAAAGTAAGAAAAAAATACATTCCTTTGGTTCTTTACGGCCGGAAGTCGTCCATTCTGGGAGAACAAATTTATTCTATAACTTTAGAAACATGATTTAGAGCGAAAAACAACAGGGAAAACATTTGAAAGTTGAAGAAAACCACAAAAAAGTTGACAAGAACCAAAACTGCGCCAGTGTTTTCCATTAGACGTCCAACATTAGACTTTTAAAAATCGCGTTGTGGATACGAAAAACCAGTTGGACGTTTATTGTGGATACGGCCCCAGAGTAGTCTGATCTCATTCGAGGCCTAAGTAGGCATTCACTATATTCTTCTCGAAGTACCAGCTTAATCTATGTAACTGGCAGGAAAAGACGGCGCTGTGCTACAGAAAAGTGAGAAGAAGTCTTGTCTTCACACCTATCAAGGGTTATTCTTTTTTGCTTGATTAGTTTTCTTCTTCTAAAGAATTCTGCAAAAGTCTGCGCTCAGAAAACTAGGTGGCGTCAAACTTTGTGTTCGAAAAAAGTGACATAAAGTGTAATGCTAATGAGATGATTATCGTGAATTTCTTCGATAGCTGTGCTTACTGGTAAGTCTTTGTAGGTCAAATGGCTCCAAGAGTAAAGCGAATCCCATGATTCAAAGGGTGAAGAGGGAATTCATGGATGGATCTACTAATCGTTCTAGTAGAACCGCTACCATGTCTGCTGGGATACCGATAGCTTTGAGGTACTCGCACCTTTTATCATTTTATACTGTAGCAACGTTACCCATATCCTCACTCCTACTTTACTAGTTTGGAAAGAAAGTGGGATAATATAATTCGAATCCTCCGTCGATTGACTTCTATTGATTTTTTTTCAAATCGCTTGCAGATGATTGATAAGTGATGAGTGTATCAGATCTTTCGTCGATTCTTTGAGAGCATCCTTTTGAATGAGGGAATCCAGGAAAAATTGAATAGTTTTTCGAAGAATTGAGTTAGATTCTGCTTCGTTAGTATTATAATTATGAAATTTCGAGTACGGAAACCACATAAAACCTGTTTATTGATTTTATCTAGTAGTCAAGAAAAGCCCGCGGAAAGCACTTATGCCAAAGAAAACGGTCGCATTGAATAACGTTTTTATACCGTTCATATAAGTTCTTCAAAGAGTTTGTAAGAGACGGAACTTTTTTTGTAGAAAAGTCGAAAACGGCGAACAACGATTAGTACCCAAAAGTGTGGATGAGAACATCGATTCGATTGCGGAAATGAGCAAGGAATATGGATTGGCGAGAGAGGTAAAGACCGGCTTCCCAAGGTATTCAACCGTTTGTTAGATTGTAAAAGCTCGATGGGATCTGACGTTTATGTGAAGGAAATATTTGAATCTTGTCAAACTCAAAGTATCAAAAATTTTGTTTATTTGTTTTTATGTTTCCCACTGTAAATGTATGATTAACAAGTGGACTCCATTCAAGTTTCCGAGTAAAAACGGATGGTCTGATCGATTCGCTGAGTCTGGATTATATCCAAAGACCTTGGCAGGAAGCTCTAATCCAGTGCATACCAACGACTACCCGAAGGTGAGATTTTCATTGGTATATCTGAAACCAGGATGTTTTTTAGCACCCGCACAACTTATTTCGAGCGCATAGATTTTTAAAACTTTAGAGTTCAAAAGTCAACTTTTTCAATAATTTGGACTTTTTCTAAGGAAAATACGAAGAAAAAATTTTGCCTAGCTAAGCGCGATTTTAATGTTTTTCGGGGTTTTTGGAGAGCGCATAGATTTTTTTAACCCACAGTGCGGGTCAGAAAAACATCCTGTCTGAAACTGTTCATACACAAATTATGTTTGAATGTGTCGAACATTTGTGTTCGATTTTGCTCTCACGAATTGGCTCAGGTTGTGGATACAAGACCGCTCACTCTGAAGGGAAAAAGGAGTCCTTTCGAAAGGAGTCCTCTGTGTCAAGAGCCTTCGGATAGACCCCTCCCAAAAGAAGTGAGAGAGAAAGAGAAAAGACTGGCCGCCCCGCTCTTTTCAGCTTCTTGTGCTTCTTCCAACATAATTGGTTCGTATATCAAAAGTCTTAATAAGAAGATTCTGGTGTGGGCTATGAATCAATATCGATTGGAATAATTGCAGAACCAACGGATTTGGTGGAGAAAAATGGCGTGAAATGCCGAAGGTTAGTTAGAATCCTTTCATTCTGATAAGATAAGCTCTTCGGGAAAAGTTGTTCAACAGCTTGTTCAACAACAAAAAAAGAAATGTGTAAAAAAAACGGGATGTCTAAGTACAACAGGACAATATGACCACAATTTTTAAATATCACATCTAACCTAAATTTCTCAAAAAATATCGAGGTTGTGCGATGGACTTAGAAAATATTAATGAACAGGTAGTTTAAAAAGATTCAAGTGTACACAGATGAGAAAAAACATACAGAAAATATATTGAAGTAAAAACACGTCGCGGGAGAAATATTTTTGTTTACCTGAAAGTTGGATTAGACGGAATATAGAAAGTAGAGAAGGGGGGGTAGAAAGGGTAGATCAAGGAAGGGGGTAGAAAGGGTAGATCAAGGAAGGGGGTAGAAAGGGTAGATCAAGGAAGGGGGGTAGAAAGGGTAGATCAAGGTGAACTGGGGGGTAGATCAAGGTGCGGAAATGGAGTAATCAATGTCAAAGCAAAATCTCTTCTTGGTCGCAAGGTTGGAATGTTAAGACTTGAGAACCCGAACACGCTATGCTACGTGAATGTAGACCTCCAAGCTCTCTCGGCGTGTTCTTATCTCATAGCGAAGATGCAGAAACTCACAAGAAAATTCGCTTCTCAGCAAACTTTTCCCCTCATGAGGTTACTTTTTCTTCAAAATTGAACTTCATAAATGAACTCTCAACTGAATAGTCGAATTGCAGTCAATTGCTGAAGGTTTTGGGTGGACTGAGGGAGGATGGAGAGACACCGAAGACCTCCCTGGCAGATGTATTGGTTGGTCTTTATCTTGTTGGTCAAGGAATTGGAACGATGGAATCCATTTTCATGCATGGGAAGCAGCAGAATGGTTCAGGCTGTGAAGGGTCTGGTTGCTGAGAGCTGCCCGTCTTTCTCTTCAAGTATGCAGCAAGTCGGTCCTTCTTCGATTCTTTTCTCACCCCCCCCCCTTCTCCAATCATCCCTTGGGGTTATCAGTTATGTGTGAGTTGCATTTAAAAGAGCTTCAATTTCAATTGAGTGTTTACTGAGTTGAAATAATCAGTTGAATCGTTGTAACTAATCCAAATAAGCAGCGGTTAGCTGGATAGCGCAAAGTCGAAGACCTGCGAATGATGATGATGATGATTGTTGCCCGCGCGGTTCCTTTGGCGTTGAATGGGAAGTCCACGAGTTCGCGGTAGGAGCTCGCGCACACAATCACACTCACTCACTTCTCTCTCTCTCTTGCTTTCTCTTTCTCTCTCTCTCTCTTTTTTTTTTAAAGACCTTCGAAAAAGTCGTAAAACGGGCGCAGTGCTTCAAGAGGCATCATGAAGACCTCATTCAACAGCGGTCGAATGTTTTTTCGCGAATATTCAAAAGCTTTTCAACAGTTTTCAACAAGTTTCTTGAAGATCTTGAGTTGATTTACATTTGCTTTGATCTTTTAGGATGCTCAAGAATTCCTCTGTCTGCTTCTCAACAGAGTGGATGACGAGGCGAAGAAAGTGTGCACTCCGCGGCCTTTCGTCAGTTGTTTTACCGGGGAATACTGTAGTTCCCTCGATAAAACAAGTGGTCAAGCTTTGATTACAGGTCAATCCGCTCTCATCTCTGCGTTTCGATGTCATACAGAAGTAAGTTCTACCATCCCTAAGCTCTTTCTCTGCATTGGGTTCTATATTTCTCTCTTTTTGTTGTTGCTTTTGTTGCTAAAAATTTATATGCAATGTAAAGAGGCATTGTGCAGGATGCACTGTCTCAAGTGCGAAGGCGTGCGTGAGAAAGTCGACAGTAACTTCGTCTTCTGGATCAGCTTGGACACCGAAAACCAGTACGGTTTTTCTGTTATCGATTTCTTAGAACCTCTTTTTTGAAATTATTATCCTACTTTCGGCTTTGTTAAAGCGATTTTTTGTTGAGTTTTTTTATTTTAGTTATTCTTGTTTTCTCCGAGCATCCTAAATAGGACTACTCGTGGCCAAGCGAGTGATACTTGAACTGCAGTTATCAAAATTAACTCATTGTGTTCCGATTTTATAAAATAAAATTGTTTTTGAGCTTTTAAAAGTTCCAAATTATTATTTTTTGACTAAACATGCAATTGATTTGCAGGAAAAAAAGCAGCATGGAGGAATTGATCGCACGCGACTCTATGGAAGAGAAGTATTGTTCTTGCCTTTCAAATTGCACTAATTTAACTTTTAAGCAAAGAACTAAGTTGAAAAAGAACAAGGAAACTGTGAAATTTTAACGAGAAAAAAGCTGATTATTGATTGATCGATTTTCAGATTGACAGACGTGGATTGTGAGAGTTGTGGAAGCCGAACTCCGCACGCAAAGCAGTGCATCATTCAGAATCCTTCCGAGTACCTTTTCGTCTTTTTGTTTTTGCATCTTCAAATCGAGAATTCCTTATCATGATTCCGTTCGAATCAGGGGTTTTTTAGTGTGCAAGAAAAAGATAAACACGCCCGCAAAATGCGTTGAAAAATTTCACATAAGGGTCCCCCTTATGATAAAAAAAACACAGGCCCGCGGAAATTTTTTTCCTTTTTCAAAGGGTCTCCCCTTATGATTAAAAAAAAAACAGAGGCCTGCCGACAGAAGGTCTGACATGACTATTTAACCCCTGGTTCGAATACGCTAAAACTTCCCAGAACGAGTCTAAAGATTAAGAAGATGATTCATGACAAGTCTTCAATTGCTAAGTTACACAGTTTAAATGCAGTGACGCCTGGCTAAGATGACAAATGATTGAACTTTCGCACAGAAAAAAAGCTACCCTTTCATGTAACACTATCGCACGGAATAGCAATGTGTCCCCGAGCTGTAATGGTAAAACGCGCTCCCGGTTTGAGTCGAGAAGGTTTGGGTTCGATCCCGCCTTGTGGACTAGCTTTTTTTTCTGTGCGATAGCTCAATCATTTGTCATCTTAGCCAGGCGTCACTGCCTTTAAACTGTGTAACTTAGCATTTTAAAGTTTGTCATCTATCGTCCATCTCTTTTCTGGTTTGATCGTGAATTCTGGAGTGGCGCTCCATTCATGACACAGTCGCTTGATAAGCATGCGTGACTAAGGGGACAAGCCATGTGAACCTTTTATGTAACACTATCGCACGGAATAGCGGTGTGTCCCCGTAGTGTGGTGGTGACACGCGCTCCCGGTTTGAGTCGAGATGGTCTGGGTTCGATCCCGCCAGGTAAACTAGCTTTTTGTGCGATAGTTCAATCATTCATGACAAGCAAATTAGAATCATTCAGGCATTTGATAATCATCATCAAGCGATTCGTGCATATTGCGGGGAACGCGAGTAAATTGGAAGAGGTCGTCCACATTCCACCCTTCTTTTCTCTCTCACCTTTCATGAAGGAGAAACCATGGCCGAAG
Source organism: Allodiplogaster pararmata (assembly GCA_964056735.1). Classification (NCBI taxonomy): domain Eukaryota; kingdom Metazoa; phylum Nematoda; class Chromadorea; order Rhabditida; family Diplogasteridae; genus Allodiplogaster; species Allodiplogaster pararmata. Next base: position 26,900,963 of record OZ057403.1, on the reverse strand, counting down.
AGAGCTTTCCGACATGTCAGTACATCAGAGGGCTCCCTCACATTTATCTTTCTTATGGAATTATTTATTGATTAATTTGGAAGGGGAAGGGATAAGAAGAGCGCAGTGATCATGCATTGCAGGTCTCGGAAGGAAGGAGGGGCGATGGTAAGGCCAAAGAAAGCAGCCATGAGAAGGAAATTGGAGAAGATCGGACGACGCGGTCGAAAGCGGCCGAAAACGGTTTCTCCGGAAAAATTACAGAGATATAAAAACTATTGACTTTTATCATCTATAGTACAAACAATTTTTCAGAAATCTGACAGAGAAGAGGGGGTTCGCTAACTTAGACTTTGACTTGCTCACATTGATTCCAGCTGTGGAGTGCGACGAAAACGGTAACAAGCCGGAGAAGGGAGAGGCAAATGCCAAACAACGGAATGAGGTGCGTTCAATTAGATTAATAAATAAGAAAAGTCAGAATCATTAAATAATAAGAGGAAATGACTCAGGATGAAATGGATCATCCGGTAAAAGAGGAGTCTCAGCTAAAGAACTTCGATCGAGAAGAAGAGTCCAGAGAAGATCCGGTTGAGAAGTTGGTTTCTTTAATGAATTGGTCTCTGAGTCCTGGTTACTTTAATGAATTGGTCTCTGAGTCCTGATGGCATTAGGAAACTCTAATCGGAGGTTAAAGGTAAAAGGGAGGTTTCCACATGATACGCGATTCGAAAGGGATGGGTAAGGAAAGAAAGAATGGAATGTGAAGTGTAGGATTTAGTGAAAGGGAAGAAAAAGTAGATCCTCTCCGGGGAGGACATACCCTGCATAGCGGATCCGGATCTTATATAATCCCTGTTTTCAATCTTAGCTGCTTCGGATTTCAGAGTATAGGTATGAATTGAGTAGGATAGAGAGACCTATTCAATCTTTCATCTGATAATTATATTTTCATCGAAGTAGGATCATGAAAAAGAAGAGTCAATTATTTTATAAGAATTAAGAATAAATTTGGTTGGGAAAGCATTCCGCGTTTCCATTGTAATCGTTGGTAGTGCAGGATGGATGTTTTATGCGGTCAATCGGGAAATTCTGCCTGTCTTCCTCATCTGAATGGAGACACCGGCAATTCTTGCGAAGTATGTTTTGGACATACATATAATAATATTCGAATGACAAAAAATTAGTTTAGTTGTTTTTAGATGTTTTTTTTTCTTGAAAAGCTCAATTGTTTTTCTTGAAGAGCTCAAGTGCGATTATAAGGTTTAACCATAAGTGCCTCTGTTTGCTTGAGATCTTCGAAAAGATAGTATACCACTTTACGCCACAAGATTTTCTTGAAAACCATGTGTCTAACTATCTTAACTAAAACTGCGGGTAAAATATATGATTTTTTTTCGAAACAGCTCTCGATACAAGTGCTCAGTTTGTGAAGCATTAACTCATGATTCTTGAGCACTTTTTTTCTGCGGGTGTTAAAAAACAGCCTGGTTAGAAATTTTGATAGTAGTAATGGGATAATAGTGCGCAATATTTTCGAGTTATGCGATCGGGATTCATGTCAGAAATAATGAAAACATTTATTCTTCAATAAATATTCTGATGATGTGGCTAAAGAGTGACCAGGTACGAGAGGAAGTCGTCCAAACAGGCGGAGGAGGGAAAGACACCGAACTGCTCGACGGAGCGGGTGAGTCCAGGGACGTCCACTGCACTGCGTCTACCTCCACTATCGTTAGACTTGCTCACTGCTTTTTGGTGTACTTTGAAAGAGAAGATTACTGTATCGAACATGCTTTGAAGTGACTTAAGCTCAAAACTGAGTGATGAGCTACAAAAGTAAATCAATGTTTAGATTTGAAAAGTATATATGATAGTTTTAGTAGCAGAAAAAACAATCGTAAATTCATGAGAAAATAATTTTCCTATGTCTCCTTACAGTGATTCATTCATTAGTACATATTGTAATAGCTAGTTGAGAATGAATTTCGATTGCAGGAACTGGAGGAGGCTTCTCCATCTCAGCTGAAGAGTCAGTTTCAATCGATAGTCGAGAGATATTGATTGATATTGATGCTCTGAATCATCGCTCGAAAGAAAATAATCCATTCGATAAGATCAGAGGCCGTATGCATGGAAAACAGATTATAATAATCTGGATTATTATAATACAAAGAATACAAAATCCAAAAGAGTTAATATTTTTTGGATAATGGAAATCGGTATGCATGGATGTCAGATTACTTAAACTTGGATTATAGTCAAAAAGGACGTGGAAAGACAAGCGTAAGCATCAAATTGCACACTGAAAGGCATAAAAATGCACTCTAAACACTATAATTGTCGAATACTAAATGCACTCTACACACTATAATTATCTTTCTGGATTATTCAATAAACTATTTCCGGAGTAGATTACTGGTTTCGTCAGATTATCAGTAATCCAAAAGTATTATAGCTTCCATGCAACCCGGATTATTTAAATAAAGTTGGATAACTGATAATCCAAGCTCACAATACTTTTGGATTTCTCAATGCATACGGCCTCTGAAGGTTATTCGATACCAAGGTATGAACAATAAACAGTCAGATCAAGTATTATTTTTTGTTCCTTTTATCAGGACAAGAATAAACAGGGGAAGTGCTGTGAAGACAAAGTAGGGAACTTTGAGTGACAGCTCAAGTTTTCTCTAGCAAATTAATTTTTCAGATCAAATTCACCCTGTTGTTGTTGTTTGCGCTAGAGGTCTTGTCGAGAAGAGTCCTTTGGGATAGGTTGGTGAAGATCCTTCTGAATCCGGAAACATCTTATTCGTCCACACTCCGCAGTCGGCGATTCTCTTCGCGAGACCCATTCGTTAACCGGAGAAGGGCAAGAAGCTATTTTTCTGGCGGCTCGACTCTCCATTACAGAGTATAGGGGAGTATCGGCTGATGTGTTATCCGGTGGCATCGCCCTCCTTTGACGAACTATACTATCCAATTTCGGTCCGCGTCGGGCAAGCCCGCTATTTCCAATGCACTTTGTGCAAAGAGACATCCCTCTATCCGCCACCTGATACCGGTGAGGATGAACCGGTCCCTTGCGATACCGGTGAAGATGAACCGGTCTCTTGCGATACCGTTGAGGATGAACCGGTCCCTTGCGATACCGGTGAGGATGAACCGGTCCCTTGCGATACCGGTGAGGATGAACCGGTCCCTTGCGATACCGGTGAGGATGAACCGGTCCCTTGCGATACCGGTGAGGATGAACCGGTCCCTTGCGATACCGGTGAGGATGAACCGGTCCCTTGCGATACCGTTGAGGATGAACCGGTCCCTTGCGATACCGGTGAGGATGAACCGGTCCCTTGCGATACCGTTGAGGATGAACCGGTCCCTTGCGATACCGGTGAGGATGAACCGGTCCCTTGCGATGGTGTGAACTTGTGGGCTGTAGCACCATCGAAGGCGAGTTCACTCTATGCAGCTGCATTTGTGTCCAAAATTGTAAATTTTTTCTTTCAAGTTTCATAAATGAGATAGATTGAGGGAAGCAGCATTATTATATCAAGGATATTCTATCTATTGATTATGTGCATCGTTCATAGTATGATAGATATTTCTGTTGCAGAATCAGATGTATTACCCTCAACATCAATGGTTCTACGCCGAAGAGAAAATTCTGCAGCTATTACACCCAAGGTTATTTTATCCCAAAGTTTCGCTAAAAATCCTTTCAGAGCAGTTTTTAAGTTTTGAATATTCTGAATTTTGATAAAGCTGATCTACGGAACCCTGAGATCAATTGAGATTATAAAAGTTGACTGAGATAAACAAATTATGTTTATAGAAAGAGTCCTCCTCTGTTTCAACATTGATGGTTACACGCCGGAGAAATAATTCTTCAGCTACTACTTCGCCGCAGGTTTTCTTGTTGAAAACATTTGTGATAAAAAAAAGTTTTAAGCTCACTTAATTTCTAATGTCTGAATCAAGGGTTAAATGGAGCCGCCCAATTTGGGTTTACATGTATCCGCCGCTAAAAGTTTGGAGGAAGAAAGAAAAGGGGATGAAGGAAAAGGGTAAGAAAAGAGATGGAGTTTTTGTCAATAGTGTGTGTACATGTATCCGCCGACGGGATCGATCCGGTCACTAATTAACCCCTGGTCTAAATACAGAAATACTCTTTCTGTTCGACATCGATAATTTCGCGTCAAAAAGATTTACCAACTCTAACACCGCAGGTTATCTATCATTCAAGGCAGAATTTAGCTCAGTCGTATTTGAATAGCATCATTTTGTATATAACTGTTTATAGAAGCCTCAAGTCGCGAGAGAGAAGACGCCTGTAGAAGATGCAGAAAATGGAGAGGAGTCTCCAGGAGAAAACATGAGAGCAGTAGAGAAGTTGAGAGAGAAGAAGCCTCTCGGGAAGGTGAGGTGATGAAAACTTTTTTGAGAACGATTAATTATAATACTGTAATAAGAAATGTGATGAAATTTTGATGTAAAAGTTGATTAAAACACATGTTCAACAACAGTCAGAAACTTTTTTATCTTAATTTTCATATTGAAAAGATTCGGGTCGGCGTAAGAAGGTGCCGTAGGTAGATCACGGCAAAAGAGTGACCAAGTTGTTGAAACGAGATTAGGTCGATGATTAATTAGGCTAATAAGACGGTGCCATAGGTAGATCACGGCAAAAGAGTGACCAAGTTGTTGAAGCGAGATTAGGTCGATGATTGATTAGGCTAATATAAGACGGTGCCATAGGTAGATCACGGCAAAAGAGTGACCAAGTTGTTGAAGCGAGATTAGGTCGATGATTGATTAGGCTAATAAGACGGTGCCATAGGTAGATCACGGCAAAAGAGTGACCAAGTTGTTGAAGCGAGATTAGGTCGATGATTGATTAGGCTAATATAAGACGGTACCATAGGTAGATCACGACAAAAGAGTGACCAAGTTGTTGAAGCGAGACTTGGTCGATGATTAATTAGGCTAATAAGACGGTGCCATAGGTAGATCACGGCAAAAGAGTGACCAAGTTGTTGAAGCGAGTTTAGGTCGATGATTGATTAGGCTAATATAAGACGGTGCCATAGGTAGATCACGGCAAAAGAGTGACCAAGTTGTTGAAGCGAGACTAGGTCGATGATTAATTATGCTAATATACGACTTTTTTCATTGCTATTTGTGCAAAGGTTCACTCAAATGTAAACTTCGTCTTTTAGTTGGAAGAAGAGCAGCGATTGGATACAGAGATGGATGAATGGAGAAAAGTTATGCGAGCACAGGTACTGTATCTTTTGCTAATCATCTCACTTAATTCTTTGTAGTAATTTAAGTAACATATATCAAATCAATACTCTGTATGCTGTGATACGGTTTACGAATTCTTCGTGTGTGGTTGTTGTTGTTGTTGTCTTGCCCATAGGTCCTGTCGAGGGGAGTCCTTTTGGGATAAGTTGGTGGTGAGGATCCTTTTGAGTCCGGAGAGATTTTCTCCGTCTACACTCGCACCGCAGTCGGCGATCCTCTTGGCGAGACCCATTCGTTAACCGGAGAAGGGCAAGAGGTTATTTTACTGGCGCCTCGACTCGCCATTGAAAACTATAGCGGAGTATCGGCTGATGTTTTGTCCGATGGCATGCCCAGGCCGGTCCGGCATCGCCCTCCTTTGACGAGCTATACTACCCAGTTTTGGTCCGCGGCGGGATTTCTCCCGCTACCTCCCAGCACGAATTCTTCGTAGGGAGGCGTCCCTCTATCCGCCACCTGAGGTCGCGCTCGATTCTGGACTGGATAATCCGGCTCCATCCGTGACAGGCTCTTAAGGCTGTAGAGTCACGAATGGCCACTGTTGCCAGTGTGTTTCGAGTCGTGTGTGGTAAATCAAGCGAGTACCTGTTCTTGAACTATTATATAATAAATCCAATGTGTGCTGTCATTTCAGAGTCCTGGACCTGGAAAGATGATTTTTCATCCTGTGCGGAATGACTTGAGAGGCTTCTGGGAGAAATACGTCAAATATGATGAAAAGAGGTCAGAAAGGTTCGGTCTCAATATTCACTATCTCGTCAGAAAGACTGAAAGAAGAAAGGCGAGGATAATAGATGATGAAGGGAACAACACTTTTCAGGGCAGCCATTCTTATAATATGCAGCATAAATAATGGATGCAAATAGTCAGCGAGAAGACTTGGTTCTTTCCAGGACTCATTCTCTCACGTCCTCCTCTCACGTCTGTTGCATAACAGATGCTCCTCAAAAAATCGTGTCCATACTGGGAGATGGGAATTGTATGTTCCGAGCTCTGTCTTGGTTCGTGACGGGAAATGAACACAATCATCGACACATCAGAGTTGCGGTAGCTTTTTAATTTATTTTACTTCTGTCGATCAATTGATCAATAATGGTTCTATTCTCTTATGTATTTCAAGATCTGCGACTTCATGGAGAGATTCGCTAGATTGTTCGCAGAGAGAGGGCCGCACGATAAGGAGTTCTCGGAGCACATTCGGTACCTTTATCTCTTCCAGTTTGATCGAATAAGAGATGAATGAATTGATTATTTGAGTACTCTGCGAGAAGAGGGAGAGTGGGGAACTCAGACCGAGCTCTCGGTGGCGGCCACCCTGCTCTGTGTAGATGTCTACACTTACATCGAGAAGAAGTGGATCAGATACCGACCACTCTTCACTTGGAAGCACACTTCTCAAGAAAGTTTGATTTTTCGGCTTGCTTGAAACCTTGAGAATCGAATCAGTTTGGTTGTAAAGAAATGCGACAAGATGTATTTTACAGCAGCGAAGATTGACTTCGACTCGTATACAAAACAGGCTATCTATCTTCAAAACAACATGTTTCACTACGAAGTCGTCACTGCTGTTGTCAGTTACCTGATGATCATTCGCGGGGTGTTATGGTTTATCATGCGGGTCTCCGAAATTTTGTACCCGCGACACTTTTTACCCACGACCATATCGGCAAAAAAATTTTATTTGTGAGAAATTTTTTCAAATGATTTGGTTCCTAAGCTGTTTGGCCTCGTTAGCGTAATCTTTACCTAGGCCTGAGCGGAAAAAAATGAAGAAAAAATTTTTAAGACAATTTTGCGGTACACAGCCTCACGGGTACAAAATGTCGCGGGTACAAAGTGTCGCGGGTACAAAGTGTTGTGGGTACAAAATGTGATTCGATATCATTCGGGGACAGAATGGGTAAGTCATTCGGGGGCGGGTTGGATGAGTCATTCGGGGACGGGATGGGTGAGTCATTCGGGGACGGGATGGGTTTGAATAGGTAGATCATTCGAGTATGAATGGGTAGATCATTTGGGTATGAATGGTAGATCATTCGGGGACGGGATGGTAGGTCATTTGGGGACGGGTTGGTATATCATCCTATTATTAACTCATTCGGGGACGGGATGGTAGATCATCCTGATATAAATTCATTCGTGGACGTGAGGGTAGATCATCCTGATTTAAATTCATTCGTGGACGGGATGGCAGGTCTTTTGAAGACGTAATGGTAGATCATCCGGGTATGAATTGGTAGTTCATTCGGAGACGGGATGGTAGATCATCCGGGACGCGATAGTAGATCATTCAGGACGGGATAGTAGACCATTCAGGACGGGATGGTAGACCTGATGAAAACTAAGACTGTGAAATCTTTGAATAAATGAATACCTTTGAATAAAACCTCCTAAATGTACTACTCAACGTTGCAGAGAGCAGCGAAAGACGCCTTCAGATATCGTCTGGATGCTGTCATCAACCACTCGGGGAAAAGTTTGAGTCATGGTTGGATGACTTTTACACCCCTATCCTCTCTTCTTTTTTGTCACACAAGCGCTCTTGTTCACAGGTCACTACACAGCGGACGTGCGGCACAGAACACGCGAAGACAAGTTGAAGTGGGTTCACTGCGACGATATCAGAGGGGGCTTCGTATCTCAGGATCAAGTAAGTCGGTCACTCTGTACTGGCTCTTACAGCCCAAAACACTCTTACTTATTGAAATCAGAAAACACATTTAGCTTCAAGGGTACTGTACTCGGCTTTGTGTGACGAGTGATATGTTGAGGTGGTTTCGGATGCCTCTACCACGGGATACATCCTTGTCTACACGAAAATGCGGGAAGCGGAGGAAAACCGGCAGTTGAGATCTGCATTTACTCGACAAAGTTCATGATAGCTGTATATAATCTATCAAGAATTTCATTCGATATTCGAGAAGACACATGGCAAACTCTAAAATTTCCCATCTTTCGACTTCTTGACCTGATTCATTTGTTATTCTAAGATCTTCGATCGCATCGCTCCTATTAAACTTGAGTGACTACTCGTTTAAAAAAAATTAAAATATGAAGTAGCTCACACGGACTCAGCCTTGGAAACAAATCTCGAGTGCCAGGGTTGCGATTGAAAAAAAATGTATCTCACAATTTTCCGAGAAACAAATTTCACTGGTTTTACTGCTGTAACCTGATTATTGTGATGAAGAAATTCTAGATGTTAGATAATACGTAGACAGTTAATTCTCAAAAAGTATCGCTAGCTTAAAAGAAGGGTGGTGAATATATTACTGGCTAATTGTTGTTGTTGTTAACTGTAACGAATCTAAATCTCTACGTTCTTATTGACCGAATGTAGCGACCTGCAATGTCTTTTGAAATGTTTCACTTAGAAACTGCGGTGATGGTCGCCCTTTTTATTTTAATGCATACCCTCTCGTCTTTCATAATATGAGAATGTTTCAACAACCAAATTTTAGCCAAAATACCGGCGATGCACTTATTGAATGAAAGAAACCATACTGTATACAAATTGATCTTCTCTCTACCATAATCTTTCTGTCTTTATCATGGATTGTGGAGTTACACTCCTTTCATGACGCAATTGCTTCATGAGCATGCGTGACTAGAAAGAACGGCCACCGTGCCTTACACATAGCAGGTAATCGCATGGGACAATGTGTGCTCGGTTGGTGTATTGGTTAACTCTCTACAAGCCCCGGTTAGGCAGCGGAGGTTCGGTCCCAGCCGAGTGCCAGATTTTTGCCCGTGCGATGGATTTCATTCATCATACTGTATACACTTTTTTTATCGCATCGGGTTATGAAAGCTGTTTCTGTAAACTTTTTGTGTTAATTTTTCTCCGAATAAAAGTACTTGAATCTAAAACATTTCTACCCGCATAAAACCTTTGAGTTTTTCTTTTATCAAGAATTGTTCATAGTGACAATTCTCGACAATAGTACATATAAACGAGACGACCCGAACCCCTGATAGTTTTGAATGAATAGTAATATCTTTTGTGTGATGTGGATGCGTCTGTGACCGATTTTTAATAGTGTGTATATTGAGAGACTTTTTCTCTGACCGCAAAGAATCACTCCAGCTGATCTTTATCTCTATTTCTCTATTTATCTTTCTTTCTCTTTATTTTTCTCTCTCTTTCTTTCTCTCTCTCTCTTTCTCTCTCTCTCTATCTTCTCTCTCTCTCTCTCTTTCTCTCTTTTCTCTCTCTCTCTTTCTCTCTCTATATCTTCTCTTTCTTTCTCTCTCTCTTCTCTCTCTTCCTCTCTCTTTCTTCCTCTCTTTCCATCCCTCTCTCTCTCTCTCTCCCTATCTCTCTCTCTCCCTCTCTCTCTCTCTCTCTCTCTCTCTCTCTCTCTCTCTCTCTCTCTCTCTCTCTCTCTATCTTTATACTCTGTTAGATATTTTTTCTCTGAATCTCTTTTAAAAATAATCATCCAAGATGCTTTTATCTGCATCTCTCAATATTACATGCTATTTTCTTTTACGCTCTCTAGCGTTTTTCTCTTACAGTGCAGTCTTTCTCAGAAAGACACACTTTTTATACACTCTCTCCGATGTGTATTTTTGAATCTTTTATTTGAGAATTTTTATCACGTGTTTCCAATAATCACCGTTTTCATACACGCATAATCTATGGATACGATCTTGGAAGGAAGCCATCTCCTACTCTCGCAACTTGCACTCTTTGCGGTAAAGAATACGTCATGTATTCTTCCTCTTTTGTAGAATAAAGAACACAAAGATTAGCAACAACATTTTATCATCTCAAAGACAAAACGAGACAAACAGAAAATGAACTAAATAGCTTAGTATTTTAGTAACTTAGAGGAAAAAAACAAATCGAGTAAAAACAAATCTAGTTTCAACAGTTCATAATGTCAAAGACGAAACGAATCTGGAACCAAATGAATCTGAATTATAACACATTCTAGAGATATTCAACTTGCAATACTTCGACCGGATAGACTGCTCCATTTCTCCCTCGGAAACAGGGGCCATCCTGTCTAGTTATTCTCACGTCGTATTGTGCCAGAAAATAATCCTGCAATACAAACATTTTAAAAATTGGCTAAAAAAGGACTTGAAACACAAAAGAGAAATTTTAGAAAACTAACAACGAGCGGGACTCGAACTGGTCTCAGACCCAGACTCTTCTTCCTTCCCTCCACCTTCAGCCTTACGGTGATGGGATGATAAACGCGAGTCCTTATGTCCAGTTGCAGATGATCCAAAAAAGTATTTTTCTCCATATGTGTTGTTTTTATCCTCAGATTAACGAGGGAATCATTAATTTCATCCATCTGGCTCAATGTGAGTTTGTCATAAATATCTACATTCATTTTGATTCTCAGATAGGTAGCGAGAGCAATGTGAGGCATCTGAAACTTACTTTAGTACCACAAGTAGGAGGAAAAGGAACACAACCTCTATTCAAAATTGAAAACAAAAGAAATGAAAATTATTACAGAGTGCTACCTGTACTCCCATCTAGAGATCACCCCGAATGATTAGTAATCACTAAAAACTTAAAATTTCATTTTTATAGGGTAAAAAACTTACCAGAAGCTACGAGTAATTGTCGATGAGTCCTTTCCATTTGAAAATGTCCTTCTATCCCTCAAGTTCTTGACAATGATGTTGTGGTAAATTGCAGACTGCATCCGTGAATTAGTGAGAATGCAGGATTTACACAATTTGAAAGTGACAGTACAATCAATATGGGATATGACGGTAGGTTTGGAGCAAGTGTTACAAACAACCATAGTAATGAATCTTTGCGGTCTGAATACTGAGAAATCCCTTCCAAGTTGTTGAGGCTCTTCATGAAGGTTGACGTGCTCATGTGACGGAAACTCAACAGTTAACGGTTAATGTAGTGAACATATAATATAAAATTTTAATAAACCTCAGTATTTTCCTCCAGTCGTTTTCTTTTGCGTTTGAAATGAACTTCCTCGTGAGTAGAAGTATCGCTTGACACGGACATCTTAAACTTCAGATAACTAATTAACAGGTAGAAACTGCACAAATACATTATCAGATTCATCCGCGAGTAAGTGAAATGAACCAATATTACGAATGTATCTAACACCTGTATCTCCTTCAATACGTTTTCTCGCTCGGCGTAGAGTTATGCCGGTCTCCATAACAGTTACCACATCTTCGCAATTACTTGAGAGTTCCTTTTCTTTTTTTTGATGGAAGACTCAGAGTTAGTTGATGAGTCAGAAATTTTCACAGGGGCCTTCTCAGAAAGGAGGGAAAGTTTGTCACTAGACATGGTGAAGTAAACGATGCACTATGATTTCTCTTCATCTATTTATACATGACTTGAGGTGATTTAAATACCATTTATATACTAAAGAGTCATTTTTGCTCAAATTGTGACGATGGAATGATTTGAGCAAAAAGCTTAAGCTTTTACCTTTACATCTGTTATAGAGAAAATATAAACAAAAGTGTCCACATACATTGCTGAAAAGACTTTGAACATGAAAAGGAAACTTTTCTACTCTAGGAAAGTTAGACAACCACGTTTCAAGGGTATTCAAACAATCATCTCCGTTTGAATCATAGTATTCAGCAATATTAAACTTATTCACAAATACAGCAATCCAGTGTTCTCCTGGCAAACTAGACTTGCTGGTGTTGAAAATAAGGCAGAAAGGTCGACTCTCGGGAATATCAACAATTGCATCGGAGGGGAAACTTCCTAGATAATAGAACCTTGTAACAGGACAATTCCTCAGAATATTATTTAGCTCTATATTAGACAAAGCAACCGCGTTAAACAACATCAGTCATCCCTTTTACATGGAAATACAATTGTTATGAATATATCTACACCTGTTGGTCATTGAAAACATTACGATAATGATCGATTTGATACATTCCGTCATACTCGGCATATACTATGAGTTGTAGTCCGGATGGAGGAGTTTGTTCAGCAAATCTCAAAGCTATTTGAGTAGTTCCACTTTGCACCAGTTCAAAATCATTATTAGCATCAGTTGGTACAAGATTAAAAGCAAAGAGAGTGAAACCGTTCCTATAGTGCTTATAAGATATTGCAATGTCACGATTTTCACTTATAGCTCCAATGTTTTCATAAAACATTGCGAAAGCTTCTGCATAACATTTTTGCTTAAAGTTGATTTTGAGAGGCTGAGCGGGGAAAGTAACTCCTCTTGCGTCTATAGAAATCTCCGAAATATTAAAGTGCTTAAAATTGAATGGATTCTTGGACGAATGACCATCAAAAGCATCCTGCTCTACACATCCTACAACAATACGTCGCGGAACAATATCGGTGAAAAGCGTTGAATATGGAAAATCAGAACGTCCGCCGGGTATCGAAATTACACGTAGACGTGTTCTGTGATAAGGATATCTTGCAGGGTATGAAAGTAATGTTTTTTCTAAGGCGATACCAGCTGAACTTATCACATCTACCGCACGCATCATGAGCTTCATGGAAACGACTTCAATGGATATTCCAGATTGTTTACTTGTTGTGAAATTTTCTGTTATAAAATCATCAGAATTACGATAGAAACGAAACTGTAGATTGAGGTGAGGAATGAGAAAACGGTCAGTGGAAAAGTGGTCAATATGAAGAGGCGCAACTAGATCCACAACATCATTAGATAAAAGCTCAACTCTGGAGTTGTATCCGCTATTCTCGGTACTTTCCAAACCTTCCTCGTCATCTTGATAATAACCACCGGCTTGAAGGAAACCTCGCTTTTGATCTGTACTATGGTTCAAAAGACACTCCAAGTAAGCTTTGTAAGCATAATTGCTGCAATCAAATACTTGCTGATTGTTTATCTCAAGAGTTACCTGGTTGAAGAAAGTAGCACCAATGTAATTAATCAAACCGTACTTCTCCTTAATCAATACGTTATCAGCACCTGTAGGTCGTTTGACTCGGAGACGGAGAGCAATGTAGGATTTACCAACTTGAAGGAAATGTCGTGAATCAACCAAATTGAACAAATATGGTCCAGAGTTGTTGATTGGAGTACTTGTAGGTATAGATAGCCATCTTGAGGATTCTAGGGCAACTTGCGTTGAAGGTATCTCAAACACACTCAATTCACTTCGAGTAGATGGAACAGATTTGGGGTCGATTAGTTTCCCCATTTTTTCACTTGGAGAAAATATCCTTGAGAGAGTTCAGAGACTTTTGAACCGTTCTGTGTCGCTGACGTTTCACTACTGACCTCTTTCGAGCCTTGACTCTACTTTTCTTTTTGACTATCCGAACTTTCCGCTTTCTTTTACCTTTGCCTTGCTGTAGTCTAGCGTTTGCTCGGTTTACTAAATTTTTATAGGCTTGACGACCGTGCATCTTTAGGGAATCTTTGACATTTTTACCGTCAATGATGTCATCAACGAATTTTTCACTTGCATTCACAGCTTCAGTAGCAATAGACCTCCCTGCTGATTTGGCTATTGGCAGAATGAAACTGAATAGCTTTGAAAGAACACCACCCAAACCAGAAGCACCACGCTGATAAGGATAACCACGAAATCCTGAACCACTCTGACGTGCTTGCTCAATAAACACATCGTACCAGTCAATACAAGAGTCGGGATTAAAAGGTACATGCATACCTACTCTGCCGAACGTTTAGGTTTGAAATGAAGTACCATGCAGATCTTTCCCGAATGAAAATTTATATGTTCATCAAGGTCGTTCTTGATATCAACAGTAATGTATTCAAAGTCTCTGTAGCGAACGGCGACATATTGAGGTCTTGTGAATGAAACGTTTATATTTTCACCCAATTTTCCGTTTGTGGCTATTACTTTCAAAAGTGGACACAAAACATTAGAAACCATTTGATTCTCGACAATATTGACATAAATGAACATCATTTCTTTAGCGACATGAACAGGATGAGAAGAAATGTAGGTTGACTGATGTTCTATTGTTTCTTTAATACCCAAAAGATAGGCGAAACGTTTAGAAAAAATTACTCTTCCAATCTGTTCAGGTAGAGTTATTTCACATTTTCTCGTATATGGGTTGTAATATAGCATGTTCATGTTTTTCGTATTATACTTGAAACTGAAGAATTCATTCAAAGAGTAGTTTATCTGTCCAATCAAGTCGGATCCTGACTTGTAAGAGCATGGAGTCACAGCCACAGTTCCAACACTACCGTTGAAATCTTTCAGAAATATCGTGTTATCATTGAAATTATCATCTTCCCTTCTATCAGTCAAAAGGTCGAAAGTATTTGGGTAAATTATCTCTGTTAGCGCAACTTCGTAATCCTCATGCAAAGTAATTGAAGAAGGTAGTTTGACGCGAAATTTAGAAATCACATCCTCTTTACGAGTGTTACTTAAAAGAGTTAAGTAAAAGTCCTTCATAATTTGTTAAGAGTGATGGATGGAGATGGTAGTAGATACCCTATACAGGAAGAAAGAATGGCAATCCACAATTTGTTATCAGGACAATTCGAGAAAGTTAGGTTATATATAGAAACCGAAACTACAGCATAGATTAACATGACTTGAGCGACGTAGACAACTAAAGCTCTTGAGCAAGAAGTGGTACCCAAATGCCAAGAGTTACCGGATTCTTCTTGCATCGCCGGAAGGTATCCAAGAATTGAAACTGGATGGATAACCTAACCACTTTACCAGTAACTCAGTTTTTTTTATTTTTCTGCCGTTTACGTAAAATTTTCTCAATTTTAAACTCTTGTTTAGGAACGTACTTGACGAGTTCAGGCTCATAAACAATACTGTCAATCTCCTCACCGTTCAAGTCTTCAATGATATAAACAGGAGGATCCTTGTATAATAATTTTTTTATTCTGAAAACTTCTAATGTGAAGGTGTTTTTATAACCTTTTTTGAACAATGTATTAAACTTGGAAAGTCTGACTGTGTCTCCGACACGAAACACATGTTGAGGAGTTTTATACCTTTCTTCTCCGTATAGTTTTCGCCACACTTTCTCCATGTTTCCATGATTAACATCAGCGGGTGGTATGCCTCCGATAGATTTGATCGGTGAGACGTTCAAACCATGTACTACATCTTGTAGTACATCTATCCAACAATATGTATTATTCTCAGAGAACACACGATACAGACGGGTTTTAACCCGTTTCACAGCGTTCTCAGCAAGCGCACACTTCACATTATGGTTCTTTGGTTTCTTGTGTATTATCTCTTTTTCACTCAAAAGTTTTTTGAAAATGTGTATTTAAAAACTCTTTTCCCTCGTCAGTGTATAGTCTGAACGGAATTCTTCCGCTAGAGTAAAGTATACCATTATAAGCAGTCGCAGTTTCTTTTCCAGTTTTGTTTTTGAGAGGTGCACACATCACAAATCGAGAGAGGACGTCAACAACAACGAGAATGTATGAATATCCCTTGTTATACCTCTTCAGATCAATAAGAACAGCAAGATCAGCTTGATGATCGCTGTCAAGCCCCGTCGACTGAATTTGGCCTGTTTTGAACTTTGTTCTAGACGGATAATGGGCCGTGTATGTATCACTTTGATGCAGAAATCTCTTCACTTCTTCACGAGTCACCTTAATTCCGGCATTATTGGCTGCTTTTAGCAAAGCATTCACTCCTCTAAAACCTCCGGGGTTTTGGGGGTCTGAATATATCTGCTCCAATTTATAGTCTACTGACTTGAGAACCATTTGCTCACAGCAAAATCTGACCGGTTCTTGTTCGCAATCTGCTCAACAGGGAATCCTGTGGATACAAGTGCTCGAACAAACTCTTCGCTACCCATAGGAGGTGTCGAACGACTCCGCCATCTATTAGAGAGATCCGAAATTATCGGCAAAACGTCAAATTCTTCATTTTCCAAGTCAATTTTCCCTTTGTCGTTTATTATAAAAATTTCGGGAAATTTTCTTAAATGTTCAACTATCAAATCAGCTTTTGACTTTACTGTAGCATTTGTGAATTTCAATTCATCCAAATAAATTTTCTCTTTTTTCTCTTCTTTTATTGTCTCAGGTTTAGTCGATAAGTTTTCAGAATTCAGGGTTAAAGCATGAGTTTTTATAGAGGAAGGTGTTGTTTCTACACTATCAGCATTAGTTGGAGCGTGAGTCGACATCTCTCCCTGCCAGTTTTGTTCTGCATCTTGATAATTTATATTTTTATGAATAGTTGACGTGAGTTGCTGGAGAAGGGCTTGATACAATCTCAGACGTTTATCATCGCTCTCTGTCGAAGAGAGCAAACTGCGTAATTCTCTCTCTATTCTTTCAATTTGGGTTTCCGGTTTGATGGAAGAGAGCGCCGCTAACCTTTCTTCAGGCACTAACACCATTTTATTGAAGGAGGGCATTGGAGAGTAAAGTACTCGCCAGGCTCACAAGTATCGGTATGATAGGTCCAATGAATCCTCCCCCCATCTGGATGAGGGTCTTCTTTGCTTTTTGAATGTTTCTTATAGGAGCAAGTTTACGCATTACTGGCGCAAACTTTTTCATAGTTTTACATGTTTTCTTAGGAATCGGAACATTTCCATAGAGAATGTTACAAATAGCTTCAATAAGACAGATCACTTCATTATCTGTCAATCTTTGTAATCCTTGTTTGAATTCTTTGTCTTTTGATAGAGAAGCAAGGCTCTTGATACACTGTTCAGACCAAACCGCTCGCTTCATTTGGGAATATAACAAATAACACGATCAGTCAAAGGAAAAACACTTGTGCGCAGACGGAATTTGACATCTGTATTCTTGTGTAAATCAACGAAAAGATAAGCATGAGGTTCACGGGTTGCGTCCTCGTAACACTCTATGAAAAACGTTCTATTGGTAGGGTAGAGTTGAGTGGCAAGATTACGTATAGTGAGTTGATCCGAATTGTTTTTAAACAGACAAAGATAACTAGAGTTTATTCTTAAATTACGCATCACTCTAGAATAAAACAAGGAATGCACAACAGCAATAACCGACATATTGTAATGATGAGAGGCTACAGTGAATAGCTTCTCAGCATCAGGCCATTTATCGAGACCAACCATCAAATCGACATATTGTAATGATGAGAGGCTACAGTGAATAGCTTCTCAGCATCAGGCCATTTATCGAGACCAACCATCAAATCGACATATTGTAATGATGAGAGGCTACAGTGAATAGCTTCTCAGCATCAGGCCATTTATCGAGACCAACCATCAAATCGTCAAGAATCAGCAAAGTTGGGGTTGACATTAATTTTTTAAGATTTTCTAGTTGTGGAAGGCCTAAACACATGGTTACTCTATCAAGGTTGGCAAATTCATCATAACCTTTTTGATATTCGTTATAACAAAAGTATATACATTTTGGTACTTGTTCATAAACTAGTTCAGGAGACTTAATTATACGATGTACAAGGGTACTTTTACCACAACCACTAGGCCCACACATCAACATTGTGGACGGCCACTCGAGAAGCATCACAATAAAGGGAATGAACAGTAACAATGAACAGTTTTTAATCATATGAGATCAGTCCTTATATCCATATGGGGTTGTGTTGTACGTCCCCCGGACGATGACCCTTTTGTCGAACACGGCGTTCAACCTCTTCTTTTGAAGAAGAGATGTCACCGCGTGACTTCTCTCTGTGACTATTCGGTCATAGATGACTGTGACCGGGAAAGGTTTCTCACCTTTCTTCATTTCCCTTACAAACTGTCGCATCTGCTCGAAATGGATCTTCTGCGATGCTTCGAACGTGAGAGGGAAGCCCTTGCACTTTACCACGCTCTTTTCCTGCAAGAAATCAAGACATATTTCTCCGATTTGAAATCCTCATGACCCATTGAATGTAAAACTCTCACCATGCCGTCATGCGTGACGTATTTGTATGCGTAGGCTTTCGGTCCCTGCGACACGAACTCTGTTCCTTTTCCAGGAATTTCGTCCGTCAGGTCTCCGAGAAAGTTCCCCTTCAGCTCCTCCAGGGGATCCACTTCACTGTCTTTGTGAAGGTAGATGACCGAGTCCGTGTCTAAAAAAAAAAAAAGGATTGAAACAAAAAGAATTGGAATATACAGCAAAGAATAACGAAATAATTTAAACGAACCACAATACAGCAGTCTGGAGCTTTGCACACGCGAGATGATATTGTAAAGTGTCACTCTCGCGTAAGCCGTCGTGAGCACTGCCGACGCCAGGGAAGTTGTGCTTATCGGCTCGGAGTGGCCAGTGTTCTTCTTGAAGGAGACCCAGAGCTTCTCATCGGTGAGGACAATAATGTCCCCAACCTCGGTCTCGGCCTCGATCAGAAGGCTATGCAGTCTTTCGGGGGAGATAACCATCTCCTGCTGTTTCCTTCCCGAGCGTTCTCCGAGTTTTCCCCACTAAAAATTCAGAATAATTTGTTTGTAATTATCTAATACACAGAAAGAATCTTACCAAGGAGTTGAGCATCAGCTTTGCGACTTGTCTTGCTGCGCTGTTTGGCACCATCTTTGCAGGGTCGAGCGTCACTCCTTCTCTCTGCTTGAAGGCCTCAATGTACTCGGCCTGCTTCATGACGTCATCGCCAATGTCTCTGGGCCATCCGCTTGCCTCCTTCAAACAGCTTCATTTTTGAAAAGATCATATGAGAATCAACAACACACTACTAAACAATATTTAAAATCACTAACCGTTTTGAGCTTCACAAAGGTATTCATGTACTCGGAGAGGATGCCGTGACGTACATGCCCGCTTTCAGGATTCATCTCGTACTGGCTCCAGTTCTCATAATGTCTTCCCTGAATTTTAGTAATGAATGACAGTGATCTATGTATATATATGTGAAAAGTGACTACCTCGTATGCGTTCAGAACTGTATAGCCAGTTCTCAAGGCGAGCTTGATCTCCTCCGTTGCCCATGTTCCTTCGAAAGCTCTCTCCTCATCCGTATGCGAGCATGAAGTTCTCTCTGGGGACTTTTCCAGAGCACATTGTTGACACAGGGCGTAGATGCACTTTCCTCCCACTCTCATACATAGAACCGGTAGATGCAGTTTGGGTGGTGCCAATACCTGAACAATAGGATTGTAAATAAGTAACAGGAAAGCGTTACAAGTTCATCAAGAAAACATACTCTGCACTTGAGGAATCCATTTACGCCCAAATTTTGTGCATCGTTGATTGGGCATGGGATATCATCTCCAGAAACGTAGACTCCAACGCCGATAGGATAGGGCTTGTACTTGTTGGTGAACGGGTACAGGCTGAAAGTAGATTGTTGAACATAAAAAAGACCATGACAAAGAGATAATCAGTAACCTGCAAACATCTTGATAGCGGATGCTCCATCCTTCTTGACATTTTGCGTGCAGTTTGAACGTCTCGGTTCTTCCGCCAAAGAAAGCATCGTTGATATCAAGAGGCTCCTCAATTATAAATTTATAGGTAAGTCATTTAAGAATAAAACAAAAAAGAAAACTTACTAGAATTCGATGCTTCATGAAGATTGTCCTCATTTCCTCGTCCCGACGCAGCATCTTGTTGATTTCACACTCCCGATAGACCTTCACCTTGTAGTTTGGCTCGAGTACGCTGAGCCTCAACTTGTTGTCACGTCTTATTTCGGCAGCGGTGCGGCCTAGTATGACGGCGTCATCCTGGTATGAGCAGGTGCATGCGTGGTAGTAGCATCCATGTACCTACAAAATATTGTTTTAAAAACCCAAATGTTTCAAGATTATCAGCTAACCTCGATAGCGACCGGCTTCTTGCCCTCTCTAGGAATGTAGCCGTCCACGTGGAATCTTGTTCCGGGGACTCTGTGTTCCCCTCCGTGCGTCGCGTCCTGAATCCTTTGTCCCTTCGTCTCACGAAGGTATCTGCAATAGTTTAAAGTTGAACAAAGCACAAAGAGATTGAAATTTGCTTGAGTAACTTACGCCAGAAACTTGAGGGCCAGGATGCTCTGCCTCTTGCATGGAAGTATCGGCGCTTCAATCACCAGATTTTCCTTTTTCAGAAAATTTCTCCGGAAGATGAGCATCGCTGCACTTGCAGCTGTGACACTCTCATGGAATACGTGAGTGCCCGATATACTGAAGCACTCCGTGTCGAAGGCCGTTGCTCCTCTGCTGAGCAAAGCTACATCAGAGTAGCAGTAGGCCAAAATTTCCTGCCGAAAGTTGAATTGTACTCCGTTTTGAGCCGCATGCCACTCCAAAAACTGCTTTTTCCCTTCCTCCTTCATTTGAGTGGGATTGTAGAAAGTGGAGTCAGGAACGGCTCCAATGTAGCTGTAGTTTTGCGGGCTGTTGAAGAGATGGGGGAAGTAGCCTGAATTGAAAATATTTTACAAGAGATGAGGAAAATAATTTAAATTGAAAATTTCTTACATCAACTGTACTTGAAAGAGAATACAACAAACCTTTCTTTAGTTCCGGTATTCCAAATGCCTTAGGGAACGATGCGAGTGGCATCTGTAGGAAGTTTAGCGTGTCCACAAACCGCACGCTCCTGTTGACCATGTGCATGAGCTTTAGTCCCGAGAGTATCATTTTACTCGGGACATCGTCGCTCGACATCATGGTTCTCAGCAGAAATTGGCCATCATACCTCAAGCAATACATGATTGAAGAGGGATAGAAAACGAAAGAAATATATGAGTGTCAAGAGAGTAAGAAATTTGACTTACCCCTTTAGGTTATGCGCGAGAACCGTTGCGTTACGGTTTTCCTTCAGATTCAGCCACTTTACGAACTCGCTGACAAGGTCCCTGTTGCATCCATCCAAACCATGCCATACATGGACACGACGCCCTCCGCATTGATTGCACGAGTCTTGAGACTCGTGAGACTCTGGCGTGGTGTGCTGGCAGGCACTACACGAGCGGATGGCAATGATGACGTTCGGCTTGTGAACGTTTTTGCCATTCTCGCTCACGACTGTCGACTGAACAAATGAATTGTTGAGGGCTAGTTTTGAGAGATCTGGTGAGAGAGAGCTAGTTTGA
The DNA here is from genome assembly GCA_964056735.1 of Allodiplogaster pararmata. NCBI lineage: Eukaryota > Metazoa > Nematoda > Chromadorea > Rhabditida > Diplogasteridae > Allodiplogaster > Allodiplogaster pararmata. The sequence continues at coordinate 26,879,708 of OZ057403.1, read as the reverse complement.
AAAAAAAATGTACTACCTCAATATCGAAGGCGATAGTCTTGAGTCGAAATCTGGAGGAGATGGGGCTCGCTGGTGCAATGAAGCACGTTGGGTGGTCTTTAGGCATATCCGTTTTGCATCGAGGGCAAAACGACATGCCACATACGTGAGCTCGTCCTTTTCTTCCTTCGTCAATAACCTTCAATAGTATCGAGTAATGCCTTTTCCAGGGTGAACAAATCAAGTAAATTGAATAACCTGATTGCACATCTCACAGATTTGGACGCGCTCACATCGTGATGCACCTCCTTGCACTCCTTCCTCCAAATGACGTTTGAAGCAGTCCTCATTGTTGAAGACGAATCGACACTGAGCGCATTCTTTATGCAGCTGGCCACTACACTCTTCGATGCGCGGATGGGTGCAGAGAGAGCACCTCATGGGGCAGTTGTAATGGGCATCTCTGTTCATGTAGAGCGAGCTGCAATTCCCGCAATAGTACCTGCTGTCTGCAAAGAATTTTTTCTCTTTTGGATCTTTGTAATTAAAAAAATTAAACTGTCAAATAATCAAAGAATTTTTTCTCTTTTGGGTTTTGATTATTAAAACAGCAAACTGTCAACTAATCAAAGATTTTTTTCTCTGAATATTTGTAATTAAACACATTAAACTGTCAACTAATCAACAAAAAAAAAAATTTTTTTTCTTTTGGTTCTTTGTTATTAAAACAATAAATTGTCAACTAACCAAAGAATGCCGGAATTTTCTTGATGTGGTCGTAGTGGTTGGCCTTGAGTCGCAGTCCAACGACCTTTCCATCTCCAGCGAATGGACCTCGGAACAAAGGATGCTTGGCTCCATCAAATACTATTAGCTGGTAGTCGGTGAGTCTCTCCTGCATCTCCTTGACATCGGCAAGGTCATACGACTTCTTTTCAGGAAGACCCAGACGGTTGAGTAGCTCCAGAGCAGCCTTCTGCTGAGGCTTCATGAATCGAGAAAGAGCTCTCCATTTGGGGATGTCTATTTCCCGATTCAAGTAGGCAATTCCTACGGCGATGGCTTTCGGGAGGCAGTTGTTCCCTTAATCAGCACAATTGTTCAGCATATCGTTCTCGTACATCTTTTCTGAAATGTATAGACGGTATGTAAACCCAATAGTTCAAAATTGTAATTTCACCAACACCTACCTATGACTTTTGTGATGTTATCGTCTCGACGGGTCGCGTTGCTGGCCGGGTCACCCGATCCTGATGGCATATCCACCCAGGAAACACGCATTTCAAGCTGAAATTATACATTTGAGGGGTGAGAAAAGTGAAGCAAGGCTTTGAATGTTTACTAACGTTTCCGAGAACCAATGGGGCGATGATGCCGGTACTCGTCTCGGCGATTGTCATCTCGCGCCGAAGCGTAGAGGCACTGAACCTCGGATAAGGGATGGCCCTCATCCCAAAGTTCTTTGTGCTTCCGTCCTGTGTGACGCCCACGGACACGTACAAATTGCCCCCTACCGGTTTCGATGTTTCTACAAGGTCGTGGACTACCTGTAAAATAAGCATTTTCTATGTTGATATCGAGTATGCAAGGATACAATAATAACTCAATAAATCATGTTATTAACCTTGTCGAAGAGATCCTCAATGGAGGACGTGCCATTGGCCAACTCATTCAGCCTGAAGGTCAAGTTCTTTTGAACTACTCCAAATTTTTTAGAGTAGCTGTTGTCTTCTGCGGTGAGGTTGTAAAAGTCCCTCACATCATGCTGGACACCGTTCACGACAAGACAGTCCTTTAAAACGCATTCTTTAGTACAATTAATAATAATAATCTTTAATAAATCTAATAATAATAATAAATAATAATAATAATAATAATAATAATAATATTAATAATAATAATAATAATAATAATAATAATAATAATAATAATAATAATAATAATAATAATAATAATAATCGCATTCTTTAGTCCAATTATCAATTGATATTTTCTCAAGATTTACCTTTTCATTCTGATCCTCGTCTGAGTCATCTTTGTCGGAGGATGAGGGCTCTGAACTCTGCATTTGATCATGCAACGATGTAGAGGGTCCCCCTCCATAATGTATTCTGTCCTGCTCCATCATCTCGACGTCCTCATAAGGGCAAGGCATCTGCTCCTGGAAACTTTTTTATTTTTTAAGAATGATAAAATGTAAAATTCCTCACATTGCTCAAGACACATCGAGACAATTCTTTAATATACATTCTTTTGTACAATTATTTACTGTTTTTGGTGTTATATGAAGATATACCTTTTCAGTCTGCTCTTTGTCAGAGTCATCTTCGTCGGAGGTAGAGGACTCCAAACTCTGCATCTCAACATCCGAGGATGTTGAGGGTCCGCCTCCATATTGTATTCTATCCTGTTCCAGCATTTCGAGGTACTCCTCATAAGTGCACGGCATCTGCTAAAATAAACGTTGTATTTAAAATGATTGTTTATTATCAAAATAATAAAGTATAACCATTTCAGGATTCTGATAAGCGTCCATGTCCGAGGCTCGATCTGACGTAAGTTATCTGGAATTTTTAGACAAATTGATAACACAATAATTCAGTTGACAGATTGGTTCTTATCCGGAGAAAATACAAGAAGACCCGTAGCCGAAAAGAAGATTCGTGCTGACGGACAAGGATACGAGAAGGTTGGTAATATTGAACCTAGGGCTAAAGAACAAATACTAATAATTTTTTGTTGCAAGGTTAACGAATCTAAAGAAAGTATCGAGAAGGTGAAGCCGATTCAATACGTCTTCAACATTGAGAAAGGAAGCAAAGTCGTCTTCAATTTTCACACCTTCAAGTGTAAGTTGACGTCATCTTATACTTATCAAAACAATCACTCTCCCCCTCCTCCCGCATCTTCCGGTTTCTCTCTCTCTTTCTTTCTCTCTCTGTTTTACACACTATTTCTTTCTCTTACTCTCTCTTTTTTCCGTGATCTCAAGCTTCGCTAATGGAATGTCTGGAGATTGCATAAGCTGATAACAATAATCATCGACCAGAAACTTGATATTTAGCTCTTTTAGCTTCATTAACCGGAAACATGACATTTACATATTTTAGCTTCATTCATGATCAGATGTAAGGTCAAGCTGTTGTGCTCTTTTTTTTTTTGTCCTTTATCTATCTCTGACATTTGATTACTTCTCTTGCTTTGGAAATTTTGATTATTTCAGAAATTTACCCCTTCCGGACCCCAACCAAAACGCTTACAGAATATGTTAGTTTTCTACTTTTGTCTTATTTAAAGATTTTTTGGTTTTATCATCTTTTTTCACAAACCTTTTTTTTTTCCAGTTAATCAGGATGGACACCTCAAAAGTCGAGAATGAGATGGGCAAAAACATGGACAAGAAGAAAAGCGACAAAAGGAAGATGAAGGTTTAAATTGATTCATAACATATTTAAGGATGAAGTAGGTTTTCAATTGATTCACAAGGTATTGAGAATAAATAACCTCTTTTTTCCAGGTTGTAGAAGAGCCCAAGACGAAAGAGAGACGTCTTGATGAGGTTAATTTTACAGTTGGCAGATATGATATTAAATGTTTTTCGTTGTGATCAAATTCTGACATTATTGAAGGTGTCATATCGTCCCATAAGAGGAGACGAGAAGCTGGCTGCTTTTTCTCAGCAATATCTAGGCCAGACACGTTCACATATGCTGTTGCTACAGCTTTGCCGAGCCTGTGGTGAGCGCCTTCCACTTGTGAACAAGGAGGTCGTTCATGAGGGCTTGCCTTGTCTGGTGGTACCTTTGTGTTCCACCTGTGTCTACATCAACCGTAAGAGCGGTTGTGACACATTTTTCAATATCATCTTGAAAAATATACATAACCCTTGACTGAATATAGATTTTTCCAAATGAACTGTTGAAACTAGATTTGTTTTTACTCGATTTGTTTTTTCCTCAAAGTAATAAAATACTAAGCTATTCAGTTCATTTTATGTTTTGTTTCGTTTTGTCTTTGAGATGATAAAATGTTGTTGCTAATCTTTGTGTTCTTTGTTCTACAAAGGCGGAAGAAAACGTGACGTATTCTTGATTATTGGAAACAGTGATTATTGGAAACACGTGATAAAAAATTGTCTAATAAAAGATTCAAAAATACACATCGGAGAGAGTGTATAAAAAGTGTGTCTTTCTGAGAAAGACTGCACTGTAAGAGAAAAACGCTAGAGAGCGTAAAAGAAAATAGCATGTAATATTGAGAGATGCAGATAAAAGCATCTTGGATGATTATTTTTTAAAGAGATTCAGAGAAAAAATATCTAACAGAGTATAAAGATAGAGAGAGAGAGAGAGAGAGAGAGAGAGAGAGAGAGAGAGAGAGAGAGAGAGAGAGAGAGAGAGAGAGAGGGAGAGAGAGAGATAGGGAGAGAGAGAGAGAGAGAGAGAGAGAGAGAGGGATGGAAAGAGAGGAAGAAAGAGAGAGGAAGAGAGAGAAGAGAGAGAGAAAGAAAGAGAAGATATAGAGAGAGAAAGAGAGAGAGAGAAAAGAGAGAAAGAGAGAGAGAGAGAAAGAGAGAAGATAGAGAGAGAGAGAAAGAGAGAGAGAGAAAGAAAGAGAGAGAAAAATAAAGAGAAAGAAAGATAAATAGAGAAAGAGATAAAGATCAGCTGGAGTGATTCTTTGCGGTCAGAGAAAAAGTCTCTCGATTTAACACACTATTAAAAATCGGTCACAGACGCATCCACATCACACAATCTTTGCTTCTGAAGGCGACCCCTATTCCCCTAGTCTCTATAAGAATATTCAGTTACACTTCTTCATCCAGTCATTTCATTCCTTTCGTCATGAAGTATAACTTTGATTTAAACAAAGTCTCCCATGGAAATTGAATACACATGTAGGCAACGACTGTTTATCGGGGCAACGACTGTTTATCGGGTTTACAACGCGGACTGGCCGCTACAACACAAAACAATTGAAATCACATGGTGAAAATAATAACAATAACACGATAACGCATACTTTAACTTCAAACATCACATATCATCGAAGAAAACACCAGCTCCTCCATAGATTTTGAACTAAATCTGAAACGTTAGAAAAAATTTATTCTAGTGACCTCAATACTCAAATAGAAAGTCCCCCTCCTTGAGACTCCTCCGAGTCTTTTCTGTGAGGTGCCAGTTCTGCTGCTGACATCCATCTGCCTCTTTCCTGGACCTGCTCAAGTGTGACTCCTCCCTTCACCGACGCGGTAACGCCTGCAACTCGGAGCGAATGCGGGTTGATGGAATTGACCCCCGCTCCGAGACACGCGCGTTTTAGTTTCTCCAGAACAACGCTGCTGCCTCCGAAATGCGAAGCAGGGCCCCGAACGCTGCTATAACAAAAAAACCCGCTAGCGCATCCTCTCTGCTGTCATCTTCCCTAACCGCCAAAAAAAAATTTTTGTAGGTGGTTCAATGGCGGGTCTTTCGTGTGCTTCACGACTTTCTCTTTCTTCACCGTACGCTTCATAGCTGTAATCAAACTTCCAAACTTCTTTTCATCCGCAGCCGTTACTCTCGTGAACCGAAAAGCCGCTGCAGACACGACTACCGCTGCCGCTCTGGCACCCCTAACCAGTTTATCGTCAACATAAAGGCACAAGGACAATGATGCCGCTGGATCTAGGCCTAGTTGTGCAGCGAACTCCAGCCTAGCTTCTTTTTTTAGAAGCTTTGTACGCTGAGAGTGATGAGGGGGCTAGACATCCGCTTGTAAGAGCCTCGAGTGTTGGTATAAGATCTCCTGTCCCCCTCATCTCCAGAGCCTTTTTTTGGACTTGATAAGTTCATCGAGCATTCTCTCTGCAACATACACACATCTTTCACTGGGCGGGAGGGCGGGGGGTGCTTAACTATCCCGAACAGTCTAGAATGGAATTCCTTCCCTATTTTCTCCCAAGCGAACGCGTCAACCGCGACGCGTCCGCTCTGACGCGTCACAACCATACAATTTCCTTATGGGACCATGTTTAAATCGAACAATTACACTTCTTCCTCCAGTCATTTCTGTGTGAGGTGGAGGACTCTGTGACCTAAAATAATAGTGTGTCTATCGAGAGACTTTTTCTCTGACTACAAAGAATCACTCCAGCTGATCCTTATCTCTCTCTCTTTCTCTATTTTTTCTTTTTTTCTATCTCTTTTCTCTCTCTCTCTTTTCATCTCTATCTCTCTTTTTTTTTCTCTCTCTCTCTTCTCTCTCTTTTTTCTCTCCCTTTCTTTATCTTTCTTTTTCTCTCTCTCTCTTTCTCTATTTTTCTTTCTTTCTCTCTTTTCTCTCTCTCTGTTTAACTCTCTCTATCTTCTCTCTCTTTCCCTCTCTCTTCTATCTCTTCCTCTCTCTTTCTTTCTCTCTCTCTTTTCTCTCTCTCTCTTTCTCTCTCTCTCTCTCTCTCTCTCTCTCTCTCTCTCTCTCTCTCTCTCTCTCTTTATACCCTGTCAGATATTTTTCTCTGAATCTCTTAAAAAACATAGCCATCCACGATGCTTTTATCTGCGTCTCTCAATATTAAAAGTTATTTTCTTTTACACTCTCTAGCGTTTTTCTCTTACAGTGCAGTCTTTCTCAGAAAGATACACTTTTTATACACTCCGATGTTTTTTTTGTGAATCTTTTATTAGACAATTTTTATCACGTGTTTCAAATAATCATTGTTTTCATACACGCATAATCTAAGGATACGATATTGGAAGGAAGCCATCTCCTACTCTCGCAACTTGCACTCTGCGGTAAAGAATATGTCATGTATTCTTCCACCTTTGTAGAGCAAAGAACACAAAGATTAACAACATCTTATCACCTCAAGACAAAAAGAAACAAGCAAATCAAAGACAAAAAGAAACAAGCAAAATACTAAACATATAGCTTAGTTGACAAATGATTGAACTATCGATAGTTCAATCATTTGTCATTTTAACCAGGCGTCACTGCCTTTAAATTGTATAACTTAGAATTTGAAGATATAGCTTAGTGTTTTATTATTGAAAAAGTTATTTTAATAATCATTTTTAAAACTAATTAATTGTTGCTTTTTTTCCTTATAAAGGCCCTCTGTTAATAAACATTTTGATTTAAAGTTTACTTTGTAGTGATTTTTAATAATCTCACAGAAATACCACTATTTCTAAAAAAGTTTTCTTCCATATTTTCTATGACTTTATGATTTCTATTTCGACTTTAACCTTGTATATGCACTTTCCCTAATGCGTTTTTTCACCCCCTCTCAGCATTTCCATTGTACTAGGGCATGACTCATCATGTTTCCAATCCCCCGAGTCCACAATCTCTGGAGAAGATCAAGAAGAAAGGAAGGAAGCAATCTCCGCATATTTCTCAGGCTCTTTGCGGTAAAACTACATCAATATGATGTATTATTTCGCATTTGTAAGATGATGAGCACAAATATTAACAACAATTCATTGGAAACAACACAGCGAGTATATAAATCAACCTGAAGTATGAAGGAAAAGATGCACTATTCAGCAGCTTATTGACAGGGATTCTCAACTTCTATCAGAGATTATGGCTATTCTCTAAGCCCGTATTGAAAAAGTATCACAACAGTTCTCTTTCGGTTTGTGAATATCCATGTAGGACATGGAAGTAGATCGATACATAGTTTTAAAAGAAACTATTATACCAATGTTTTTAATCTCCACTCCATGTATTAGTTAGTTTAAAAATTTTATAACTACGTATTTAATCACCACTTCTTAAAGTAGTAAATTTTAAAAAAAATTAAAACACTGTATTTAATCACCATTTCATAAACTAGTTAGTTGAAAATTTTATCATAACAATGTATTCAATTACTACTCCAAAAACTAGTTAGCTGAAAATTTTATCATAAGAATGTATTCAACTGCCACTTCATAAATAAGTAAGTTGAAAAATTCTTATAACAATGTATTCAATACCCGCTTCTTGAATTAATACAATCAACTTAATATAAAAAAGTAAGTTTTTTTTTAATTCTTACAACAATTTATTCAATCAACACTTTACAAACTAGTTAAACATTATTATAACAATGTATTCAATCTCAACTTCATAAACTAGCACGTTGAAAAATTCTTACAACAATCTATTCAATCACAACTCCATAAACTAGCAATTTAAAAAATTCTTACAACAATGTATTTAATCCCCACTTCATAAACTACATAGTTATTTAAAAATTAGTATATCAATGTGTTCATTCCCTACTTCATAAACTAGTGAGTTAAAAGTTCTTACAATAATGTACTCAATCACAACTTCATAACTTAGTTAGCTGAATTCTTACAATACTGTATTCAGTCACAACTTCATAACTTAGTTAGTTGAAAAATTATTCTAACAATGTATTCAATCAGCACTTCATCAATGAGCGAGTTAAAAATCATAACAATTGAATCGATCCCGACTTCATAAAATTAGTTAGTTAAAAAATTATCATATATGTAGGTATTGATATACTGGAGAGAGTAAAACAATAAGGAGGATGCGAGGCTTCTATAGACTTGAAGACCGTTTTTAAATGAGATATACTCAAACCCCAAGCACAGGACCATTCATGCAAAGCGTCTATTGCCTTCTGAAGTGGACCAAAGTCATTTTCAATGTAGATTTTCGCGTCATCTGCAAAAAGTATACAGTGAGCTTCTTTTGAGAGGCAGGCAGGCAAGCCATTTATATAAAAATAAAGAGAAGAAACCCCATAATACACTACCTTGGGGTACGCCGAGTTTAACACTGAGAAAATGATTGGTTGATCATAACTGATCGGGTCCGGTCCGTTTAAAAATTACTTTATCCATTAGAAGGCACACCTACCAATTTCAAAACTACCTAGTTTGGTTAGTAAGAGGTCATGGGGAATGATGTCGGAAGCTTTTGTGAAATCCACGAATACAGAAGAGATATAATATTGATTCTTTCTATATCAATTGTTGAGCCAGTCCTTTTCTCAAACCAATTCCAAACAAACAGATATGTCTGTTCCCTCGTCAGTTTCTCAACCCTCATCTGATGTACAAATTCTGATCCAAGCTGTCAACCGTCAAAGCGACCAAATCTCCCAACTTCTGAATGCAGTAACCTCAATGATGACGACATTATCTTCTCTCATTCCTCTTCTCTCTAAGCTCACAACCCAAACCCCGGCCCCTCCATCCAACTCTTTGATGACTTCCTCTCTCATATCGCAGCCTGAACTTCTCGCCTATGACGCGGTCAGGAGAGTCCTTCAGGAAGACAAAGTCATTCTGGAAGAGAAGGCTCACAACATCGTTTTGGTCGGCATTCCGGAGGAGATAAGAAAAGACGCCACGGATCAACATGATGGAAAACTTCTTGATTCTCTCGTTAGTGAACTCAATATACCTTCTCTCACTAATGCATTCAACCAAGGTTCTATCACTCATCGACGCTTCGGAAATGAAGAGAACAAGAGAAGAATTCTTAAGATTCATTTTCCATCGCCATCTCTCCGAACAGAAGTACTTCGAAAACTACGAGTCCGTCGTCCTGAAGTACTTCGCATATTTCCTCACGCGTACGCGAGAGAAGACCTTACCAGAGAAGGACTCCAACTCGAGAAGGACTGCAAGAAACTCGCTAAAGAAAGAAACGACAAAGCTGGATTGATGGAGTGGGGGGTACAAGGAACAAGGCTCATTCGATTCTCTCATCCGCGTCCTCTATACACTCCGAAGACAGACGCTGAGGCTAATGGTTCTCTTCAAAACGTGACGGTGACAAGAGGAAAAAGGATGGACGCAAACGATGTACAGAAATAGGTCAGTAGTGCTGATGGCGATAGCCTGTTTACTTCTTCTGATATTTGGAATAGCCAACATAGTATTAGAGGAAATTTTAGTTTTTACTATAGTAATTGTCGCTCTATACGGAATAAATTGTACGATCTTAATCATTTATTATCTTTAACGCAATACAATGCTATTTGCTTTTCAGAAACTTGGTTACACGATAGTGAACCTGATGTCATTTTACATTCAAATAAACCATATTCTGTTTTTCGTTCTGATAGAAACTCTAATATCAGTAACAGAGGTGGCGGAGTAGCAATTTTAGTGCAATCTAGACTCAGTCCAGTAGCAACTTCGTCGATGTCAGTTTCAGAATGTGAAGCTATTACAGTTGAGTTACAATGTAGTGACAAAAATTCATATTTTTCTCGGGTTAGATTAATGTGTGTTTATCGATCTCCCAGTGCCCCAGACGATATCATGAATGAGTTATTAGCATACTTCTCTTTAAATACCATTCCCAATGTCCCTCTCATAATCGTTGGTGATTTGAATTTGCCTTGTATTGATTGGGACAAGTTGACGTGTTCTAAGAGCTATTCTTCTACTCAATTTCTTAATTACTGTTGTGATAACCATTTCACTCAGTACATTCTGATGCCGACTCGAAGTCAGAACATTCTTGATCTTCTTTTATGCAATCATCCGATTATCTCTTCTTCTAGTGTTATTGCTCCCTTCACATCCCAGTGCGATCATAATTCTATTTGTTTCGATTGTATTACCTCCAAAGTATTCGATGACATAATCAAGCCTATAAAACTTTATTCTGAGGCAAACTGGCATATGATTGAGTACTTTATTTACTGTCATGATTGGACCTTGGCATTATCATCTCTTGACCCTAATCAAGCTTACAACTATATCGTTGATCTACTATGTGACCTTATCGATCGCTTTGTGCCAACTGTTGTTCCTAATTCGTCCTCCTATAGATATCCAGCGCGTATTCAACGCTTATTCAATAAGCTTCAGAAAGTTTCAATTACTGCTCCTTACTCCGAATATTGTAAAAATCTATCAAGAAATTTTTCTTCTGAGCTTTATGATTTTGAAACATCTAAGGAATCTTCTCTGATTGTTAAAGGCAACCGTAAACAGTTTTTCTCGTATTGTACAAATCGTATTAAATCTCAAAACGATTCCTATGTTTTGTATGACAGTAGTGGAACGGTAGTGACGGACCCTTCCATAAAAGCTGAAATGTTTTCTTCTCAGTTCTCATCAACTTTCTCTGAACCGTCTCAGAATGTTCTTCCTGTCCCTATTTTAGCTCCCTTCGATCAACACTTTTCTCTTGAAATAATTGATGATCAAATGATAATCGAGGCTGTTTCTAAGTTAGAGAATAAATGTAATACCTCACCCGATTCCATTCCGAACATTTTTATCAAAAAATGTAAATTTGCGTTGTTGAAACCTCTGCGTATTTTATTCAACAACTGTTTAATGACTGGAATCGTACCCGATATGTGGAAGTTTGCTATTGTAAAGCCTCTGCTCAAAAACAAAGGACCTCCTATCTTATCAAATTACAGACCCATTTCTTTAACCTGCTCGATTTCTAAAGTAATGGAAAAAGTTATTGTTAATTCTATTTCAAAGTATCTTGAAGAGCGTTCATTGCTCTCCCCTTTTCAAGCCGGTTTTCGACCTAATCGATCGACAATCACTTCTTTAGCCGAATCATATTCCTTCATAACCCACTCTCTGAGTTCAAGTATTGATATTGATGTAATTTTCCTAGACATCTCAAAAGCTTTTGATTCTGTAGATATTCGATTTCTATTGTTTAAATTGAATTCACTTGGTATTGTAGGGCCAGCACTTAAATTTATCTCTTCTTTCCTCAACTCCCGTAAACAATCAGTGATCATCGATGGTATCAACTCAGTACCAGCTTCAGTTTTAAGTGGTGTTCCTCAAGGTTCTTCAATAGGCCCGTTGTTGTTTTTACTGTTCATTGACGACATCAAGAAAGTTATCCCTGCTACTATTCGCTTCAGTATTTTTGCCGATGATGTTAAGCTGCTAGCTCAAGTACCCTTATATTCAGATGACTTACAAACAGCAGTCAACAATATATTTGAGTGGTGCACTCAGTGGAACCTTACTCTATCAACTTCTAAATGTACTGTTCTTCATATAGGCAAGCAATCGGTGTTTCACCCCTACTCTATCAACCATATTCCATTGATTGTTACCAACCAGGTTAAAGATTTAGGGATTTTGTTAACTCATGATTTCCGTTTCAATTCTCATATTGAGAAGATTTGTAAAAAAGCCTCTTCTACTGCAAACCTTATTCTGAAGGCTTTCAAGACCAAATCATGCGAAATGCTCATGCTTGCTTTTAATGTATACGTTAGACCGATTCTCGAATACGGGACTGAAATTTGGTCCCCTACCACGAAATACCTCATCAATGATTTAGAATATGTACAACGTAATTTTACTAGAAGGCTGTTATATAGATGTGGTAATGTAAGCCTGCCTTATTCTCAGAGATTGAAACTGCTCAAAACTGAGTCATTAGAATATCGTCGAACATTCAGAGATCTATGTTTTTTGCACAAATGTTTACATAACAAATGCTCTCTCGATTTTTCCTTTCTATACATTTTATCTCCCCCCAAGTATAATACAAGACAAGCGCACTCTCTCAGAATTCGTCTGCCTATCGTTTACCCGGCTAGGTTGTCTACGTTTGTCTCTAGATCAATAGCAATATGGAACTCCCTTCCGGATGATATCGTTGTAATCGAAAGTTCTTCAAGTTTTGCGACAAGACTAAAAAAAATTCCATTTGAAGTTGTGCTTCCTTGTCCGAGTGTAACAGATTGACGATTATTTGTATTTACATACATATGTATAGGACACAATCTTCTGATTATAAATAACTATAGACGCTATTTCATATCATTTTTTTTCTTAGATGATATTTGGATTAGTTGAATGCCATTCAGCACTTTTGAATGAATGATTGTTTTTTTTTCTTTGTCTCCCTATCCTAAGCGTCCATGCTAATTGGAACTACCATTCATAATTGTATTACAAGTTGTTGTTCTTGCATGGAATAAATGAATTGAATTGAATATGTAGGAACCTTTTTTGAAAGCTCTGTGAAATTCAGACAAGGATGATAATAATGCAGAAGATCAAGACCGTTTAGGTCTGAAACCGTGCTGGGAAGAAGAGAGAAGATTGAATTCTGTTAATTAAATTGTGAGAGATGCGCATAGTATTCTTTCAAACACTTTGCAGATGCCAGATGCAGGAGAAATAGGTCGGTAGTTCATAGGGTCATATATGCTTCCTTTTTTTTCATAGACAGGCTTAATGTAGGACGCTCACCATAAGGCGAGCATCCATGCAGTAGAAAACTATTGAACATCATTGAAAATGGTACTGAAATAGCTAAAGCTGTCCCTTGAGGAAATTATTTGGGATACCGTCCAGAAAAGTAGAATTCTTGTTTCTTAATCTGGTAAGACACATCGGGAATAAACACACAAAAAAGAATAAACTATATATTAATGTAATGTAATGAACGAAAGGTCGCCCTGCTATGAGATGGAGGGACGACTTTGTCAAAGCCGTTGGTCTCCAATTCCTAAGGAAGGCAGAGAACGCTGAGGAGTGGAGTCGTCACATGTCGCTACAGATCCCATAATCGTGGATGTTATATCCCCGATGTGGCTTTTTGATCTTAATAAAGCGTTTAAATTGAAAAATTGAATGAATAAAGGAATGAATGACAGAGTAAGCGAAAGGATTAATGATCAAATTAACTAACAACTAGCGTATTGTGAATGAAGAACTTTTTGATCTAGCGAATCTTAGAAAATCCATGAAGAATCAAATGAACTAACAATCGAGATTCAATATAAGCTATCCGGTTCTGTCGAGAGAAAAGTACCCGAAAGGAAGGGCATCGACCAAAGGCAACCAAATCAAACCTTGTTGTACTTTAGAAGTAGAACTGTCTGAGTAAACGAATGGATTAATGATGAAATGAACTAACAACTTCATATTGACATTGTTGAAAGAGTAACATGTAGTATTTTTCACTATGAAATAAACAACATTGAAACTCGGCTTTTAAAATCGGTAAAACAATAGTCGATATTCCAACGTTTTTTTCCAAGTCATCGAATAAGTAAACGGAGTGAATTGAATATAAAAGTCAGCAGTAAAATGAATTGTTGAACATTAGACAGGTAAAACAAACGTTCTTCTTTTGGGTAGACCGGACTGAGTTCCTCAGTGTAATTACTTATGGAATATGGATAGAATCGCTTCACACAGGATTAAGTTATGGTCTAGTAGGTTATGAAACCCTTTATAGTGAACATCTGAAGCATCAGTGAGTTGTTTTTAACCTCTACAAAAAATACGGGGGAAATTCATGAAACAGCTTAAATGAAAGTTGAATAGACTCAACCCATCACGTTGTAATACGATAAAATTAATTTAGACATGAAAATTACCCGAAGCAATCAATTATATTAGAAAGATGGAGAGGCTTCCCCCTATTTAGGCGAATTAATTCAGATTATTTAGTATGTCTCAATAAAAAACTAAGTCGGAACACATTAGGATAACAGTAATGTAAGCAATATCATAAATCATTGTGCAATTCAAAGCCTGCATCAATCATTATGATTCCAGAGCCGGAGGCGGAGCTTGCTAAGAAGGAGGAGCCAAGAGCAAGAAGATAAAAGACGCCACAGAGAGCGATCAAGGAGAGAGGGGAATGAACCCCAAGCCCTGACCACATGACCCCCTTTTGTATCTTATGTCCCTGAATAAATATATATCTAATACCCAATGTGTTTTGGTGTTGGGGACGCAATACAAGGGCAAGGGAGGGAGAGAACACTCACAGGCAAAGCCCAACATTACTGGTAGCAGCGAGTGGTTCTTTCCCATGGTCCCCCCTTTCCCTTTGTTGTGCAAATCTCACTTCTCTCTCCCCTGCATTTTTTTAATTTTTTTGTTGCACTGTGTTCGTTTTAGTAGTTCATGCATGAAAAGCGCAGTTGCGCCGAAACAAAAAAAGAAGGCTGTCGACAGCATTCATGGTTCTTTTCAAGAACATGATGTTTCAGTGTTCCCGGAAGATGGGCAAAATTTAAGACCCATGGTATTTCAGTGTGTCCCCGGAAGATGGGCTAGAGGTAAGACCCATGGTATTTCAGTGTGTCCCCGGAAGATGGGCTAGAGGTAAGACCCATGGTATTTCAGTGTGTCCCCGGAAGATGGGCTAGAGGTAAGACCCATGGTATTTCAGTGTGTCCCCGGAAGATGGGCTAGAGGTAAGACCCATAGAGTTTCAGTGTTCCCGGAAGATGTGAAAAAGGTTAAACCCATAGTGTTTTAGAGAGTCCCCGGAAGATGGGCAGGAAGTAAGACCCATGGAGTTCACGTGAGAGTCGGAGCGAAGCAGCTGACAGAGGTTAGTTTTATAAAATACAGTTTAAAAAATTTTTGTGCCAGTAAAACTTTTTCTGTAATTTTCCTCTTTTTTCTACCTTAAAGTTTTCATATCAGTTATATTAAGCACTTTATCATCACGCAATTTTTCCGTCGAATAAATTAGAATTTTTAACACGTTTTTTTGCAATTCAACTTCTCAGCTTAACAAGCAAAATGTAGAGAAAATGAGAAAGCTTTAGCACTTAAGTCTGATTATGTACTTTTTGGAAGAAACAGAGATTTCAAATGTTATAATCTGTCTATATTTCTGTGTATGTGTGCGAAGGGCTGTGGCCCCAAAAAAAAAACAACCAAAAAACCAATTTGTTTACGCTTTGAAAAGGTTAGGCGATATCAGTGACCGGAGCGAGGAAGCCACATTCAAAAGGCGTTGGAGATAAGCTGCCTTTCTGTCCTACACAGATTAGCCAACCTTTGTTTATATCTCAGTGTTAAGAAAGACATGTGAATCAGCAGCAGTACAGAGATGTAGAGAAAAGAAAAATGGAGAGAAAAGAGGGAAGAAATTCAAAATATGGTGAAAGGGAAAGAAACAGTTTTGGGTAAAATAATAGAAAACGAAAGAGGAAGAAGGATGTAGAAGAAAAACCAACAGAAGCATTTTTTAATACAGAAAGGGAGAGAGAAAATAAGCGCGTCTCTACGCGTCAGTCAGAATAACCTTTCTTTCTTTCTGCGTCCGACCTTCATTCGATGATAAAAAGTTCTATTCGAGTTTTATATCAATTTTGTTACAGGTCCGATTGTATCTTCATCACCCCAATCAAAATGACTCCAGGACCAGAAAATGGTAAGTTAAAGATCTTTTAACATTTTCGTGTTTATTTTTTTACAATACTGTTGTTACTTACTATTCAAAAGTATTTGAATTTATATTGAAAGGTTCTATTTTCTATAATCTGTGAAATATATTCGTGATTTGCTTTCTGCCTTCGAGACTCAATTCTTTAACTTTTGTTTCTCCAATCTCTTGAAATTTTCATGCGCGCAGCCTCAAATTGAAATCTTGTTCATTACCTTGAATTGATAATTGAGCATGTTTTGAGTGATGAAATTACGTTTTCTCGTTTTGCCGTTATTTGCATTGCTTTTTACTGTGAATATGTTGGGCAGCCGCCCCGAAACAAAAAACAATGAATTGCGAAATCTCGCAATATCGAAGGTTCTAGCTCTTGTCTCATTCCTCAATTTTTTTTCCAAAATTTTCAAAATAAATTTTGCTTGTTGCCCTGCCCTCCTTCCGCGCTAAGATTTTTTTTTTTTCACCGCTTCATTCATCTTTTAACAATCTAATTCCATCATAATAATATTATTATTGTTCTCTGGTTCCTTTCTGAATGTGTTTTCTGTTTCGAATATTATGACTCTTATTTTCTATATGTGCAGGGCAGTAGCCCCGAAACAAAAAAATCAGAACTTCCTCAATTCTTCTCATATTACAGTTATTCCGTTATCTCACAAAAATTTCGATATAAGGAAAAATTACTTTTTCCAAGAAATTAGAACCATCTAGCAGGTTGTCTGAATGAATGGTTTTTTTAAAAAACCTGAAATAAACGGATTCGGTTCACAACCATTTTTCGAAGTTGAATTGACCACCTGATATTAAGCCATAAAACGAAAATAAGAAAACTTGCGGTTATTGAAAAAATAAAAACCCTTTTTCAAATTCAAACTTCTTTTCCAGTTTCCGTTTAATTCTAGTTATTTCAAAATAGAGATTTTCAAATCGAAGAGAGGAGAAAGAGGAAAAGTCAAAACAAAAGCCCCCTCACGCAATCAAGATAGGGGTTACGGTAATAGAAAATAGAGAAGAGCAAAGAAGCAAAGGAAAAACAAAACGCGCTAATGGCACTTTATCAAATTCTCAAAACTAAGTAAAGATTAAAAATT
Organism: Allodiplogaster pararmata; assembly: GCA_964056735.1. Classification (NCBI taxonomy): domain Eukaryota; kingdom Metazoa; phylum Nematoda; class Chromadorea; order Rhabditida; family Diplogasteridae; genus Allodiplogaster; species Allodiplogaster pararmata. The sequence goes on along the minus strand of OZ057403.1, from coordinate 26,862,480 downwards.
AGATACACAATCCATCACCACATTCTTCAGAAGTTTTATCCCTTCAAAAACACTGCTCAACATAATAATAATCACTTCATTTCTTCGACAGAGAAATTCAGCGCTCTTCATTGAATTTCCCTTTAAAGTTTATTTGCAAATATCTCATTGTGTGTATTGCTTCTCATTTCATCTGGGTATCGCTCATTGTGTGTATTGTATCTCATTTCGGCAGTCGCCGTGAACCAGAAATCGAACTAATTGTTCAACCTTTCTTGTGTCTTTGCTGATTCTTGTCTTCAAATCTTGAAGCGCAGTTGCGCCGAAACAACCAATAATACCCGAAAGGGGAAGTCTTTTTCCTGTGAATCCTTCACCGATTTCACAAGAGGGCAGTCGCCCCGAAAAAAAAACAAAATGATAGATGAAGAGAAAATCCGATCTCTCACAGAATTGAGAACAGTAGGCCCGACCACAAGGTCGCAATCGGCACCCCCTACAAGAGAAATGGAATCATTGTTCAAAAAAAGCGAAAACTCCATAGGAGCAACGCTATTAGAGGCTAGAGACTTGAGAGATGCTACAACTATAGCTATCCAGAAAACTTGGAACAAAGCAGAGCTTGGAAATACAACATTTCAGAACTACGCCAAGGCCCTAGAAGACCTGCTATTACATAGTCCCATGAACCGGATAACTTCTAGTAAGGCAGATATTGACGAACATTTGGCTGTTGCCACGAACGAGAAATCAAAACAAAATTCTTCTATAATTATTACAAATAATTTAAAGCAAGAGGATAACCTCAACTCACATGATAGAGAAGAGCAGTCACTGGAAATTGAACTGCTATCCGGAACGTGGTCATCAAAAGCAATCTTCCAAGCCATAGGAGAAAGAGAGGAGGTCACCGGAACCATGCGACTATGTCCAACTGCAGAAGAGGCAGACCCCATCTTCAGCATTTTATCATCGCTTCCAGCTCCTAAATTCCCTAAAGGCTGCATGATACGACAGATATTCAAGAAAATTTACACGCCAAGGAGCAAGGGTGAGTCCAAAAGGCAAGGCGAAGAAGGAAGTCCGACTGCAACCCCAGAAATGATCTTCGTCGAAGGAAAAGAAGTAGTTCACGACAGTTACCAGAGCCTCGCAATCAAGCTGATGACATCGGAAGAACAAATTGTAATGGTTAAAGCACCCGCTGGAGCAGGAAAAACAGTCTTGGCAGCCGAGACAGCCAAAAGACTGGTGAAGAAAGGACACACGGTGCTGATAATATCGATGACAAACAATGCCATCGCTCAGGCAACTACGGCAGTAGAAAAGTCGGCAGAAGGAGAAGAAATCAGGGTTCTACGACTGGCACGAAGCACAGAGCTGGAGACGACAACCAACTCAGATTTGTACGGATTAATTGAACAGTTTGTCAAGAATATGACAGAAAAGGACGAAGTCTCAAGCAAGACTTCACAAGACGAGGAATCAAGAGAAAGCTCAGACGATAACGAAGATAATCTGGTGGAAGTACCCGAAGAGTGGGAACCCATACATAGTACAAGTAGTACTAGCAAGACGGGAAATGCTGCAGATAGCACCAACAAGAGCAGCCCTACGAGACTGCACCGATGGAGAGATAGAATTATATCGCAAAATGAGCAACATAGTAGAAAAGAAAACACCCGCGGCTATCAAGGAATTCATCAAATTTTATAAGCCTACAATCATCACAGCAACAGTAAGTGCCATCCTAAACCACGCCGGTAGTGAAGGGTGCATACGGCATCTGCTGAAGGAAGACAAAGTTACTATAATAGGAGACGAAGCATCGCAAATGCCTGAACCAGTTATCACGGCCCTGGGGAGTCTCCTACCGCAAGCCAAGATGCGGTTTATTTGGGACCCGCAGCAGCTAGAACCCTTTAGCAAAATGGACAGAGAGCGACCCCCGGCCAAAACAACAGCCAGAGGAGTTGCGACAATCCTCGGTTCGGTCTCAATATTCACTATCTCGTCAGAAAGACTGAAAGAAGAAAGGCGAGGATAATAGATGATGAAGGGAACAACACTTTTCACGGCAGCCATTCTTATAATATGCTGCATAAATAATGGATGCAAATAGTCAGCGAGAAGACTTGGTTCTTTCCAGGACTCATTCTCTCACGTCCTCCTCTCACGTCTGTTGCATAACAGATGCTCCTCAAAAAATCGTGTCCATACTGGGAGATGGGAATTGTATGTTCCGAGCTCTGTCTTGGTTCGTGACGGGAAATGAACACAATCATCGACACATCAGAGTTGCGGTAGCTTTTTAATTTATTTTACTTCTGTCGATCAATTGATCAATAATGGTTCTATTCTCTTATGTATTTCAAGATCTGCGACTTCATGGAGAGATTCGCTAGATTGTTCGCAGAGAGAGGGCCGCACGATAAGGAGTTCTCGGAGCACATTCGGTACCTTTATCTCTTCCAGTTTGATCGAATAAGAGATGAATGAATTGATTATTTGAGTACTCTGCGAGAAGAGGGAGAGTGGGGAACTCAGACCGAGCTCTCGGTGGCGGCCACCCTGCTCTGTGTAGATGTCTACACTTACATCAAGAAGAAGTGGATCAGATACCGACCACTCTTCACTTGGAAGCACACTTCTCAAGAAAGTTTGATTTTTCGGCTTGCTTGAAACCTTGAGAATCGAATCAGTTTGGTTGTAAAGAAATGCGACAAGATGTATTTTACAGCAGCGAAGATTGACTTCGACTCGTATACAAAACAGGCTATCTATCTTCAAAACAACATGTTTCACTACGAAGTCGTCACTGCTGTTGTCAGTTACCTGATGATCATTCGCGGGGTGTTATGGTTTATCATGGGGGTCTCCGAAATTTTGTACCCGCGACACTTTTTACACACGATCATATCGGCAAAATAAATTTATTTGTGAGAAATTTTTTCAAATGATTTGGTTCCTAAGCTGTTTGGCCTCGTTAGCGTAATCTTTACCTAGGCCTGAGCGGAAAAAAATGAAGAAAAATTTTTTAAGAACACAATTTTGCGGTACACAGCCTCACGGGTACAAAATGTCGCGGGTGCAAAGTGTTGTGGGTACAAAATGTCGTGATTCGATATCATTCGGGGACAGAATGGGTAAGTCATTCGGGGGCGGGTTGGGTGAGTCATTCGGGGACAGGATGGGTTTGAATAGGTAGATCATTCGAGTATGAATGGGTAGATCATTCGGGTATGAATGGTAGATCATTCGGGGACGGGATGGTAGGTCATTTGGGGACGGGTTGGTATATCATCCTATTATTAACTCATTCGGGGACGGGATGGTAGATCATCCTGATATAAATTCATTCGTGGACGTGAGGGTAGATCATCCTGATTTAAATTCATTCGTGGACGGGATGGCAGGTCTTTTGAAGACGGGATGGTAGATCATCCGGGTATGAATTGGTAGTTCATTCGGAGACGGGATGGTAGATCATCCGGGACGCGATAGTAGATCATTCAGGACGGGATAGTAGACCATTCAGGACGGGATGGTAGACCTGATGAAAACTAAGACTGTGAAATCTTTGAATAAATGAATACCTTTGAATAAAACCTCCTAAATGTACTACTCAACGTTGCAGAGAGCAGCGAAAGACGCCTTCAGATATCGTCTGGATGCTGTCATCAACCACTCGGGGAAAAGTTTGAGTCATGGTTGGATGACTTTTACACCCCTATCCTCTCTTCTTTTTTGTCACACAAGCGCTCTTGTTCACAGGTCACTACACAGCGGACGTGCGGCACAGAACACGCGAAGACAAGTTGAAGTGGGTTCACTGCGACGATATCAGAGGGGGCTTCGTATCTCAGGATCAAGTAAGTCGGTCACTCTGTACTGGCTCTTACAGCCCAAAACACTCTTACTTATTGAAATCAGAAAACACATTTAGCTTCAAGGGTACTGTACTCGGCTTTGCGTGACGAGTGATATGTTGAGGTGGTTTCGGATGCCTCCACCACGGGATACATCCTTGTCTACACGAAAATGCGGGAAGCGGAGGAAAACCGGCAGTTGAGATCTGCATTTACTCGACAAAGTTCATGATAGCTGTATATAATCTATCAAGAATTTCATTCGATATTTGAGAAGACACATGGCAAACTCTAAAATTTCCCATCTTTCGACTTCTTGACCTGATTCATTTGTTATTCTAAGATCTTCGATCGCATCGCTCCTATTAAACTTGAGTGACTACTCGTTTAAAAAAAATTAAAATATGAAGTAGCTCACACGGACTCAGCCTTGGAAACAAATCTCGAGTGCCAGGGTTGCGATTGAAAAAAATGTATCTCACAATTTTCCGAGAAACAAATTTCACTGGTTTTACTGCTGTAACCTGATTATTGTGATGAAGAAATTCTAGATGTTAGATAATACGTAGACAGTTAATTCTCAAAAAGTATCGCTAGCTTAAAAGAAGGGTGGTGAATATATTACTGGCTAATTGTTGTTGTTGTTAACTGTAACGAATCTAAATCTCTACGTTCTTATTGACCGAATGTAGCGACCTGCAATGTCTTTTGAAATGTTTCACTTAGAAACTGCGGTGATGGTCGCCCTTTTTATTTTAATGCATACCCTCTCGTCTTTCATAATATGAGAATGTTTCAACAACCAAATTTTAGCCAAAATACCGGCGATGCACTTATTGAATGAAAAAAACCATACTGTATACAAATTGATCTTCTCTCTACCATAATCTTTCTGTCTTTATCATGGATTGTGGAGTTACACTCCTTTCATGACGCAATTGCTTCATGAGCATGCGTGACTAGAGAGAACGGCCACCGTGCCTTAGACATAGCAGGAAATCGCATGGGACAATGTGTGCTCGGTTGGTGTATTGGTTAACTCTCTACAAGCCCCGGTTAGGCAGCGGAGGTTCGGTCCCAGCCGAGTGCCAGATTTTTGCCCGTGCGATGGATTTCATTCATCATACTGTATACATATATACATATAAACGAGACGACCCGAACCCCTGATAGTTTTGAATGAATAGTAATATCTTTGCTTCTGAAGGCGACCCCTATTCCCCTAGTCTCTATAAGAATATTCAGTTACACTTCTTCATCCAGTCATTTCATTCCTTTCGTCATGAAGTATAACTTTGATTTAAACAAAGTCTCCCATGGAAATTGAATACACATGTAGGCAACGACTGTTTATCGGGGCAACGACTGTTTATCGGGTTTACAACGCGGACTGGCCGCTACAACACAAAACAATTGAAATCACATGGTGAAAATAATAACAATAACACGATAACGCATACTTTAACTTCAAACATCACATATCATCGAAGAAAACACCAGCTCCTCCATAGATTTTGAACTAAATCTGAAACGTTAGAAAAAATTTATTCTAGTGACCCCAATACTCAAATAGAAAGTCCCCCTCCTTGAGACTCCTCCGAGTCTTTTCTGTGAGGTGCCAGTTCTTCTGCTGACATCCATCTGCCTCTTTCCTGGACCTGCTCAAGTGTGACTCCTCCCTTCACCGACGCGGTAACGCCTGCAACTAGGAGCGAATGCGGGTTGATGGAATTGACCCCCGCTCCGAGACACGCGCGTTTTAGTTTCTCCAGAACAACGCTGCTGCCTCCGAAATGCGAAGCAGGGCCCCGAACGCTGCTATAACAAAAAAACCCGCTAGCGCATCCTCTCTGCTGTCATCTTCCCTAACCGCCAAAAAAAAATTTTTGTAGGTGGTTCAATGGCGGGTCTTTCGTGTGCTTCACGACTTTCTCTTTCTTCACCGTACGCTTCATAGCTGTAATCAAACTTCCAAACTTCTTTTCATCCGCAGCCGTTACTCTCGTGAACCGAAAAGCACGACTACCGCTGCCGCTCTGGCACCAGTTTATCGTCAACATAAAGGCACAACGACAATGATGCCGCTGGATCTAGGCCTAGTTGTGCAGCGAACTCCAGCCTAGCTTCTTTTTTTAGAAGCTTTGTACGCTGAGAGTGATGAGGGGGCTAGACATCCGCTTGTAAGAGCCTCGAGTGTTGGTATAAGATCTCCTGTCCCCCTCATCTCCAGAGCCTTTTTTTGGACTTGTTAAGTTCATCGAGCATTCTCTCTGCAACATACACACATCTTTCACTGGGCGGGAGGGCGGGGGATGCTTAACTATCCCGAACAGTCTAGAATGGAATTCCTTCCCTATCTTCTCCCAAGCGAACGCGTCAACCGCGACGCGTCCGCTCTGACGCGTCACAACCATACAATTTCCTTATGGGACCATGTTTAAATCGAACAATTACACTTCTTCCTCCAGTCATTTCTGTGTGAGGTGGAGGACTCTGTGACCTAAAATAATAGTGTGTCTATCGAGAGACTTTTTCTCTGACTACAAAGAATCACTCCAGCTGATCCTTATCTCTCTCTCTTTCTCTATTTTTTCTTTTTTTCTATCTCTTTTCTCTCTCTCTCTTTTCATCTCTATCTCTCTTTTTTTTTCTCTCTCTCTCTTCTCTCTCTTTTTTCTCTCCCTTTCTTTATCTTTCTTTTTTCTCTCTCTCTCTTTCTCTATTTTTCTTTCTTTCTCTCTTTTCTCTCTCTCTCTCTGTTTAACTCTCTCTTTCCCTCTCTCTTCTATCTCTTCCTCTCTCTTTCTTTCTCTCTCTCTCTTTCTCTCTCTCTCTCTCTCTCTCTCTCTCTCTCTCTCTCTCTCTCTCTCTCTCTCTCTCTTTATACCCTGTCAGATATTTTTCTCTGAATCTCTTAAAAAACATAGCCATCCACGATGCTTTTATCTGCGTCTCTCAATATTAAAAGTTATTTTCTTTTACACTCTCTAGCGTTTTTCTCTTACAGTGCAGTCTTTCTCAGAAAGATACACTTTTTATACACTCCGATGTTTTTTTTGTGAATCTTTTATTAGACAATTTTTATCACGTGTTTCAAATAATCATTGTTTTCATACACGCATAATCTAAGGATACGATATTGGAAGGAAGCCATCTCCTACTCTCGCAACTTGCACTCTGCGGTAAAGAATATGTCATGTATTCTTCCACCTTTGTAGAGCAAAGAACACAAAGATTAACAACATCTTATCACCTCAAGACAAAAAGAAACAAGCAAATCAAAGACAAAAAGAAACAAGCAAAATACTAAACATATAGCTTAGTTGACAAATGATTGAACTATCGATAGTTCAATCATTTGTCATTTTAACCAGGCGTCACTGCCTTTAAATTGTGTAACTTAGAATTTGAAGATATAGCTTAGTGTTTTATTATTGAAAAAGTTATTTTAATAATCATTTTTAAAACTAATTAATTGTTGCTTTTTTTTCCTTATAAAGGCCCTCTGTTAATAAACATTTTGATTTAAAGTTTACTTTGTAGTGATTTTTAATAATCTCACAGAAATACCACTATTTCTAAAAAAGTTTTCTTCCATATTTTCTATGACTTTATGATTTCTATTTCGACTTTAACCTTGTATATGCACCTTCCCTAATGCGTTTTTTCACCCCCTCTCAGCATTTCCATTGTACTAGGGCATGACTCATCATGTTTCCAATCCCCCGAGTCCACAATCTCTGGAGAAGATCAAGAAGAAAGGAAGGAAGCAATCTCCGCATATTTCTCAGGCTCTTTGCGGTAAAACTACATCAATATGATGTATTATTTCGCATTTGTAAGATGATGAGCACAAATATTAACAACAATTCATTGGAAACAACACAGCGAGTATATAAATCAACCTGAAGTATGAAGGAAAAGATGCACTATTCAGCAGCTTATTGACAGGGATTCTCAACTTCAATCAGAGATTATGGCTATTCTCTAAGCCCGTATTGAAAAAGTATCACAACAGTTCTCTTTCGGTTTGTGAATATCCATGTAGGACATGGAAGTAGATCGATACATAGTTTTAAAAGAAACTATTATACCAATGTTTTTAATCTCCACTCCATGTATTAGTTAGTTAAAAAATTTTATAACTACGTATTTAATCACCACTTCTTAAAGTAGTAAAGTTTTAAAAAAATTAAAACACTGTATTTAATCACCATTTCATAAACTAGTTAGTTGAAAATTTTATCATAACAATGTATTCAATTACTACTCCAAAAACTAGTTAGCTGAAAATTTTATCATAAGAATGTATTCAACTGCCACTTCATAAATAAGTAAGTTGAAAAATTCTTATAACAATGTATTCAATACCCGCTTCTTGAATTAATACAATCAACTTAATATAAAAAAGTAAGTTTTTTTTTAATTCTTACAACAATTTATTCAATCAACACTTTACAAACTAGTAAGTTAAACATTATTATAACAATGTATTCAATCTCAACTTCATAACTTTGGTAGTTGAAAAAAAATCTAATAATGTATTCAATCACAACTTCATAAACTAGCACGTTGAAAAATTCTTACAACAATCTATTCAATCACAACTCCATAAACTAGCAATTTAAAAATTCTTACAACAATGTATTTAATCCCCACTTCATAAACTACATAGTTATTTAAAAATTAGTATATCAATGTGTTCATTCCCTACTTCATAAACTAGTGAGTTAAAAGTTCTTACAATAATGTACTCAATCACAACTTCATAACTTAGTTAGCTGAATTCTTACAATACTGTATTCAGTCACAACTTCATAACTTAGTTAGTTGAAAAATTATTCTAACAATGTATTCAATCAGCACTTCATCAATGAGCGAGTTAAAAATCATAACAATTGAATCGATCCCGACTTCATAAAATTAGTTAGTTAAAAAATTATCATATATGTAGGTATTGATATACTGGAGAGAGTAAAACAATAAGGAGGATGCGAGGCTTCTATAGACTCGAAGACCGTTTTTAAATGAGATATACTCAAACCCCAAGCACAGGACCATTCATGCAAAGCGTCTATTGCCTTCTGAAGTGGACCAAAGTCATTTTCAATGTAGATTTTCGCGTCATCTGCAAAAAGTATACAGTGAGCTTCTTTTGAGAGGCAGGCAGGCAAGCCATTTATATAAAAATAAAGAGAAGAAACCCCATAATACACTACCTTGGGGTTCGCCGAGTTTAACACGGTTCGTTTAAAAATTACTTTATCCATTCGAAGGCACACCCACCAATTCCAAAACTACCTAGTTTGGTTAGTAAGAGGTCATGGGGAATGATGTTGGAAGCTTTTGTGAAATCCACGAATACAGAAGAGATATTGTAGGAACCTTTTTTGAAAGCTCTGTGAAAGTCAGACAAGGATGATCATAATGCAGAAGAGCAAGACCGTTTAGGTCTGAAACCGTGCTGGGAAGAAGAGAGAAGATTGAATTCTGTTGAGTAAATTGTGAGAGATGCGCATAGTATTCTTTCAAACACTTTGCAGATGCCAGATGCAGGAGAAATAGGTCGGTAGTTCAGAGGGTCATGTATGCTTCTTTTCTTTTCATAGACAGGCTTAATGTAGGACGCTCACCATAAGGCGAGCATCCATGAAGTAGAAAACTATTGAAAATCATTGAAAATGGTACTGAAATAGCTAAAGCTGTCCCTTGAGGAAATTATTTGGGATACCGTCCAGAAAAGTAGAATTCTTGTTTCTTAATCTGGTAAGACACATCGGGAATAAACACACAAAAAAGAATAAACTATATATTAATGTAATGTAATGAACGAAAGGTCGCCCTGCTATGAGATGGAGGGACGACTTTGTCAAAGCCGTTGGTCTCCAATTCCTAAGGAAGGCAGAGAACGCTGAGGAGTGGAGTCGTCACATGTCGCTACAGATCCCATAATCGTGGATGTTATATCCCCGATGTGGCTTTTTGATCTTAATAAAGCGTTTAAATTGAAAAATTGAATGAATAAAGGAATGAATGACAGAGTAAGCGAAAGGATTAATGATCAAATTAACTAACAACTAGCGTATTGTGAATGAAGAACTTTTTGATCTAGCGAATCTTAGAAAATCCATGAAGAATCAAATGAACTAACAATCGAGATTCAATATAAGCTATCCGGTTCTGTCGAGAGAAAAGTACCCGAGAGGAAGGGCATCGACCAAAGGCAACCAAATCAAACCTTGTTGTACTTTAGAAGTAGAACTGTCTGAGTAAACGAATGGATTAATGATGAAATGAACTAACAACTTCATATTGACATTGTTGAAAGAGTAACATGTAGTATTTTTCACTATGAAATAAACAACATTGAAACTCGGCTTTTAAAATCGGTAAAACAATAGTCGATATTCCAACGTTTTTTTCCAAGTCATCGAATAAGTAAACGGAGTGAATTGAATATAAAAGTCAGCAGTAAAATGAATTGTTGAACATTAGACAGGTAAAACAAACGTTCTTCTTTTGGGTAGACCGGACTGAGTTCCTCAGTGTAATTACTTATGGAATATGGATAGAATCGCTTCACACAGGATTAAGTTATGGTCTAGTAGGTTATGAAACCCTTTATAGTGAACATCTGAAGCATCAGTGAGTTGTTTTTAACCTCTACAAAAAATACGGGGGAAATTCATGAAACAGCTTAAATGAAAGTTGAATAGACTCAACCCATCACGTTGTAATACGATAAAATTAATTTAGACATGAAAATTACCCGAAGCAATCAATTATATTAGAAAGAGGGAGAGGCTTCCCCCTATTTAGGCGAATTAATTCAGATTATTTAGTATGTCTCAATAAAAAACTAAGTCGGAACACATTAGGATCACAGTAATGTAAGCAATATCATAAATCATTGTGCAATTCAAAGCCTGTATTAATCATTATGATTCCAGAGCCGGAGGCGGAGCTTGCTAAGAAGGAGGAGCCAAGAGCAAAAAGATAAAAGACGCCACAGAGAGCGATCGAGGAGAGAGGGGAATGAACCCCAAGCCCTGACCACATGACCCCCTTTTGTATCTTATGTCCCTGAATAAATATATATCTAATACCCAATGTGTTTTGGTGTTGGGGACGCAATACAAGGGCAAGGGAGGGAGAGAACACTCACAGGCAAAGCCCAACATTACTGGTAGCAGCGAGTGGTTCTTTCCCATGGGCCCCCCTTTCCCTTTGTTGTGCAAATCTCACTTCTCTCTCCCCTGCATTTTTTTTAATTTTTTTGTTGCACTGTGTTCGTTTTAGTAGTTCATGCATGAAAAGCGCAGTTGCGCCGAAACAAAAAAAGAAGGCTGTCGACAGCATTCATGGTTCTTTTCAAGAACATGATGTTTCAGTGTTCCCGGAAGATGGGCAAAATTTAAGACCCATGGTATTTCAGTGTGTCCCCGGAAGATGGGCTAGAGGTAAGACCCATGGTATTTCAGTGTGTCCCCGGAAGATGGGCTAGAGGTAAGACCCATGGTATTTCAGTGTGTCCCCGGAAGATGGGCTAGAGGTAAGACCCATGGTATTTCAGTGTGTCCCCGGAAGATGGGCTAGAGGTAAGACCCATAGAGTTTCAGTGTTCCCGGAAGATGTGAAAAAGGTTAAACCCATAGTGTTTTAGAGAGTCCCCGGAAGATGGGCAGGAAGTAAGACCCATGGAGTTCACGTGAGAGTCGGAGCGAAGCACATGACAGAGGTTAGTTTTATAAAATACAGTTTAAAAAATTTTTGTGCGCGTTCCGCGCCCTCCTTCCGCGCTAAGATTATTTTTTTTTTCACCGCTTCATTCATCTTTTAACAATCTAATTCCATCATGATAATATTATTATTGTTCTCTGGTTCCTTTCTGAATGTGTTTTCTGTTTCGAATATTATGACTCTTATTTTCTATATGTGCAGGGCAGTAGCCCCGAAACAAAAAAATCAGAACTTCCTCAATTCTTCTCATATTACAGTTATTCCGTTATCTCACAAAAGTTTCGATATAAGGAAAAATTACTTTTTCCAAGAAATTAGAACCATCTAGCAGGTTGTCTGAATGAATGATTTTTTTTAAAAAAAACCTGAAATAAACGGATTCGGTTCACAACCATTTTTCGAAGTTGAATTGACCACCTGATATTAAGCCATAAAACGAAAATAAGAAAACTTGCGGTTATTGAAAAAATAAAAACCCTTTTTCAAATTCAAACTTCTTTTCCAGTTTCCGTTTAATTCTAGTTATTTCAAAATAGAGATTTTCAAATCGAAGAGAGGAGAAAGAGGAAAAGTCAAAACAAAAGCCCCCTCACGCAATCAAGATAGGGGTTACGGTAATAGAAAATAGAGAAGAGCAAAGAAGCAAAGGAAAAACAAAACGCGCTAATGGCACTTTATCAAATTCTCAAAACTAAGTAATGATTAAAAATTAGATACACAATCCATCACCACATTCTTCAGAAGTTTTATCCCTTCAAAAACACTGCTCAACATAATAATAATCACTTCATTTCTTCGACAGAGAAATTCAGCGCTCTTCATTGAATTTCCCTTTAAAGTTTATTTGCAAATCTCTCATTGTGTGTATTGCTTCTCATTTCATCTGGGTATCGCTCATTGTGTGTATTGTATCTCATTTCGGCAGTCGCCGTGAACCAGAAATCGAACTAATTGTTCAACCTTTCTTGTGTCTTTGCTGATTCTTGTCTTCAAATCTTGAAGCGCAGTTGCGCCGAAACAACCAATAATACCCGAAAGGGGAAGTCTTTTTCCTGTGAATCCTTCACCGATTTCACAAGAGGGCAGTCGCCCCGAAAAAAAAACAAAATGATAGATGAAGAGAAAATCCGATCTCTCACAGAATTGAGAACAGTAGGCCCGACCACAAGGTCGCAATCGGCACCCCCTACAAGAGAAATGGAATCATTGTTCAAAAAAAGCGAAAACTCCATAGGAGTAACGCTATTAGAAGCTAGAGACTTGAGAGATGCTACAACTATAGCTATCCAGAAAACTTGGAACAAAGCAGAGCTTGGAAATACAACAATTCAGAACTACGCCAAGGCCCTAGAAGACCTGCTATTACATAGTCCCATGAACCGGATAACTTCTACTAAGGCAGATATTGACGAACATTTGGCTGTTGCCACGAACGAGAAATCAAAACAAAATTCTTCTATAATTATTACAAATAATTTAAAGCAAGAGGATAACCTCAACTCACATGATAGAGAAGAGCAGTCACTGGAAATTGAACTGCTATCCGGAACGTGGTCATCAAAAGCAATCTTCCAAGCCATAGGAGAAAGAGAGGAGGTCACCGGAACCATGCGACTATGTCCAACTGCAGAAGAGGCAGACCCCATCTTCAGCATTTTATCATCGCTTCCAGCTCCTAAATTCCCTAAAGGCTGCATGATACGACAGATATTCAAGAAAATTTACACGCCAAGGAGCAAGGGTGAGTCCAAAAGGCAAGGCGAAGAAGGAAGTCCGACTGCAACCCCAGAAATGATCTTCGTCGAAGGAAAAGAAGTAGTTCACGACAGTTACCAGAGCCTCGCAATCAAGCTGATGACATCGGAAGAACAAATTGTAATGGTTAAAGCACCCGCTGGAGCAGGAAAAACAGTCTTGGCAGCCGAGACAGCCAAAAGACTGGTGAAGAAAGGACACACGGTGCTGATAATATCGATGACAAACAATGCCATCGCTCAGGCAACGACGGCAGTAGAAAAGTCGGCAGAAGGAGAAGAAATCAGGGTTCTACGACTGGCACGAAGCACAGAGCTGGAGACGACAACCAACTCAGATTTGTACGGATTAATTGAACAGTTTGTCAAGAATATGACAGAAAAGGACGAAGTCTCAAGCAAGACTTCACAAGACGAGGAATCAAGAGAAAGCTCAGACGATAACGAAGATAATCTGGTGGAAGTACCCGAAGAGTGGGAACCCATACATAGTACAAGTAGTACTAGCAAGACGGGAAATGCTGCAGATAGCACCAACAAGAGCAGCCCTACGAGACTGCACCGATGGAGAGATAGAATTATATCGCAAAATGAGCAACATAGTAGAAAAGAAAACACCCGCGGCTATCAAGGAATTCATCAAATTTTATAAGCCTACAATCATCACAGCAACAGTAAGTGCCATCCTAAACCACGCCGGTAGTGAAGGGTGCATACGGCATCTGCTGAAGGAAGACAAAGTTACTATAATAGGAGACGAAGCATCGCAAATGCCTGAACCAGTTATCACGGCCCTGGGGAGTCTCCTACCGCAAGCCAAGATGCGGTTTATTTGGGACCCGCAGCAGCTAGAACCCTTTAGCAAAATGGACAGAGAGCGACCCCCGGCCAAAACAACAGCCAGAGGAGTTGCGACAATCCTCGGTTCGGTCTCAATATTCACTATCTCGTCAGAAAGACTGAAAGAAGGCGAGGATAATAGATGATGAAGGGAACAACACTTTTCAGGGCAGCCATTCTTATAATATGCAGCATAAATAATGGATGCAAATAGTCAGCGAGAAGACTTGGTTCTTTCCAGGACTCATTCTCTCACGTCCTCCTCTCACGTCTGTTGCATAACAGATGCTCCTCAAAAAATCGTGTCCATACTGGGAGATGGGAATTGTATGTTCCGAGCTCTGTCTTGGTTCGTGACGGGAAATGAACACAATCATCGACACATCAGAGTTGCGGTAGCTTTTTAATTTATTTTACTTCTGTCGATCAATTGATCAATAATGGTTCTATTCTCTTATGTATTTCAAGATCTGCGACTTCATGGAGAGATTCGCTAGATTGTTCGCAGAGAGAGGGCCGCACGATAAGGAGTTCTCGGAGCACATTCGGTACCTTTATCTCTTCCAGTTTGATCGAATAAGAGATGAATGAATTGATTATTTGAGTACTCTGCGAGAAGAGGGAGAGTGGGGAACTCAGACCGAGCTCTCGGTGGCGGCCACCCTGCTCTGTGTAGATGTCTACACTTACATCAAGAAGAAGTGGATCAGATACCGACCACTCTTCACTTGGAAGCACACTTCTCAAGAAAGTTTGATTTTTCGGCTTGCTTGAAACCTTGAGAATCGAATCAGTTTGGTTGTAAAGAAATGCGACAAGATGTATTTTACAGCAGCGAAGATTGACTTCGACTCGTATACAAAACAGGCTATATATCTTCAAAACAACATGTTTCACTACGAAGTCGTCACTGCTGTTGTCAGTTACCTGATGATCATTCGCGGGGTGTTATGGTTTATCATGGGGGTCTCCGAAATTTTGTACCCGCGACACTTTTTACACACGATCATATCGGCAAAATAAATTTATTTGTGAGAAATTTTTTCAAATGATTTGGTTCCTAAGCTGTTTGGCCTCGTTAGCGTAATCTTTACCTAGGCCTGAGCGGAAAAAAATGAAGAAAAATTTTTTAAGAACACAATTTTGCGGTACACAGCCTCACGGGTACAAAATGTCGCGGGTGCAAAGTGTTGTGGGTACAAAATGTCGTGATTCGATATCATTCGGGGACAGAATGGGTAAGTCATTCGGGGGCGGGTTGGGTGAGTCATTCGGGGACAGGATGGGTGAGTCATTCGGGGATGGGATGGGTTTGAATAGGTAGATCATTCGGGTATGAATGGGTAGATCATTCGGGTATGAATGGTAGATCATTCGGGGACGGGATGGTAGGTCATTTGGAGACGGGTTGGTAGGTCATTTGGGGACGGGTTGGTAGGTCATTTGGGGACGGGTTGGTATATCATCCTATTATTAACTCATTCGGGGACGGGATGGTAGATCATCCTGGTATTAACTCATTCGGGGACGGGATGGTAGATCATCCTGGTATGAATTCATTCGTGGACGGGATGGCAGGTCTTTCGAAGACGGGATGGTAGATCATCCGGGTATGAATTGGTAGATCATTCGGAGACGGGATGGTAGATCATCCGGGACGGGATGGTAGATCATTCAGGACGGGATGGTAGACCATTCAGGACGCGTATCACGACACTTTGTACCGCGTCACTTTGTATACGACACTTTGTACCCCGTCACTTTGTACCGCGACACTTTGTACCGCGACTTGAGTGAGGCCGCGCGTTTTATTTTTACATTAAAACATATTTTTACATTAAAAAACGCTTAGGCTTAGTAAAAGTTTACGATAACGAGGCCGTACGGCTTAGCTAACGAGGCCGTACGGCTTAGCTAACGAGGCCGTACGCGGTACAAAGTGTCGCGGTACAAAGTGACGGGGTACAAAGTGACGCGGTACAAAGTGTCGGTAATTCTTCAGGACGGGATGGTAGACCATTCAGGACGACCTGATGAAAACTAAGACTGTGAAATCTTTGAATAAATGAATACCTTTGAATAAAACCTCCTAAATGTACTACTCAACGTTGCAGAGAGCAGCGAAAGACGCCTTCAGATATCGTCTGGATGCTGTCATCAACCACTCGGGGAAAAGTTTGAGTCATGGTTGGATGACTTTTACACCCCTATCCTCTCTTCTTTTTTGTCACACAAGCGCTCTTGTTCACAGGTCACACAGCGGACGTGCGGCACAGAACACGCGAAGGCAAGTTGAAGTGGGTTCACTGCGACGATATCAGAGGGGGCTTCGTATCTCAGGATCAAGTAAGTCGGTCACTCTGTACTGGCTCTTACAGCCCAAAACACTCTTACTTATTGAAATCAGAAAACACATTTAGCTTCAAGGGTACTGTACTCGGCTTTGTGTGACGAGTGATATGTTGAGGTGGTTTCGGATGCCTCCACCACGGGATACATCCTTGTCTACACGAAAATGTGGGAAGCGGAGGAAAACCGGCAGTTGAGATCTGCATTTACTCGACAAAGTTCATGAGAGCTGTATATAATCTATCAAGAATTTCATTCGATATTTGAGAAGACACATGGCAAACTCTAAAATTTCCCATCTTTCGACTTCTTGACCTGATTCATTTGTTATTCTATGATCTTCGATCGCATCGCTCCTATTAAACTTGAGTGACTACTAGTTTAAAAAAATTAAAATATGAAGTAGCTCACACGGACTCAGCCTTGGAAACAAATCTCGAGTGCCAGGGTTGCGATTGAAAAAAATGTATCTCACAATTTTCCGAGAAACAAATTTCACTGGTTTTACTGCTGTAACCTGATTATTGTGATGAAGAAATTCTAGATGTTAGATAATACGTAGACAGTTAATTCTCAAAAAGTATCGCTAGCTTAAAAGAAGGGTGGTGAATATATTACTGGCTAATTGTTGTTGTTGTTAACTGTAACGAATCTAAATCTCTACGTTCTTATTGACCGAATGTAGCGACCTGCAATGTCTTTTGAAATGTTTCACTTAGAAACTGCGGTGATGGTCGCTCTTTTTATTTTAATGCATACCCTCTCGTCTTTCATAATATGAGAATGTTTCAACAACCTAATTTTAGCCAAAAAACCGGCGATGCACTTATTAAATAAAAAAAACCATACTGTATACACTTTTTTTATCGCATCGGGTTATGAAAGGAAAGCTGTTTCTGTAAACTTTTTTTGTTAATTTTTCTCCGAATAAAAGTACTTGAATATGAAACATTTCTACCCGCATAAAACATTTGAGTTCTTCTTTTATCGAGAATTGTTCATAGCGACACTTGAGTGACAATTCTCGACAATAGTACATATAAACGAGACGACCCGAACCCCTGATAGTTTTAAATGAATAGTAATATCTTTGCTTCTAAAGGCGACCCCTATTCCCCTAGTCTCTATAAGAATATTCAGTTCTGCCGTCGAACATATTCGAAAAATCAAAATAAAGAGTATTTCGCTGGTCATTCTCAACTACTTCATTCAACTTCAGTAGTAGCGGAGCTGCTGAGATCATTCCAAAAAGTCAACATACATCACCAACCACCTACAACTCTACACACAAAAAAATGACAGCCGAACAAAGTTTTCATCACAGGAATACGCAAAACTTGATTCAAAAAGCTGCCTGACATCCTTGAAAACGCGCATTCCGTACAAAAAGGCAAACGTCATACGAATCACTGAATATTAAATCAACCTAAACATAAAAAGAGCCCAATGGCTCAAAACGCATTGAACCGCTGACTTACTAGCCTTATATTACTTTTTCTCATGAGACATTCGGAAAAAAATCGAATAAAAAATGAACACTTTAAAAATCTGACAAACAAATTCCGGTTGGCTCAAAAGTTAAACGAGCGGTGCTTGGCAGCATAAAACACACAATTCAATACGAATTTCCCATAACCTTGAGATAAGCTGCTGCTTAACTATCCCGAACAGTCTAGAATGGAATTCCCTCCCTATCTTCTCCCAAGCGAACGCGTCCGCTCTGACGCGTCACAACCATACAATTTCCTTATGGGACCATGTTTAAATCGAACAATTCTGCCGTCGAACTTCTTCGAAAAATCAAAATAATGAGTATTTCGCTGGTCATTCTCAACTACTTCATTCAACTTCAGTAGTAGCGGAGCTGCTGAGATCATTCCAAAAAGTCAACATACATCACCAACCACCAAAAAGTCAACATACATCACCAACTCTACACAAAACAATGAAATTCCTCAAGTTTTCCTATAAGCAAATAACTAAAATTTCTTATTCCAAATCCAACAAAACTTTTTTTATACCTGCTTTTCATATATTCAGTCTAATTTTTTTGATTCGATTTGAGTTTATTTGTATGCTTCCTCCCCTCCCTTGGCTGAGTAATGATGACGAATTAAATTCGGTCAAATGAAATGAGATAGAAGAGAAGCGATGCGTCGACGAAACTAGACTTTTCTGGAGCCTATCAAAACATTTTTCATCAACACAAGAAACGATCTAGGACATGACATCCTTAATCTTATTCATCATTTTCTTAAAGAAACCCGTTTTCTCTGTGGGCGGGTCTACTCGGAATGGCACAATGCCAACACTGAATGCCTCGAGAGTTGGCTTGTCTTGAGAGTCGGTCGCTTTTCTCGAAGATATTGGTGTGCCCAGAGATACTGTAGTTTCGACTAGAGAAGACTGTTTGGGAGTGACTGGAGACTTTTCAGTTGCAGGGGTACCGGTCGATGGAGTCCCATCACTCTCCTCCGCCAAATCTGCATATGAAACTTTTCTTCTTTCATCGCATAGACCATTATCATAAAAACCAAACCTTGCTTGTCGACTTTAGAGGGAGTCGAATCGTTATTGCTAGTAGCCTTCCTTTTCCTCTGCGAGTCAAAGGCTGAACTTTTTTTGTTGACCTTCGTCGGCGTGGATTCGCCATGTTTCTTCGCCTTCCTCTTACTGTCTGACCGTTCTTCTTTCCACCTCTTCCTCATTTCTGTCTCCAACAACCTTACGAATTCATCGAACGGCGGCACTATAAAACGCTCTCGCTGAAAACGGAACTCATTATTTATCATCATTGCAATGACATCGAGGAGTCATCAAGAGACAATTATCATCATTCTAATGACATCGAGGAGTCATTAACAGACAATTATTATAATTCTAATGACATCGAGGAGTCATCAAGAGACAATGGAGATGATAACAAACATCTCGAAGATTCCTGTATGTTTTGTTGAATCCAAAGTAATAGATGATCTTGTTTTGATTGAGAGAGGGAGCCTCCGGATTCTCTTCCTCTTCTTCCACTATTCTGCCTTCCTCCGTGTGGAATCGCAGCATCGAGTCTTGTCGCGATGACTTCACTAATGCTCTGCAAGGTGACTTGACTATTGCACTGTTAGGTTACGGAGATTGGCTGTATCTGTCTCAGTTGACTTAACTTGACTTTGTGAAGTGAATCAACTAAAACTGTGTTGAACGAATTTCCTGTAGCACTGTTAAAGAATTTACTAAATTTCTGTAAATAGACTTAACTGCGTCATTAGACTTGAGCTCGTGCGGCTTTCTGCGACCTTAACTAGAAGCTTAACACCCATCAAATGAGCAGAGGAGCTGACTGTTTTAGATAAGCAGGGGGATATCCATTGACGAATCCCATCTTCCTCATCCTATAAATGTAGTCGGGGATGTCATTCGGGCCGATCCCAAGCGCCTGTTGTAGGTTATCGGATAAGCGGCCGGCCTTGAAATCTCCCCCTGAACTTCCTCCTTCGGTCGGTGCATGGTAGCGTCCGCTTCAATCGGAGTCATATTTAAATCTCTACCGATCCATTCTCCTCACAAGAGAAAATAGAAGATGACTACCGATATTCAAACGCACCATTCAAACTGAACCTATCTCTGCTTAATGCTAATTATCTGTGAAACGTCTTTTTTGGTAGTTGCTACAGCAAGGGTCGTTCATTTTTCGTTTTCGGTCTTTCGAACATTTCGGAAATTTTTTTTTCAAGTTTTCGAAAGACTAAAAAGTGGAATTTTTCGAAAAAAAAATATAAAAAATTTGGATAAAAACTGGAAAAATATTTCATATTAGGTCAAAACGCGATTATTTTTCGCGTTGACTCCCTGGCAGATGTTTCAATGCTTCGGAAAAACAGTTTCAGTTCTTACAAAATATGTTTTTGCTTGGTGCGTTTTTGAGACGTGAGAACTTGAGTCACTTTTCAGTGTTAAATAATAAGCTCTTCACATCAAAAAACCCTGCAGTTATGGATATATGCTGTGTCAAGAGCGAAATACCCATTTGTTAGTGACTTGTAGTCACATACATGATTTAACTGACTCCGATCTGTTTTGAGAGTTGTTTCTGAACGTCTGTTGATTTTCGCGTATTCTGTTGAAGTTTCTGGGTTCGGGACACTGCGAGATGTTGTGGTCCCCTTCACAATTAAAGCACTGCAGCTCAAAATTATTCAACAGTTTCGCCTTTTACGCTATTAAAGACTTTTATCTAGGAAAAAGGAATGACATAATTTTAGTGTACGGTCACTATTGTTAAAAAGGGTCTCAAGCCAAACCGAAGAATTCTAAAGCTAAACCAAATGGTCAAGGGCGCAGCTATGCTTGCTTCTACCAGGCGAAGCCTCATCTCAGGGTAGCGCGAACCCTGCCACGAGACGTGACAAAATAAGAACTTTTAGAAAAAATTGCGAGCTCAAACCCGCCTGACGGCAGGGCACGCACTTTCATGCTTGAATTAAATGCTCAAGTCCTGCCAGAGAATGACTAGCCTTAAGCTCAAGCCTCGTTATATGTTTACGTTTAATAATTGGATCCAACCATGCTGAACCTTATTACCCCATAAAACCTGCTGCCACCGATGGGTTTGTGTTCAGCGATATCACGGCTTAAAAAGAGCCTCATGTCTCGTTTTCTACAACAACTTCTGCTTCCTTGAGATAGGGAACAGGCTTAACCCGATAAACCCCCCCCTGCCTGCTGAGTCACTTCTATTGTGTGTTTCAGAATTAGCGAAAATCAAATTTGTCTTAGCACAACTTAAATTTTTGAACTTCTAGGTTTGGGTGGATATGTCCGGGTTAGGGGCCGAACTGGGACCCTTCGTATATATGTCCGGGATAGGGGCCGAACTGGGACTCCTCGTGGATATGTCCGGGTTAGGGGTCGAACTGGGACTCCTCGTGGATATGTCCGGGTTAGGGGTCGAACTGGGACCCCTCGTGGATATGTCCGGGTTAGGGGCCGAACTGGGACCCCTCGCACAATACGCTACACCCGGATGATAACTACTTTCAATCAGAGGAGTTGGAAACACCAACTCTGAATCTTCCTGCTCCTGGAGCCGAAGAAGAGAGCCTCGGCTTCGGAATCTCCTGTCCCGTCATCAGAGACGCCGTCATCGACTCCAACCAGGCACTACAAAACTCAAAATTGATTCCACAGCTCATCTCTTTACATCCACATTCATTGGTCACCAGCACCGTTGAAAACTTTGGAAAACGAACGTTTTTGGGCGGTGATTCTAGAATGAATAGAAGGTTATTTGCTAAAAATTAAATAAAAAAACTTCTCGGCGGGCGTTTTAAATGGGTCCGAAAACGATTTCGGGGCCCACCGAAGGAGTGAAATTGTGAAGAAAAAGTGAACTTTATAATTCGAGAAAGTTATTGTTGTACAGAAAATAAGAATGTGATACAAATAATGTTAATTATATGAAAAAAAACTCGACTTCATCAACATAGTATTGTTAGTAGCTGAATTTCAAGTTTGGGCTAAGGCATCAATCAGCATATATCTTTCCACACCAATGATGTACTCACCTCTAATTTTTTTTGACGGAAAAAGTTCGGATAAATTTTACTTTAGCCCACCGCCCGGGAAAAAATGCACTGCAAAAGTTCTAATATACGTTAGCCCCACTTTTTTAGCCCGAGCGTTATACGCAGGGGTTTTTTAGTGTGGAAGAAAAAAGTACAGACGCCCGCCGGAAGCATAAAAAAATTTTCCACATAAGGATCCACCCCCCTTATAGGAACAAAAACAGAGGCATGCGAAAATTTTTCGTTTGATTGACATAAGAGTCCCCGCTTATGATTTGAAAAAAACAGAGTCCTGCCAACAGAAGATCTGACATGACTATTTAACCCCTAATTATACGATCCTGCATCAACATATCCTAGGTTGTTTCATGCTACCATGGACTACTTTTTTGTAACCTGTAACTAAAGTTTCCCACCATACAAAAAAGGAGGGGGTCTCAAGTTAAATGGTAAACATTTAACTTTAGAACACTCCATTTTTGCTCTTCAACTTTATCTCCCCTCCAATTTGATATGTTTACTATGGAATGGGGGTTCTTGTCACGAGGGGTGCTAAAGTTCATGGGCCATTTTTTGTAGTTCAAGTTAATTTTTGAACTTATTTTACGTGAATACACGTTAATTTTGTTTTGAGAAGTTTTAAACAAAGGATATACACATTTTCAAATTCTAAGGTACACAGTTTAAAGGCAGTGACGCCTGGTTGAGATGACAAATGATTGAACTATCGCACAGAAAAAAGCTAGTCCGCCGGGCGAGATCGAACCCAGACCATCTCGACTCAAACCGGGAGCGCATGTTACCATTACACCACGGAGACACGTTGCTATTCCGTGCGATAGTGTATAGTGTTATATGAAAGGCTCATATGCCTTAATCTCTTAGTCACGCATGCTTATCAAGCGATTGCGTCATGAATGGAGCGTAACTCCAGAGTTCACGATTATGACAGAAGAGAGATGGAAGATGAATGATAAATCTTCAAATTCTAATATACACGGTATACACATTTATATGAACTCGAAGGTCCGTGACGGGCTTTATTGGCCGATTTCAAAACGGTGGTGTAGTCTATGGACAAGTAATTTTAAAACGGTCGTTTCTACCTGAAATTTCTCTTTCCTCGGTGTGGAGAGATTGTTAAGGTACATAAATTTGACAAATTATGCAAAAACATCACCATTTTATGAATATAATGAGTTTTCTTGCGTCTTTTCACACATTATTCCTTAACAAACGCAGTACCTTTTGTTTTACTCAAAGAGGGGATCCTTTTTTTATCACATAAGAAAACCCTTACAAAAAATTTTCTTCAGATTTTCTCGAACGGTTATAGTGTTTGGTTTTGCTTTCTGAGGCAGTGGAGGAAATTGAATAAACTTATTTGAAAACAAACAAAACTTAGAAATGTTTAACTACATGCGGGTGCCCCCTTTAATATGGTAGAACTCGAGAATTTTTTTCAATTAAGCCTTACCCCTCGTGAGGAAATATGAACACAGACCCGCCGATGGACGGTCGGACATGACTATTCAACCCCTAGACATGACTATTCAACCCGTGAACATGACTATTCAACCCCTGGACATGACTATTCAACCCCTATACATGACTATTCAACCCCTAGACATGACTATTCAACCCCCGGACATGACTATTCAACCCCTGGACATGACTATTCAACCCCTAGACATGACTATTCAACCCCTAGACATGACTATTCAACCCGTGGACATGACTATCCAACCCCTGCACATGACTATTCAACCCCTGGACATGACTATTCAACCCCTGGACATGACTATTCAACCCCTGGACATGACTATTCAACCCCTGGACATGACTATTCAACCCCTGGACATGACTATTCAACCCCTGGACATGACTATTCAACCCTTGGACTTGACTATTTAACCCCTGGACATGACTATTCAGCCCCTGGACATGACTATTCAACCCCTGGACATGACTATTCAACCCCTGGACATGACTATTCAACCCCTGGACATGACTATTCAACCCCTGGACATGACTATTCAACCCCTGGATATGACTATTCAACCCCTGGACATGACTAGTCAACCCCTGCTCTTCGGTAACTTTTCATTATTTAAGACTCCCCCGCTCAGAAAGCAGTAGCTTTTTTACAAGTTTTTAAACAACCGCAAGGTACTTTTGCTGATCTATTTCTATAAATAAAAACTACGAGACCCTTATCAGTACAAATATTAACGCTAGGATGAAAAATAAAAATTCAGTTTAAAATATTAACCAATAGTGAGTGAGCTATAAAGAGTCACCTGGACGTTCTTTTCCCGTGCGAAGTATCTTTGCTTTCTTGAGTAGAGATTACAATGGGAGCATCACCTTCTTCGACATCCTTGGTTAGATCCAACACAAAAGACTCTTCTTCCAGTATTTCAACTTCTGATGGAGAATCCCTGAAATTATACATTCTTTTTAAAAATTCAAATTCATTAATACTGAAAAATAATAACGAACTCGAAAAGTAGAATGTATCGTTCTAATAAAGCAGCATCTCCTTATAATGCAGCCACGTTCCTTTTTAACTTCAATTTTTTTTGGATTAAAAACTTGAAAAACTTTAAACGAGAAATGAGTTATCAGATACATTGTATGATGTATTCAATAAACATCGGTACCCGCCTAAAGGACCGTTGAGCGCACGATTTGAGTAATCAAGGTTGGGAACGGATCTCTTAGTGCGTTGCAAATGAGGAGAATCAGGGTTCTGCGCGCGGGAGAGATGAAAAGTGGGGTTCTAATACAGAGAGGGGGGGACATGTTGTTGTTGTAGATTGCCCGCCGTAGGTCTCCGGCTGGGTAGACGAGGTCTTCTTTGACATGGCTCAGAAAACAATAACCTTACTTTCATCATTTACCTAATCACATTATTTCTCTTTCTCTCTCGGGGTTTATTTTTATTTTTATTTTTATTTTTTTTATTTATTTTATTTTATTTTTTTTATTTATTATTTTTTATTTATTTATTTTCCCCCCTTTTTTTTGAGAGAGAGAAAGGAATCACTGGTATAAGAACTTAACAACAGACGTCGGGCTATTCCACAAATCTATACTTCTTAAAAGTGTGTGGTCACAGCGACACGAGAATAAATGACTAGTTGTATGTGGCTCTTCTAAACATTTTGGGCAAAGAGGTGATAGGGCAGCTCCTATTCTGTGTAGGTAGCTGTTAAGGGAACTTGCATAGCCACTACGTAGTTGCGATAATGTTATTTGTTGTTCCCTGGGAAGTTGATTCGTTAATTTATGGATTCTGGGAGGTTTCTTACCTAGAACTGGGTTAGGGGAGCAAGATCTAATGAAATTTCTAACAGTTTCAGTATGTATTCTTTTAAGTGCGGCTTTCTGATCACTGTCTACTAGCATACTTTCTAAGTCCTTGGCATGTTTACGAATAGTTCTAGGTGGTTTGGGTTCCATGCATCGACGATGGGAGGGGTGGTTTGGGAGGAGTCTTGCTCTTGCAACGAATTGCTTGGTAAGCATCGTGTTGTGCTCCTTTATGGGTAACATTTCGCTTTCTAGAGCTAAGTGCTCTGTGCCGGCCATTGCTAGGTTTCCTGTTGCTATCCGAATTGCTCTATTTTGGTTTGCCTGTAGTTTTTTCCAGTTCGTCTCGGCCAATTGAGGGGAGTAAATTGGTGCGGCGTAGTTGAGAACGGATCTGGTCATTGTTTTGTAGGTTGCAAGAAGGGTGTTTTTCTGTTGGCCCCATGTTCTTCCTCCGAGGGCACGTAGTATATTCAGTCTTTTGGCCGTTCTCTGTTTAAGGTATTCTGCATGTTGTCGGAAGGTGCCGAGTTGGTCTAAGACGACACCGAGTATTTTGGGTGTTTTAGTTGTCGGCAAAAGGGTTCCGTGGATTTCTACCTTGGGTTCTTTTTTACATTCGCCTGTATGGGTTGTGAAAAGAGTGACCGTAGTCTTTTCCTTGGATATGATCATTTTACGTTGTTCCAATTCTTCTACGAGTTTCGGTAGGAAGTGGTTGATCTGATCTTCACAGGTTTCAATACAGGGGCTTGAGGAGAGAATTGATATGTCGTCGGCGTAGGCTGTCATCTGCGTGTTTCCTGTGGGTTGCGGGAGGTTGTTTATGTAGAGATTGAATAAGAGGGGGCTGAGCACTGCTCCTTGTGGAACACCAGATCTGCATGTGAGACGTCGACTGTTTTTTCCTTGGAAGTCTACCTTGATTGTACGGCCTCTTAGGTAGCTGGACATCCATCGGACGATGGCTCTTGGCATATTCGTTTCAGTGAGTTTCTTGCAGAGAAGGGATATGTTCACTAAGTCATATGCTGCAGTGAGGTCAAGGGCGAGCATGAGAGTGCGGTCCGGGGGTGGTTTCCGATTGAAGCCGTTTGTTATTTTCCCGGTTATTTCCAGGAGTGCGGTAGTAGTCGAGTGCTCTTTGCGGAATCCATGTTGCCAGTCAGCGATTTGAAAGCCTTCCGCCAGGAATGGTAATAAGACCCGTTCGAATGTTTTGGCTATAGGTGATAGTATTGATATTGGTCTATAGCCGTTCAGGTTGCTGGAGTCCTTTCCTGGTTTAGGTAACATTATCGCTCTTGCATCTTTCCATCTGGACGGGATAATACCTGTTTGCAGCGTGTTATTGAAGAGGATGCAGAGGCATTTTCTGAAGTTTTCACCGGCCATTTTGAGTAGTAGAGGGCAGATGCCTTCACTGTCTGGGCATTTGGAACCTTTGGTTTTCTTGATTGCTTCTTCGATCTGTGCCAGGGAAATTTGGGGAGCGTCTGTCCGTTTGAGGCCTTTAATTAGTCGTGTTGTGCTTCTTGCTGATTTGTCGACCTCTTTAGGGGCTTGTTTAGCTAATTTTCTGGCAAAAGCGTTTGAGGCAGATGTTGGGCATAGACTTTTCCCGTCGTGGGTGATGGTCAAGTGCGTCGGTTTTATTGATTTGCCGTCGATAGCCTTTATCGTTTTCCAGAGTTTGTTGCCCGGTTCGTTGTGGCTAATTTCAGATATGTACTTTTCCCAAGCCTTCCTCTTTTCGAGGTTGATGCGGAAGGAGATTTCGGCCATTATTGAGGGGAGTGAGGGGTCCGTAGGATTGTCCCTCCTCATTTGGTCCCGTTCTGTAATCAGCTTCTTCACATCTTCGCTCAAGTGAGGCGTGTATTTTGGCACCTTTCCACGGGGAATGTTGTTCTTAGCCGCTTTGGTCAAGGTGGTGGTCAGGAATTTGTGCATCTAAACTGAGTTGCCGGCGAATGGGAAATCCATGAGAATCTTGTTGATGTCCCTTTCGAAGCCTTCCCAATTCGCTTTGTTGTAATTTGTATAACAACGTGCGTTTGAGATGTTGGATGGCTGTGTTTCGACGTCAATCAGGCATGGGAGGTGGTCAGAGTTCATTCTGTTGATTGTTGACCAGTTGCAGTCGATGGCTATGTCGTTCGAGGCGAGAGTGATGTCTGGTGATGCTTTTTGTCTTGTGGGCATCTTTGAGTTGTTGAGACATACAAGATCGCTGTCGTCAATGAAGTCGCATAGTTCATCTCCTCTGCTATCCTCCGTACCTTCACTCCAAACTTTATTGTGTGCGTTGAAGTCTCCACCGACAATGAATGGTTTCTTCTGTGTTAGGAGTCGGTTGAAGTTCGGCGCGTATGTGTTGGGGCAGGACGATCGAGGTGGGATGTAAATGTTGCAGATTCTTATGGTTCCTTGGTCGGTTGGCACGTCCACGCTGAGTGTTTCGGCTGTCTGGTCCGTTGTTGGGGAGGTCACGTTAGCATAGCGAATATTCTCTTTGACTAGTATCGCAAGTCCGCCTCCAAAGTTGGAGCGGTCTTTTCTTATGATCGTGTAACCTACGATATTCGGAGATGGAACACTAGCATCCATTTTGGTTTCTTGGATGAGTGCTACGTGAATATTCAACTCATGTAAAAGGTCCTCTAGCTCGGTTAGTCGGGCTCTCAGCCCATTAGCGTTCCATTGGATTATCCTCAGGTTAGCTACCGTCTGGGAGGCAGTCTGCTGGATCGGGGCTCTCTCACAAATTCTACATCTCCATTGGGGGTTCCAATCATTAAGATTGTTAAGGTTGGAACAGCGGAAATGTACCCATTTCTTACATTTGCTACAATTAACACAATTCGAAGGCGCGTTAAGAGAGCATACAGAACAAGGCCATCTTGGGCCTGGGTTAGTCTCGATACCAGCGATTTGGAGGAGTATTCGGATCAGAGACGCTGGGTCTTTCTGATCCGTGTGAGAAAAAATGAGGTTTCGGGGGAAGCCGTCCTCGTTGTCCCTTGCGGGAGATTCCATTGGGAAGTTTTGTTTTGGAGGTCCATTGGGTCCGACGCCATGTAGCGTCGTCCACAGTCGCACCGCGTGTAGGTGACCTCCGTCGAGGGGGGGACATCATGTGAACAAGGAAGGGCTCGAGACAGGCATTGAATGAGACCGGTCTAAGGCAAAAAAACTTGCCGTGAAAAAACAGATTTTCGCAGAAAAACTTCCTCTTCAATTATACGTTTGCGTTTAAAAGTTTAATCACTTTACAGTTACTGTTTTCTGAAGAAAATTGGGCGAATGGTGAAAACGGAAAATCAGGCTGAATAATAAATAAAAAGTTTCCTTCAGATGATACACCTATCATAAATGAAAGATGTGTTTTCCTAATGAGATAGAATACGGCTCGAAAAGCAGCTTTTATTTAATAATGACGTCTAACTTTATCTCGATGATTTCGGGAGATTCTCCAGACGAGCATTCTCCCTCTTCCACTTCTGGCAGAGATTCTCTCTGCTTCACAGCTCTTTCTTAAATTCTCACTTGATTATTTGAGAAGCCAATTTTGCTGAACTCAGAGAGAACAGAAACTAAAGTTTAAGTACACTGACTCGGGAACTTTGATTTTACCTCCCCCCCAATTCAAATTGAGCACCCCCTCAATTCAAATTGAGCACCCCCCAATTCAAATTGAGCACCCCCCAATTCAAATTGAGCACCCCCCCAAATCAAATTGAGCACCCCCCCCCCAATTCAAATTGAGCACCCCCCCAATTCAAATTGAGCACCCCCCAATTCAAATTGAGCACCCCCCAATTCAAATTGAGCACCCCCCAATTCAAATTGAGCACCCACCCCCAATTCAAATTGAGAACCCCCCCAATTCAAATTGAGCACCCCCCCAATTCAAATTGAGCACCCACCCCCAATTCAAATTGAGCACCCCCCAATTCAAATTGAGCACCCCCCAATTCAAATTGAGCACCCCCAATTCAAATTGAGCACCCCCCAATTCAAATTGAGCACCCCCAATTCAAATTGAGCACCCCCCAATTCAAATTGAGCACCCCCCAATTCAAATTGAGCACCCCCATAATTCAAATTGAGCACCCCCATAATTCAAATTGAGCACCCCCCAATTCAAATTGAGCACCCCCCAATTCAAATTGAGCACCCCCAATTCAAATTGAGCACCCTCCTGATACGAAATCAACCCGGCCCCAATCCATTCATAGTAAAACGTACCAAATAAGAGAAGAGGCCAAGAAATGGAGAGCAGAATTGCGGGTGTATGTTTAAATATCAGCTTAGACTCCCACCAAACAAAAGGAGAGGGGAAAGTTGAAATACATACCCGAACCTTCGAATATTGCCCCTAACAAAGAAGCACTCGAAACCCACTGGCAACAGTGGCCATTCGTGACTCTACAGCCTTAAGAGCCTGTCACGGATGGAGCCGGATCATCCAGTCCAGAATCGAGCGCGACCTCAGGTGGCGGATAGAGGGACGCCTCCCTACGAAGAATTCGTGCTGGGAGGTAGCGGGAGAAATCTCGCCGCGGACCAAAACTGGGTAGTATAGCTCGTCAAAGGAGGGCGATGCCGGACCGGCCTGGGCATGCCACCGGACAAAACATCAGCCGATACTCCGCTATACTTTTCAATGGCGAGTCGAGGCGCCAGTAAAATAACCTCTTGCCCTTCTCCGGTTAACGAATGGGTCTCGCCATGAGGATCGCCGACTGCGGTGCGAGTGTAGACGTAGAAAATCTCTCCGGACTCAAAAAAATCCTCACCACCAACCTATCCCAAAAGGACTCCCCTCGACAGGACCTATGGGCAAGACAACAACAACAACAACAAAGAAGCAAAAAAAATTCTCGTTTCTTCAATAAGTCGGTCGCCCAACTAAGTTGAAATGTTTCTAACTCTGGAACAAAAACCCGTTTAATAAAGGCTAATGAAAGTTGTGATTAAGAAGTACAAAGATACTTTCTGAAACTTATTTCGATAGAAAAAGTTTTGAATTTAGTTGAGGAAAGGGGTCGATAGGTCAATTGATTCAGAAATTAATTTTGCCAGTCGAAGGTTTATCTCTGCCCTCTTCCCTAAAGCGCCATTTCTTTATTAAAAAATTAGTAGACTTTTCAGCCCGACGATCTGTTGAACCCCATCTACTTCAATATTTCTTCCCTGGAAATCTTTTCACAAAAAAGTTAACTCTCGGAGAGCGTGCAATTCAATCACCACAAATTAAATGCAGAAAAATTCGTGGCACTTTTTGCTTTTAGGGCCCCCTACCAGAGGTTCCATGGGTCATACGTCTAACTTATTTACATTTACAAAAAAATTACATTTTAAAAAAGCCTAGGCTTTAAAAAAAGTTTACGCTAACGAGGCCGTACGGCTTAGGGTAACGAGACCGTATAAAAAAATGCCAATCTCATCTGACCCAATTGAACCTCTGGTAGGGGGGCCATAAACGCAAAAAGTGCCAAATTCGTCAACTGAAGATTTAAAAACCCGGCATACTGTGATCCAGTAGCATATAACAACTAGGTTCGACGAGTTGGAGGCTAGAATACAATAATAATAATGCAGTGCATCTTCTCTCGTGAAAGGGGTAAGATGAAATAAAATTCAACCGACTGACCTTTATTCTTCTTCATGACGCTAACTCGAAATGGCCCAAGAACGTGCCGATTCACTGAAACAGTTGTAAGTCGAAGAGAAAACCTTAGAGTGGTTTCTTTAAATTCCGATTTGGCTCTTATTCCCTGTAGGGCATACCCTGCGTCTTGTCTTGAAGACATTGGAATACTAAACAAAAAATGGATTTAAACGCTACGGTTTCGAAAATTTTCTTCAAAGATCATTTTGAGCATCAGAGACTCCGGTTCTCGAAAAAAAATTTACAGAAAAGTTATTTTTACATTAAAAAATTAATTTTACAGCAAAAAAGGCTGTTACAGAATTACACCGTGGGCACTGTACACCGTACAAATGTACACCGTACACTGCGGCCGTTACAGAATTACACCGTGCACACTTAAATTTTTTTTGGGCACTTTTTCCGTTCACCGGACAAACGCGTTGCGGTCGCGTCGCGGCCCCCTTCGCGTTTTATTTTTACATCAAAAAAGTTATTTTCACATTAAAAAACGCTTAGGCTTAGTAAAAGTTTACGATAAAGAGGCCGTACGGCTTAGCTAACGAGGCCGTACGGCTTAGCTAACGAGGCCGTACGGCTTAGCTTACGAGGCCGTACGGCTTAGCTAACGAGGCCGTACGACGCGAAAGGTCCAGAAGGGTTCTTTTACCAGTTCAGAGAGAAAAACATCGACTTAGCAGACGCTTTTTTTTGCACGGTGTAATTCTGTAACGGCCGCAGTGTACGGTGTACATTTGTACGGTGTACAGTGCCCACGGTGCCCACGGTGCCCACGGTGTAATTCTGTAACGGCCTCAAAAAATGATTTTTACATTTAAAAAAATTTTTAGTTCAAAAAACGCTTAGGCTTAGGCAAAGATTACGCTAACAAGGCCGTACGCTTAGGCTAAGCGGAATTAGAGTTTTTCAAATGAATTGCACCATGCATTAACAAGTAACTAAAACACAGTTTGGTGAACAAGAGTGCACATACGTAACCGTTCTGAGTCAGTCAGCAACCTTTTCATGGAACAACAACAGCGATGATGTATAGTAACACTCTGTATCAAAGACCTGTTTCGATCAAAATATGATGTGCTGGTGTACCCAATCAGACTGGTCTCCTTGTCAACTGGAGAAATGGCACTGCTTAGAAAGAGGGAAGGAGACTGATAGCTGACACGTTCTCTGGAGGCAGCTGATAAGAAGACATGAAATATGGAAGACCATTCACTACATTTTCATTAGGAAGTAATTCTCTCTTCCCATTACATGGGTGCCTCTACCTATCATTGTATTATTCGGCTCTGCAGGGGAATTTTGTTCATATTTCAAAAGACTTTTTGAGGATACTTGGTTCATTAGCAAACCCTCGTCGACTCCATGTCGAAGATGGTGGACACCGACGTCCCCTTCTCCAAGATTGAGCACTTTCTCCAACTAGACTTGTACCAGATTTGCATGCAGATTTTCAATGAATTCGCGGTTTTCGCGATGCTGTCAACAGTGGTTAGCAAACACTTCCCTCCTGCCCTTTTCCATAGGATGTTTGATTGTAGAGGTAAAAACTACTTTTCTGCCTCCCCGACCCCAAGACTCTACCCATTCTCTATTTTTCACGACCCCTAATGCAAGACCATTCCTTCTCTCTTCAACCCTGAATCACTTTTTACCTTATATCTAAATACCCTCCTCTAAGCCCCTGAAAAATCCTTATCTCTCCCGAATTCGAAGCAACTCTCGGAATTCTCAACCCTTCGTTCTCGTAAAGAAGCTTGATTGAAGGTGTTCAACGTTTTCGCCGCTGCCCCTCCGCTCGTGGAAGGCTGCCGGAACAGCACGACCCTCTTCAGTGGCACCCGCTACGAGAGATGCCAAGAATGGCAGAAGGCTGACTTCTGTGAACCTCTGCTCAGATACGAATTCTATTCCACGAATGTGGAGGTATTGTCGTAAATATACACTCCGGACTGAATGAACACCCTGATATTTTGAGTTCTCTTCCGTCTGCGGTCGCTCTGAACGAACTTGGTTGGACGATGTGATTGGGAAGTTGGGAATAGAAGACAAAGCCAACTTCTCGACAACACTACAGATGATTGGACTCGTCCTTTCTAGTTTCTTCATCGGCCAAGCTTCCGATACATATGGCAGGCAGAAGGTGAGCTCCATTCAACATGAGAAAGAGATAGAGAAAGTTAGGGAAACAGAGAGATGAGAGAGATTGAAAGGTATTTAGAGATAGTATGACAGAGAGGTAGAGATAGAAAAATACTTTCTCTCTTTGTTATCTCTATATAGAGGCAGAGATATAAAAGTTAAAGAGATAGAGACATGAAGAAAGAAATAGAAATACAAAGAGAGTAAGATAGAATTATGTTATACAGAGAGAGAGGGAGAGAGAGTTTGAGAAATTGGGAGAGAGAGAAAGATTGAGAGAGAGGAGAAAAATAAAAATACCAATAACAAAAAAAGGTTTGCAGGTGTTGATCGTGTGGTTCGGTCTGAATTTTCTGGCAGTATTTGCCTCAACCTTCATCACATCAATGGATGGCTACATTCTGTCTCGCTTTCTTTGTGGAGTAACCAGTGGTTGTATACTGACGTGAGCTGGTTATTTTATACTCTTATAGCTCCGCTATATGTCTTTTGCAGACTGACGAGGATTTTAACAGTTCTTATCAGAGTAACAGAGATCTGAATCGGGCTTGCGAGAGTGCTAGGAATCTGCAAAGTGCTGTTATTGTCAAAGTCACAGAGATCTGAACTGTCAATAGTAGACTGACAGGGACCTGGAGGATCTTAGCAGTAATTTTCAGACTGATAGGGATCTGAACTGTTTGCCGCAAATTTACATAGGGCTGTACTGTCATACGCAGGCTGACGCGTATCTAGACTACGCTTCGTAGAGAAAATTTCAATTGTAGTCTGACAGGGATTTGAAGTTTCACTTTCAGAGTGACAGGAATCTATGTGATAGAGATACTTCCATCGAAGCACCGCTTCTGGATAAGCACAATCGTCACATGGGCTCCTAATTACATTGTGTTTGCGTATGCTGCAAGGTACACAGGTGAGTGGAGAACACTCGCAAGGTTTTCTTCTGGCTTCTCGGTCGTCGCCCTGCTGATGCTAATCTTGTCAGTCAATCATCTCTCTCTCTCTTTCTTCTCACCTTTCTTTCTATCTCTGCTTCACTCTCTACCTTTTCTTCTAACTGTGAAAGCATAAGTCTTTCTATCTTTTTTACTTTTCTCTCTTTCTTTCTCTCTTTTTATCTTCTCTCTCTACAAATCTTTCTGAATTTCTCTCTCTGACTCCCTCTCACACTATCTCTTTTCTTCTCTCTATGTTAATATCTCTATGTTTTTGATGCGAGTCATTTAATGCATACAAATACTATTTTCAGCGTTCTGGAGGAAAGTCCTAAGTTCCTCATCCAGAAAAGGAGAAAAGAAGATGCCGTTATTGCTCTTCAGAAGATCAATAGGTGGTCCAAAAATAAGGTTAGCCTCACAACTCATCAGAAAAAAATGATTATTAAAAATAATAAGAATGCACCATGCCATTCAGATAGTCAAATCGAAAAAAACTGTGTTTTTTTGTTGATGAGTTTTTTCTTCTTTTTTTTTTCGAAAGCATAAAATAGTATTGACTCTTCAATGTTTAAGGCAAGTCTTGCTGAAATCAGGGACTGCGTGGAGGGTGAATGCGCGGAGACTCCCTCTCTTCTGCCTTTAAGCATCCACGACATGAAGAAAGCGAGCAATAGGAATTACTCTTTTATAGATCTCTACCGGACCCGTGCTCTGGCGACCAGAACACTAGTCAACTCTTTCACCCAGTCCGTTGTATTCTATTACTGTATTTTTCATTGAACTCCCGCTCCGAAAGGGTCTTCGCTGTTAGACGGTACATATTCACAGATTCGCTATATCCATCATCACCAATGCACTTCTTTTCAATCTTCACTCAATAGGAGGCTCACTTTATAATAACATGGTCATCTCCGGCATCCTGAGATACGTCATCGGAGTTTCTGTCAGTCTCTTTCTGTCAGTCTCAACTCAATTGACTGTGGATTAAAATACAAGTATATGAATGTAGAGTTTTCAATGAGAATTGCTGCGTTATACATACATACATACAATTCACAATTCTGTCAATGCTTGTCATTAATAATTTCAGTATAAAATGCAAATTTTCAATGCGATTTTCTCAGTGTATTCGAGGTCAAGAAGCAAAAGCCATTCAGGTTCATTCAAGAGACTACAGTCATTCTTATACTCTTATGAAAGTTTGAGACTTTTTGGATTGTTTAACAATCGCTTCTTTCTCAAGAAAAAATTAGGAAAGTTAACTTTAAAACCTGTACACTTGATAAGACTAAGAAAACATTTTGAAGTAAAAACTAATAGCTCAGTTGAAATGTAGTTTACATATTAAAGTAAATTAACAATCAGATGTTGATAACACTTCAGTTCTTTCCCCGCAAATGACTGAATTGTATTTTTCGGAGTTGAAGTGTGACTGAATATGATTGTCTGAGGTGGCGTTGCTGGACCATTTCGGGGCCTCCTTCATTGGTCGTCGAAAGATGCATGCCATCACTTTTGGTGCAGTTGGGTTATGTCTGCTCGTCAACTTCTTCATGTATATGTTCGGTAAGGTTCTGTGAATAATGAGTCTTTCTAAAAAAAAAGTTTTTTGTTTGAGAGCTTCAATTGGAGTACGGCGCGTTGACTCGGGCCTTCGCTCTCATCGCGTTTGGACTCACTGGGAACATTTTCCTACAGGCTTCTTATTTATATTACATCATAAGAGTATTTCATAATTACTTATAACTGAAATGAATTTATGTGAGTTAATCATTATCATCAATTACATGGTAGACTGAGGACAAAAAAAATGTGGACTGAGGTCGCACGATTCGTCGAGTTATAATGGTTTACAATTATTGCATGCGAGAACATACATTGAAATTTAACATGAGGAAAGTAAAAGCTGGTAATTTTTGCAAATTGCTTCTAAGTAACAAGTACATATCTGCAATGATCAAAGCAAGAGGTAGATACGACTGTCCAATTTGTTTGAAGAAGAGAGGAATAGATTTTCAAAGAAGAATAAACCTGGTTTTTAATAGAAAAACTTCCAAATATTTTATAGGAATTTCTATGTAAATCCTGTAAGTAATTGTTTCATCAAACAAAAACTTCAAAACTCGAGAATGCAAAGTTTTTCGGTTTTGGTTCCTAGTCGAGCTGGATTGGATGCCCTTATCGATAAGGTCTTTCAGATTGCTCTGGGGACGTCTGAACTCTTCCCGACAGGAATCAGGAGCATCGCATCAGCTCACATAAACGTTTGTGGCAGAGTCGGCAACATCATAGGACCCATCGTCTTCCACTTGGTGACTAAATCTGCTCTTTTCACTCAAACTGCGCCCGTAGCATAATGCGAACCTGATTTCAAAGGGGATTATATAGTTTCAATTAACAAACTTAACTGAACAATGAGTAATGATACATACAGGGGAACTACGACATGTTACACCTGTTTTTTTCTCATCAGAAAAAAAACTTAGACTTACTAGGAATAAGAACGATAGCATCAAAAACACTGATGAGAGATCTCCCAATGACTATATTATCGAAGTAATTTCCTTATGCTATGCTGCATTGTTATGATTTAGAAAATTTGAACTTTTTCCAGGCATATGCCAGGTACTGACTCTACAGGCATATGCCAGGTACTCACTCTACAGGAAGTCAAAACCTCCTAAACTTTTTTCTCTCAAAAACATCATTCAAAAACTGAGAGAAAAAACACTTTAGAGACTTTATGTATAAGCTTAAAAACCTGTATAATTTTTTTCGATCTTTCAAGGTGATAATTATTTTCGGGAAAAGTTCAAATGGAAGCTTTTCTCTAAAGGAACACTGAAGACGCGGAATCGGGTTCATCAATCGATACCAGTAAAAGACTACACTTGGTAGGACTCTATTTAAGGTGTTAAACCATAGCACTGAGCAGAAACGCAGTCCCTTAAATTTACTGAACAAGAAGAAAAAGTACGTATGTAGATGATCGGCCACGAGCCTGCTAACCCATTTCTTACAGACGTTCGGAGTGGAGGGACTGCCGTACGGTATGTTGGCTGGGCTGATCATCGTCGAAGTGACCATCTACCTTCTCACGATTCCGGAGTCAAAAGGCATCCCACTTCCGAATGAAATGCCTCCGAAGAGACTTAAACACTCTGCCTCGATGCCTTAGTTCAACTCACTCAATCACATCACACTCGCTTCTGCCATTCGTTTTTGTTCAATTTGAGGCGAAAATTGACTTTTTATTAAACACTGGAAATAATTTTTTAAACATTATATTGGAAATGAATAGTTGAAAATACAAGAATAATTTGAGTCTTTGAAAAATAACTTCACGGCTATATGTATTCATGTTAATTTCAAGATTATATTGCTGAAAATTATTTTACCAATATTTCAGAACTCATAAAAGCTCAATTCGCTTCGGAAGCTTCTCTTCTTTACTAAGTGTTCCCTCGATAGAATGAATTGTTAGCTGAGTGGGAGATAAAAGATCCCTCTGATCTAATCTCCGCAGATATCTTTCTTTCAAGTAGAAAGCGCTCCGTTTCGGCTGGCGCTGTCTGGTGAACAGTCCCTTGTGGTTGCCGACCACTCGTGTAATGTCTGTAACTTACTCGCATTCATTACTCTTCAAGTCATGAATATGACTATCGTGACTACCTTGAGCAGTCATGAAGTCAGCGTACACCCAGACAAGCTCTCCGGCCAGCTTCTTCTCTTGCACCAATCGATCGATAGCAGAATGAGTTTGTCTGTACAGATCTACTTGGTAGTCTTCCGTGAAAACGAATGAAGGTTCCTTAAAACATCCTCTGAGTTAAAAAATGGTTATTTCCTTTCTCGAATCAATAATTTATGAATTGTATCACTGGTTATGCTTGTCATATGTCACACGCTTATGTATCTTCACGAAGCATTATGACAAGTTTTATAATTGATCTATTTTTATTAAGGTAACCTCACATCTCTTTTTTAACGACTAGAGACCAGCCTTATCATCTCCACAATCAGAAGTAATGGGACATCTGATAGCAAAATACTGTAATCCATTCAACATCTCCGTCTCACTAGAGCTATGTTGAAACGAAGGGCTACCTGGTGAAGTCCTGGGATACTCTCCGAACCGTACTCCGTCAATAGAACCGGTCGATTGAACATCTCCTTCCAAGAAGTCAAGTCCTGTGATTAAAATACTCCATATGTTGACAAGCAACAAACGGTTTATCAACTAACATTGTAGAGACTTGTTGAGATCTGCTGCAGGCACCCGATATCCACGTACCATCCGTAGTATCGATTGACACAAATCACATCTAACAGATCCGCCGTTACGTCGTTGTGCGAATAAGATGGACCATACACCGTGGTAATTGGTCGAGTTGTGTCAAGTGAGCGGGCGACGTTGATTACTGATCTGAGAGAAAAGCTTATGAGAAACTTCGAGTGAACAGAGAAAAGAGGGGAGGACTGACCGAAAGTGCTCACGCGCCTCTTTGTCTGCTGAATGCGGCTCATTAGCCATGCTCCACATGATGACAGACGGATGATTTCGGTCCCTCCCGATCATCTCTCTCACCATTTCTTCGTGCAATTGTGTAACTTCCCGAGAGAAGACTCTCAACCGATCATTTTCATTACCATCTCTTAGGGCACCTGTGTGAGTTCACAAAAGAACACCCTTAACCGAACATCTTTCTCATCTTCTCTTCGTGCAACTGGGTAATTTTAAAATAGAACACTCTCAACTAATCGCTTCTCTCACCATCTATTAGGGCAACTCTGAGATCTTATGGAATAAAACCCTGTTAAAAGATAATTCACTCTCTCCGTAAGAAAATTCCATTTCGCTGAAAGTACCATCTTCGAAAATGAGAAGCGACTTGTGTTTTTTGATGACTGACTTCAAACCTACAGCAGGAGTTTCCAATATAACAGCGATTCCTCTTCTGTCGCTCTCGAAGATTCTCTCTTCTGCATAAGGATAATGAGAGGTTCGATAGCAATTAGCGCCAATCCACTCCAAATTGTTGAGATCTTTGGTCATGAGAACGGCATCGTAGCTGCGGCCTCTGATCTGAAACGCTTCCGAGTACTAAATAGAATTCGTGACAAACCTCTGAACATCTAGTTTTATTGGACCAACAAAGGAGAATCAAAATCTTCCACATCTATGATTCATACTATAATATAATTAGCCGAAAGTTTTTGCGTTACACCTACACAAGAGCGCAGCTTAATAGATACATCTACTAAACTGTCACGATCAAAGCACTTAACATTATTCTAGAAGTTCGACGTACATATTATATGTAGTAATCGAAACAAACATCAGCTTCTTCATGTGCGCCAAAGCCTTGACAATAGAACTTCTTGGAGTTGATGAATATTTCATCCGAATCCCACGTCACACTGCGGAATCCGAAGGTCGTCCTAATCACATCGACAATATTGCTGTCTCGGTCACTCAGCGTTACCTAGAGGTAATTCATTAGTTGAACTTGTCTAGTTCTTTAACCAAAAGTGAATCAAGACTTACCGTAATCGTGTACAGATTGGGCGCACCCATTCCTCTCGGCCACCACAGTTTCGCATTGGGTACAATCACCGAATTGTTAAGAAACGGAGTGACCAATACCGCAACTCCTGATTAGACATCAGTTCTTCAGTGATAGCTTGAACAGGTCTCTTTATCTTTTTTCATCAGAAAGAGTTTTATCAACTTTTAGTTTGTAAGTGGAATTATGAATGACCCGCTAACCGTTCGGGTCAAAGACGCGTACGGTACCCTTGACTGCCCCAAATGAAGATAGTTGATGAGAGTACTGTAGGCTTCCTTAATCATCAACAGTCTTCGAAGGAGAAGCAATGGGAGTATTATGAAAGATCGCACCATTAGCATGAGCAGTGATGAGCTGATTAGCAATGAAGACTGAGGGTCGGAAGAGGATCCTGACGGGCCTGAGGAGGCCTGCGTAGTGGAAGAAGTCCATATTGCCTTTCATTTGAAAGAAGCCTTCGGGGTAACGGGGCACCTAAAATGTATTCCAGGCCACCCTGCTTTTTTCATGCACCTGTTTATGAAATAAACTCACGGTTTTGTTCGCTATGATGTCAGATTTAGAGTAGTACTTGAAGTCGCCGTTTGGAATAGTCGAGAAGGAGAGTGTGTTGTTGACTGCTATTGTGATCTTGTTCTCCATGCCATACTTGATCTGCTTGGTGATTTCGAACTCAAAAGGCAGATGACCCCCGACATGGCGACCCACTTCGATCGAGTTGATGTACTGAAATAGTCGGGTCTTTCCTCGGCGAAGATAACAAGTTAATATGTAACGAACAACAACGGCGAAGTAGTTGGCCGAGTCCGCACGAATAAAAACTCGGGAGTCAGAGTGTCGCTGTGGAATGCTTTCCCTTCTCTCGTACCACACCCAGCCAACGTGGTCGCGCAGATTCACGTCCGAGGAAATGTCATTGTAGGCTGAAGGGACTGGCATCACCGTAGCATTCTGCAATCCCGATTAAATTCTCTTTCAAAAGTCATATGACGCATGAAGTTCAAATGTGACAATTGAAAATAATTTTTTTTTGTCACTTGGCATCTAAATTGACTTTATAGATTGAGTCACAAGTTGAAAAAAAGTCTAACCGAAAACTTGTACAAGTCCTGCTTGTACCACTCGCCCTTCATTCCGTAATCTGCGCCATTGTGGACATCCCTCACGAAGGTCCACAAACCGTCCAAACTTCGCGCTTCGCGAATTTCGTTCTCCTGTAAAAACACAGAAGTAAGGAGAGAAAGAGCGATAAAGGTCGATACCCAGAGAGATTGAGAGAGGAAAAGAAAGAGAGCGAGAAAGAGAGAGTGAGCGTCAGAGAGAGCGAGAAAGAGAGAAAGCGAGAGAGCAAGAAAGTGAGAAAGCGAGAGATAAATAGAAATACCAAGTGTGAAAGTGAAAGAAAACGAGAGAGAGATAGACATGAATAGGGAAAGAAAGCCACAGAAAGGAAACTCAATGCCCTCTTTCTAATTGGATATTTTGGATACAGCGATACAATATTGTCTTTTTAATCTTTCGATACAGCGATACAGCTATACAAATGGATACAGCGATATTTTGTGAAGGACACCTGTATCCCTGTGAAGGTTCTCTCTCTAATCTTTTACAGTTTACAGCAAAAAACCGAATCTTTACAGGAAACGGATACAAATTAACAATTCTAGAGGCTGCTGTAAAGATGGATACAGCACGCATTTACGATGTTTTTTCTTCATGTTTTTTTTTCTTCATATTTTGTTTTTTCTTCTTCATATTTTGTTTTTTCTTCTTCATATTTTGTTTTTTCTTCTTCATATTTTGTTTTTTCTTCTTCATATTTTGTTTTTTCTTCTTCATATTTTGTTTTTTCTTCTTCATATTTTGTTTTTTCTTCTTCATATTTTGTTTTTTCTTCTTCATATTTTGTTTTTTCTTCTTCATATTTTGTTTTTTCTTCTTCATATTTTGTTTTTTCTTCTTCATATTTTGTTTTTTCTTCTTCATATTTTGTTTTTTCTTCTTCATATTTTGTTTTTTCTTCTTCATATTTTGTTTTTTCTTCTTCATATTTTGTTTTTTCTTCTTCATATTTTGTTTTTTCTTCTTCATATTTTGTTTTTTCTTCTTCATATTTTGTTTTTTCTTCTTCATATTTTGTTTTTTCTTCTTCATATTTTGTTTTTTCTTCTTCATATTTTGTTTTTTCTTCTTCATATTTTGTTTTTTCTTCTTCATATTTTGTTTTTTCTTCTTCATATTTTGTTTTTTCTTCTTCATATTTAGTTTTTTCTTCTTCATATTTTGTTTTTTCTTCTTCATATTTTGTTTTTTCTTCTTCATATTTTGTTTTTTCTTCTTCATATTTTGTTTTTTCTTCTTCATATTTTGTTTTTTCTTCTTCATATTTTGTTTTTTCTTCTTCATATTTTGTTTTTTCTTCTTCATATTTAGTTTTTTCTTCTTCATATTTTGTTTTTTCTTCTTCATATTTTGTTTTTTCTTCTTCATATTTTGTTTTTTCTTCTTCATATTTTGTTTTTTCTTCTTCATATTTTGTTTTTTCTTCTTCATATTTTGTTTTTTCTTCTTCATATTTTGTTTTTTCTTCTTCATATTTTGTTTTTTCTTCTTCATATTTAGTTTTTTCTTCTTCATATTTTGTTTTTTCTTCTTCATATTTTGTTTTTTCTTCTTCATATTTTGTTTTTTCTTCTTCATATTTTGTTTTTTCTTCTTCATATTTTGTTTTTTCTTCTTCATATTTTGTTTTTTCTTCTTCATATTTTGTTTTTTCTTCTTCATATTTTGTTTTTTCTTCTTCATATTTTGTTTTTTCTTCTTCATATTTTGTTTTTTCTTCTTCATATTTTGTTTTTTCTTCTTCATATTTTGTTTTTTCTTCTTCATATTTTGTTTTTTCTTCTTCATATTTTGTTTTTTCTTCTTCATATTTTGTTTTTTCTTCTTCATATTTTGTTTTTTCTTCTTCATATTTTGTTTTTTCTTCTTCATATTTTGTTTTTTCTTCTTCATATTTTGTTTTTTCTTCTTCATATTTTGTTTTTTCTTCTTCATATTTTGTTTTTTCTTCTTCATATTTTGTTTTTTCTTCTTCATATTTTGTTTTTTCTTCTTCATATTTTGTTTTTTCTTCTTCATATTTTGTTTTTTCTTCTTCATATTTTGTTTTTTCTTCTTCATATTTTGTTTTTTCTTCTTCATATTTTGTTTTTTTCTTCTTCATATTTTGTTTTTTCTTCTTCATATTTTGTTTTCTTCTTTTTTTTCTTCTTCATATTTTGTTTTTTCTTCTTCATATTTTGTTTTTTCTTCTTCATATTTTGTTTTTTCTTCTTCATATTTTGTTTTTCTTCTTCATATTTAGTTTTTTCTTCTTCATATTTTGTTTTTTTCTTCTTCATATTTTGTTTTTTCTTCTTCATATTTTGTTTTTTCTTCTTCATATTTTGTTTTTTCTTCTTCATATTTTGTTTTTTCTTCTTCATATTTTGTTTTTCTTCTTCATATTTTGTTTTTTCTTCTTCATATTTTGTTTTTTCTTCTTCATATTTTGTTTTTTCTTCTTCATATTTTGTTTTTTCTTCTTCATATTTTGTTTTTTCTTCTTCATATTTTGTTTTTTTCTTCTTCATATTTTGTTTTTCTTCTTCATATTTTGTTTTTTCTTCTTCATATTTTGTTTTTTCTTCTTCATATTTTGTTTTTTCTTCTTCATATTTTGTTTTTTCTTCTTCATATTTTGTTTTTTCTTCTTCATATTTTGTTTTTTCTTCTTCATATTTTGTTTTTTCTTCTTCATATTTTGTTTTTTCTTCTTCATATTTTGTTTTTTCTTCTTCATATTTTGTTTTTTCTTCTTCATATTTTGTTTTTTCTTCTTCATATTTTGTTTTTTTCTTCTTCATATTTTGTTTTTTCTTCTTCATATTTTGTTTTTTCTTCTTCATATTTTTGTTTTTTTCTTCTTCATATTTTGTTTTTTCTTCTTCATATTTTGTTTTTTCTTCTTCATATTTTGTTTTTTCTTCTTCATATTTTGTTTTTTCTTCTTCATATTTTGTTTTTTCTTCTTCATATTTTGTTTTTTCTTCTTCATATTTTGTTTTTTCTTCTTCATATTTTGTTTTTTCTTCTTCATATTTTGTTTTTCTTCTTCATATTTTGTTTTTTCTTCTTCATATTTTGTTTTTTCTTCTTCATATTTTGTTTTTTCTTCTTCATATTTTGTTTTTTCTTCTTCATATTTTGTTTTTTCTTCCTTCATATTTTGTTTTTTCTTCTTCATATTTTGTTTTTTCTTCTTCATATTTTGTTTTTTCTTCTTCATATTTTGTTTTTTCTTCTTCATATTTTGTTTTTTCTTCTTCATATTTTGTTTTTTCTTCTTCATATTTTGTTTTTTCTTCTTCATATTTTGTTTTTTCTTCTTCATATTTTGTTTTTTCTTCTTCATATTTTGTTTTTTCTTCTTCATATTTTGTTTTTTCTTCTTCATATTTTGTTTTTTCTTCTTCATATTTTGTTTTTTCTTCTTCATATTTTGTTTTTTCTTCTTCATATTTTGTTTTTTCTTCTTCATATTTTGTTTTTTCTTCTTCATATTTTGTTTTTTCTTCTTCATATTTTGTTTTTTCTT
Source organism: Allodiplogaster pararmata (assembly GCA_964056735.1). NCBI lineage: Eukaryota > Metazoa > Nematoda > Chromadorea > Rhabditida > Diplogasteridae > Allodiplogaster > Allodiplogaster pararmata. The sequence goes on along the minus strand of OZ057403.1, from coordinate 26,818,110 downwards.
CTTCATATTTTGTTTTTTCTTCTTCATATTTTGTTTTTTCTTCTTCATATTTTGTTTTTTCTTCTTCATATTTTGTTTTTTCTTCTTCATATTTTGTTTTTTCTTCTTCATATTTTGTTTTTTCTTCTTCATATTTTGTTTTTTCTTCTTCATATTTTGTTTTTTCTTCTTCATATTTTGTTTTTTCTTCTTCATATTTTGTTTTTTCTTCTTCATATTTTGTTTTTTCTTCTTCATATTTTGTTTTTTCTTCTTCATATTTTGTTTTTTCTTCTTCATATTTTGTTTTTTTCTTCTTCATATTTTGTTTTTTCTTCTTCATATTTTGTTTTTTCTTCTTCATATTTTGTTTTTTCTTCTTCATATTTTGTTTTTTCTTCTTCATATTTTGTTTTTCTTCTTCATATTTTGTTTTTTCTTCTTCATATTTTGTTTTTTCTTCTTCATATTTTGTTTTTTCTTCTTCATATTTTGTTTTTTCTTCTTCATATTTTGTTTTTTCTTCTTCATATTTTGTTTTTTCTTCTTCATATTTTGTTTTTTCTTCTTCATATTTTGTTTTTTCTTCTTCATATTTTGTTTTTTTCTTCTTCATATTTTGTTTTTTCTTCTTCATATTTTGTTTTTTCTTCTTCATATTTTGTTTTTTCTTCTTCATATTTTGTTTTTTCTTCTTCATATTTTGTTTTTTCTTCTTCATATTTTGTTTTTTCTTCTTCATATTTTGTTTTTTCTTCTTCATATTTTGTTTTTTCTTCTTCATATTTTGTTTTTTCTTCTTCATATTTTGTTTTTTTCTTCTTCATATTTTGTTTTTTCTTCTTCATATTTTGTTTTTTCTTCTTCATATTTTGTTTTTTCTTCTTCATATTTTGTTTTTTCTTCTTCATATTTTGTTTTTTCTTCTTCATATTTTGTTTTTTCTTCTTCATATTTTGTTTTTTTCTTCTTCATATTTTGTTTTTTCTTCTTCATATTTTGTTTTTTCTTCTTCATATTTTGTTTTTTCTTCTTCATATTTTGTTTTTTCTTCTTCATATTTTGTTTTTTCTTCTTCATATTTTGTTTTTTCTTCTTCATATTTTGTTTTTTCTTCTTCATATTTTGTTTTTTCTTCTTCATATTTTGTTTTTTCTTCTTCATATTTTGTTTTTTCTTCTTCATATTTTGTTTTTTCTTCTTCATATTTTGTTTTTTCTTCTTCATATTTTGTTTTTTCTTCTTCATATTTTGTTTTTTCTTCTTCATATTTTGTTTTTTCTTCTTCATATTTTGTTTTTTCTTCTTCATATTTTGTTTTTTCTTCTTCATATTTTGTTTTTTCTTCTTCATATTTTGTTTTTTCTTCTTCATATTTTGTTTTTTCTTCTTCATATTTTGTTTTTTCTTCTTCATATTTTGTTTTTTCTTCTTCATATTTTGTTTTTTCTTCTTCATATTTTGTTTTTTCTTCTTCTTATTTTGTTTTTTCTTCTTCATATTTTGTTTTTTCTTCTTCATATTTTGTTTTTTCTTCTTCATATTTTGTTTTTTCTTCTTCATATTTTGTTTTTTCTTCTTCATATTTTGTTTTTTCTTCTTCATATTTTGTTTTTTCTTCTTCATATTTTGTTTTTTCTTCTTCATATTTTGTTTTTTCTTCTTCATATTTTGTTTTTTCTTTTTCATATTTTGTTTTTTCTTCTTCATATTTTGTTTTTTCTTCTTCATATTTTGTTTTTTCCTCTTCATATTTTGTTTTTTCTTCTTCATATTTTGTTTTTTCTTCTTCATATTTTGTTTTTTCCTCTTCATATTTTGCCAACTTCATTTTTCCTTCCTTTTTCAACAAAATGTTTTCAACTATTTGATTTCGTTTTTTTCTTTGTCCATTAATAGTATATGTACATAAATGAAAACAAAATAATTTTAGCATTTGTATATTCATATAAGGGTTCTTTTTAACTTGGAACGCGCTTTACTTGGGGGGTTTTTTTGAAAAATAACTTTAAAAAAGGTTATTTTTACATTAGAAAAACCCTTAGGCTTAGGAAAAAGTTTACGCTTTAGAAAGTGGTTTTTTTCTCCCAAAAACTAACTGGAATGGTTAACATTGAATTTAGCTTAGGCTAAGTAAAACTTACGCTAACGAGACCATTACGGCTTAGTTGGTAAAGACAGTTTTATTGAAATTCTTTCAAGTAGTATAGGGTTCAAAAAAAACAACAGAAAGTTAAAAAAAGTTAGTGAAAAAATTTTTTTGTTGAAAAACTAGAAGCCTACATCGCTTACTTAGGTCACGTAATCTACAAAGAACAAAAAACTGGAAATCTAGAGCCTATTTTAGTAGGAAAATCTTACGAGTTAAACTGCACTAAACGACTCCATGTTATTATCATAATTTCAATCATGTATAATATTAATGTAAAATTGAGAAAAAAAGACTTCAAGTATTTGAATAATGTTTGGTGCCAAAAAATGAAGGAAAAACTGAAGGTGGCAAAATATGAAGAAAAAACTTGAGGTGCAAAAATAATAAGAAAAAAAGAAAAAACAAAATATGAAGAAAAAATGAAGAAAATCAAGAAAGAGAAAAAAAGGAAGAAAAGAACAAGAAGAGGAAAAACAAATGAAGAAAAAAATTAAAAATCAAAAGAAAAAATGAAGAAGAAAAAACAAAATATGAAGAAAATTGACCGAGCAAACGAAAATTGCCCCAAACTCAACAAAGATTTGTATCCGATACAGCAACTTTTTGTATCGGCTGCTGTATCGGATACAACAGTGAATTGTATCCATTTATTTACAGGAGAGATTAGAAAGACAAGTAAAATATCGCTGTATCCAAAATATCCAATTAGAAAGAGGCCCAAGATGGTCTTAACTCACTTGAACCGGAAGAATGGCATTGGTGCAATGCAGCAGGATGAATAGTTCGAAAAGGAGCATAGTCAGCCCCTCACTCTTCTACTCAGCTCAGTCTGGCCCTCTGTTTTCCAACCAGTACTCGTCCCTTCATTGCGAAAGTCTTCCCTCCCCCTCTGATTACGCTCTTTGTTTATAAATATGTCTCCATCTAATCGATCACTTCTTCCTTTGTTCCTTGTTTTCAAGTAGAATCAGTGGTTGCAAAGCTTTATCAGCAACAATTCAACAAAGAAGACTAATTTCTTCAATAAATTGTTGGATGAAACACCTCATTATCACTTTTTTATCAATGACTAATTGACATGAATAATAAATCACATAGTTATTGCTTATCAATAATATGTGTAATTATCTACAGAAATGAAGTATAGGCACTGGTAGCAAAACAAGTTATACATATTCAGTGAAGAACGTTGATTTTCGCATCATACGCGATTGACAACCTTCACGGTTTTGCTGTCGTCGATCACCCTTTTTATGGTGGAGAGAGTGCGTCTTCCCATCCGAAGTTTCCTATCGTATCCCCACTTAAATATTATTCGTCATATTTTTTCCAGAAAGCTGAAGTGTTGGTCAGCTGACTTCAAACATTTATTTTAATATACTGATTCAGAAGAGCTCCTTTATTTGGAAACCTACTGATGGTGTATTTTAATTCCTAAAAAGATGGCCATAGTCATACAATTTTTATGTGTTTTGCCTCTTTTAAGCGTTATTGCTTACTTTATCGAAGACGAAGTAATATAATACTAACTGAATATTATTTTTATAAAGCTATGAATTGATCAATTATTAACTTTGACAATCCTGACTTTCGATAAACACTAAACTTTGACAATCCTGACTTTCGATAAACACTAAACTTTGACAATCCTGACTTTCGATAAACACTAAACTTTGACAATCCTGACTTTCGATAAACACTTTTAAATCTAAATTTGTTAAACCCCTGCAGTTTGAGAAAGACCAGGGTAATCGAGAAAGTTTTACTTACAAAGTAACAGGGAACGGTTCTCTACTCTATGATTGCATTGAAGACCGCAAGATAGAGATAGTAAAACTCGCTCAAAGCAATTAGGTATCAACTGTTATTCCCTCGACTTTTCAGCAATTAAGTCGATAAGACTGTAATTTTAGGTCATAAAGCGGATCACTAAAACCGTTTTCCCACCTTCTTATGAAAAACATGTGCTCGCTTTTGAGCAATTTCATCAACAGAGCTTACCAGACTAAAAATGACTCAACAAAAAAAAATTTAACACGCAAACTTTTCAGCCTCCCAATCAGTAACGGGATTAAAAGTTAGAGAAATTTTAAAACTAAACGGCTTTAGTTGTTTACAGTAAGGTTATACAAGACACGAGGCCGAAGGGGGTCTTTTATATTCACAAAAAAGGCAATCGGCTGCTAGGTCACCCGAATCAAAGAAGATTGTAGCTTCGCGTTCTGGTAAAGACAAACCTCCTCGAAAACGGTGACGTCGTCTTGAGGTTGGATGCATAGAAAGTTGAGGACTCCGAAAGATATCACGAAGACGACCGAAAAGAAGATCGCGAAGGCGACTATCGGAGCGAAATAATCGATAGGAGATAGAGTCTGACGGAGGTCAACTTCGACAAAGGTCATCCTTTTCAACTGGGACTAAAATGCCTATGAACGGATAGAGAGGCAGGGGAAGGAGGAAAGAGAGGGAGAAGCTGTTGATAAGGACTCTCATAGCTCTCCATATCTGGTTCTCTCTCACTCTTCAGTCCTACCTTTTTGTCTTCCTCTGGATGGAAGCAAAGAACGAGCCTATAGTATAACGATAAGAAGCGCTTGACTTCATCACAAAGTCATACAGGACTGCTTTACTTTTTTATGGCAGTTTATTTAAGTTAAATAATCGTTTTTTTAATCTTTGCGTTATATCGCCTTCAAATCAAAGCTTTATGTATAGGAACTCATCCTTTTGATGAACTCTAATGTTGAAGTTATCTCTCAATAAGTCAAGAAAATTACAATTACCTAGTTTTTCATCCGTGAGAATAGCAAAAGTCGCTCGAGAGCTTTTTCTCACCTCACTTCAAATATATTTTCTTACAAATCCGAAGACTGAATCAGAGACTTCAGAAGTGTGGACAATACTCCATAAATGCATGTCTAGTGGAAAGACTACGTCAAAGCGAAGATTCTTTCATTATTTTCAATTCACATTTCTTTCAAAAACGATGTTTGAGGGATGAATCTTGATTACTTTATTCAACATCTTCTTCTTTCCCGAGTTTATTTCAAATTTCGACAAATTTATTAAGAATATTGATTGTTTTTATAACTCGTTTCGAAAATTTGAGTCTAGACTCGAAGGCAAAAAATCATCCCACAGATTAGTTCTTTTGAAATACATTAAAAATTAAGGAGCAACAACAGAAACGCAAATAAAATTAACTGAAAAAACAATAATTTGTATAATGTACAGGGTGACCATAAATTACCTGGACAAATGTAAATGTCTGTATTTCCTTTAATAAAATTCATATCTTGGTATCATAACATACTTTATCACAATATATAACCAACAGTTATGCACAATCATGTTCGATACGGCCGCCTCTAGCGTGAACGCATGCCTTGAGACGACGCTCGTATCCACATGCCAGTGACCGCAGGTAGTCGTTGTCGAGTTCGTCCCATGCCTTCAGAAGGGCGGCACGCAGAGAATCGAGAGTGTGGTGATGGATAGCTCCAACCTTTGCCTGCATGACGCCCCAGGCGCTGAAGTCGAGCGGGTTCAGGTCGGGGGAATTCGATGGCCATTCGGAAGTGGTTATGAAGTTTGAGGTGTGTGTGCGCAACCACTCTTGTGCGATTTTGGACTTGTGGGCAGGTGCCGAGTCCTGTTGAAAGGTCCAATCAGCTCCATTATAGTGTGTCCTACTCCTGCGCTCTACCACGTCTTCGAGGATCTTCTTTACGTAGAAGTTGGCATCTATCTTCACACCAGGGTTGACGAAAACCAACGGCGTTTTGCCCGTTGCGCAAACACCTCCCCAAACCATGAGGTACTTGGAGTGGCTGCTTCTTCTGACTGTGATTTTATGCTCAGCTGCTCCATTACGATCGTGAGCAAGTATTATGTCGTTTTGAAAATTCACCGACACCTCAATGGTGAATATTTTTTCATCAGTTCACAGCGTACGGAAACGCTCGGCCCGCGTACATCGTTGCAACAGATCTTTGCACCGTTGATGTCGAAGAAGCTTCTGTCGAGCATCCAATCCATGTCGTTTCTGCATCCTGTAGGGGTACATCCCGAGACGGTGTTTGATTATCAGTCGTGTTGATTCAGGGAAGATACCGACCGACGAAGCGAGCTTCCTCATGGATTGTCGAGGATTGCGTGCGATGCGTTTCCGGAGAATGCTCCTAATCTGGGGCGTGTCGGATGTCGGTGGACGAGCTCTTCCTGCACGGTCCTTGCCATCGGCTGTCTCCCGAAGACGATCGATGGTGGCGTAAACAGTTGTTCGAGGAGCATTGAGTCGTCGCGCGATGTCCGCTCTCGTGTGACCGGAGTTGTGCAGTGCAATGATCGCAGCACGAAGAGGACTTGATTGCAGCATAACTGTACAAATAAAGCTAGAGTCATGAAACTTCAAACAAAAAACAACCAGTCTCAGAGCATTATCATGGAGAAAAGAAAACAAAGATCGGTCAACTGTGTCGCGCAATAGAGCACGTTAAAAATTTGTCTAGGTAATTTATGGTCACTCTGTATGATAAGTACAAGCTCTAGAGGAAATCTGGGACTCTAATGCAGAGCTTCTCAATATCAGTACAATTTCAAACAATCCTAACAGAAAATACTTGAATTATGTAAGAACAACCCGATACTCTTAGAAATATTTACACATTTGCCATGGTGTCACGGTATAGAACAGATGCTCAATCTGTCGGTGTCATTAGTGAGCAGCGATATATTGTCTCCGTCTGTCTTTGGCCTTCTTACAGAATTGAGGGAGCAAGGGAAAGAAGATGAACTTGCGGAAGAAGATCCAGAGATTGAGACACATCTTTCAGTTGCCGATCTGAATGCTCTGAACTATCTTTTCCGGATATGTATAACACAGCCTCTTCCCGAATATCATAGAAACATATATCTTATAGGCTAACAAAAGAGAGAGGGAAGGAAAAAGAGAGGGAGAAGGGAAAAGATAGAGAAAGAAAAAAAGAGACACAAATTAAGAAAGAGAGAGAAAAGAGAGCGACGGAGAAAAAAGTGGGGAAGAGAGAATAAGAAGAAAAAAGAAAGAGAAAAGAGAGAGGAAGAGAGAGAAAGAAAGAATAAGAGTAACCTCTTAAGGCTCCTGAGCGCGTGTCTGTCTTCCTCGTTGACCTCTTTGATGACGTCATCGAAGAGCTCTTCCCAGACAACATCAGCTACGACAACCCCCACCACGGGCTCTATCATCCTAACCGTCTCTCGCTGGAAGATCTGCAAAGAAGTCATTTCTTCTTGTTGCAATGTTTTCATATATGTATTTACATAACTCTTTATCACAAAATGAATCCTTCTCTCTTGACATGCTATTTATGGTTATGAGCGTGAGATAGCGATGGAGAGAGAAAGATAAAGAGAAAGAGAGAGAGAGATTAAAGAGAATAGAAATAGAAAAATGAAAGGAGCGAGAGACAGACTGAGAGCATGGGAGAAGAAGAATGAGGCTGTAACTGATAAAGAACCAGGGTAAAAAGGATTGGGTGAATAGCCATCTATGCGATTTATAAAGAAGCATTCGAGTAGCGATAGAGTTTGAGCGAGCAAGATCTGCAGACGAAAAAGCTTCAAAAGTATTTGCAAACGAAAGCCTTTTGAGTAGAAGAAGCTGGAGGGGAAGGCGAAGGGGGACATTTTGCTGAGGAACTTCAATAGTTCACATTTAACCTTCATTTCCAATTCGATGAGTTGCCGGAAGAATCCGACGTTGGGACAGATGATATTTCGGCATTGCTGCGTGTGCTTATAGGAGTCACGCAGCGTCATTCTGCAAGGAGAGAGATGAGGAATGAAAAATAAAGTAAAAAGGGTATGGAAATTCAAAGAAAATAGAGAAAAGCAAAGACATAGCAAACATTTTCCACAAAAAGCCTAATATAATAAGGAGAAGTAAAATAAAGAAAATCCTAGCAAAACAGGGAAAAACTAAAACGTGACAATCTTACAATTCGACAAAAATGAAAGGAATGAACAAACCACAACAACGGAAATTAGTCGAGAGAATACAACAACAATAAGAGAATTTTGGCCGAATAAAAGAAAAGTGACTGACTTTTCTGAACACAGCAAGTAGCCAATAGCAAAAGTCGCGGATCGCGAAATGCCCATGGCGCATAGAAGGAGCAATTTTCCTCTCTTCTTCCTCTCAATATCGATTGACTTGAACACGTCCATCCAGTAAGGAGTGAGATCAACGCCTTCAAAATGCTTTGATTATTGGCTTACGTTCAAGTGAATCCGGCTGAACAACTTGTAAAGGTCACCTTCGTCATCTTCGACTGGGATGTGGATGACTCTCAGCTTGGAAGGACCGATCAATTTGAATCCCGGGATAAGGTTGATGACGGTTCCGAATCGGGCTGAATAAGGTAGAGTCTTATTCAGAGAGAGAGAGAGAGAGAGAGAGAGAGAGAGAGAGAGAGAGAGAGAGAGAGAGAGAGAGAGATAGAGAGAGAGAGATAGAGAGAGAGAGAGAGAGAGAGAGAAAGGGAGAAACAAGATTTCAGCTGAGCCTTATTTGCAGGATGAAGTGTGGCTGGCTATTATCCCGTCTCTTAGCAAGCAAAACACTTCCTTTCCCCTTCTTTTCATATGAGAAGGGGACGAATTGAGTGAGGTAAGCTCAGATTACTCCTAGGTGAACAATCCTTTTCTCTCTCTTCTCCACCAATACGAATATACCTCTTCTCTTTTCAAGTTATGTATCTTAATGATAGAGAAATGAGTCTTCGCCCATAAACCATGACTTGGGTATATATTCGGTTCTAGGAATTTTCTTTTTCCATCTCTTGTTCAGATCTCACTTGATGAAGGTAAGATATAATCTTGGGTAAATTTCACTAACCTAGTACTCCGGGCGACAATCCATTTACTCCGGCGACGTATAAGAAGGGCCTAACTCGAGTGACTCGACGAGCATCACGATTTATGACTTCTCGGCTAGTCATCAGCAGTCACACCTTGATAAATATCTTGGCGATTCTCACGATGTGCGTGTCACATTCAGCAGCTCTCCGATGCTACTCGTGTTCCTTCTCGTTCAATGAACAATATGACGCGGAGCACAGGTTAATTGGCATGGCATCGAGAAAATATGTTTTGGTGATTTCATGATTAACTCTGCTGCACATTACTTTTTTTCATAGGGAGGCAAGGCTACAAAAGCATCTCAAAAAAGTAGTTCTGTTACGATGATACAATCCTTCATCTTATCATACATATGTGTCTCGATACTATCTGTGCTTAAAACTGTTCTTCTTAGCTCGTATAACTCGCTGTAAGTTTTCGTTCAGTAAATATAGTTTATATTTAGTTGCTTCGTCGAGTAAACATACAATTCACTCCTGCATTAATTACAAAACTATCATTATTGCCACAAAGTAGTCTCTTTTTTCATTATTTTCTGAATTCTCTTCGCAAGATAAAATGACAGAAAATGAAATATTAACAAATACTCATTTGCACAATTCAAAGGTTGCTTTAAAAAAAAAAGATTAACCACACGGACAAAAGCTAGTAAGCGATACGGGACCGAACCCAGTTACCCCATTTTCTCTTAAAGAGACTGCGCGTTACCATTCACACCACCGTAGACACTATGCTAATCCGTGTGATAGTGGTAACCGGAATTCTCGAAGCCATTGTTTTCTTAATCACATTGGCTCATAAATCATAATTGCTCAATTCATTAAGAAGCCAAAAAATGGAAGATCAGAAGAGAACGATTAAGGGACGCTTGGTGCGCAAACGAAAGCTTGGTACTCTTGGAGACTAACGCGACCAGCAAGCTGTGCGCTCCTTGGGAAGGCTTCTGCGTGGTGAGTTTCACAAATTATATATATATATATATATAAAACTACATCTGCAGCGCTTCTGAAAGCATCGAAACGTGGCATACAAAAACATATAAGAAGGGATCTCGTTCTTCTTAGCTAATGCTCAGGCGAAGACACCCTCACATGTTCAGTGCACGATGCATCGTTTTCTTGAAGCATTAAAAATCATATACATAGATGTATAAAAATTATTTCTTGGAAAAACGCGACGGGGATTTCGAAACAACGCGAAGTTTTAGCGAGTGTTTATCAGACAACGTACCGTGAAAAGCTGAATTACATGATAAGCTGAGTAGAAAAGCGAAAAATAATCCGCAGACAGCAGTGATGACAATCAACAAGGCATTCACGTCAGTCTCCCGCGGTTGCGGCGAGAGATGCTCAGAACTTTGCGAGTCCGATGGATACGGTCAGGATCAGGTTTGAAATATATTTTCAGCGACCTAGTCGAACAAGTTTTAACCTAGACAAGATTCTAGGTAAATTGTGATGATTGCTGCGAAGAAGACCTCTGCAACTATAACTTCTCCCTTCAGTATTATATGGTGATGATGGAGGCCGCCTACACTTCATGGACTAAGCCTCTTCCCGGTTAGATCTCTTGTTCCCACTCTTAGTCACATTGAGTACCCTTTTAGGCCTCTTGTTCCTACTCTTAGTCACATTGAGTAACCTTCCCGGTTAGACCTATTGTTACCACTCTTAGTCTCATTGAGTAACCTTCTCGGTTTGTCCTCTTGTTCCCACTCTTATTCACATTAATTACCCTTCCCGGTTAGAACACTTATTCTCACTTTAAGTCGCATTGAGTACCCTTCCCGGTTAGACCTATTGTTACCAATCTTAGTCCCATTGAGTAACCTTCCCGGTTTGTCCTCTTGTTCCCACTCTTATTCACAATAATTACCCTTCCCGGTTAGAACACTTATTCTTACTTTAGGTCGCATTGATTACCCTTCCCGGTTAGAACTCTTAGTCACATTGAGTACCCTTCCCGGTGAGACCTCTTGTTCCCACTCTTAGTCACATTGAGTACCCCTTACGGTAAAAACCGTTTTATCCGACTCAATGGCAGTTTATTATTTCGATTCCCTTTCTGAGTCAGAGTTTCAAAAATGAATTTATTTTTAAATATGTCATCCAATACACCTTTAATCCAGTGAAAACTCTCCTTTTTTTGAATATCCAGTTTTTTTGAACTTGGACTATAGATTTAAACTTCTAAGGAATAAGATTTTCAGAAGACGTATTCTTCGAATAAACTGGTATCTCAACGCTAATTGGGTTTAAATCTTGTTACTCAGGCCTTTCTCAATAGTAATGCGCCCACTTCTTCTTTTCAGCTAATTACTTTACCTTTTACACAAACATTACCTTTTTATGATCAAAAATTTGTGTCATCCGCTCAGTGCGTTAATAGTTTTTCTATTCATCCACTAAATACCTTTCAACTCTTACTACATAATTACATTTGAAAGTTAAAGTAGACCTCTCACAGACTTTTAAGATCGAACACCGAGCCATTAACTGATTGCAACTTTCAGTAACAAGCAAATTCTACAAAAAAGGACATGAAATTCAGGCGAGAGGAACTGGAACGCCAAGTCGGGAATTCGGTTTCCTTCCAGTCTCTTCGGAGGCATATTCGGAAACGGCGCAGTGCCGCATGCCTTGCCCAACTTCATAACTTTGTTAACATTTTCTATGTACACAAATTTGAAATAAAGATATGAAGTTTTCTAGAACGACAGTTCGAGTAAGAACGCAATGAAAAGAAACCCTGAGGGAACAATTAGGGTGCAGCGAAATGAAGGAGGAAAGGCAGCGATGAAAACGCGTGCTTTGAGAAGTCAACGATGTTGGAGAGAGACAAGTAGAGATGAGAGAGAGAAAAGAGAGATAGATAGAGAGAACAAACGCATTACTTGCACGGCGCATGAGTCGGGGAAGTGGAAGGGCAAGTCAAACTTGAATGGCAGGACTGAAGTTCTGACAAAGCAGGCGAATTTGACGGGAAAGCCTTGCCATTCGCTTCAGATTGAGAGGATAGACAAGGCAAAGCAGGCAGCGGCTCACCAATATCTGATCCTTCAGGAGAATATCAACTTATCGCAGACACTCACAACAACTTCCTCTTTCTAAACAGGATTAAGGCATATCCGGAGATGGCAAGCGGAGAACATATGTGGCCGAGTCGAGGGTGTTAACGGAAGGAGAGGAGGGGTGAGAGAGAGAGAGAAAAAGAGATAGGCGTCAAAAAGAGAGATAAAAGTTGTGAGCGGCGGAAAGATATGATAGTTGAGAGTGGAAAGAAATTGAGAAATGGGAGATACATTAGAGATAGCAAAGAGAGAAAACGAATGTGACTTGTTATCATCAAATTGGTGGGGATTGCGATAATGGCGTTGAGGTGAAAGAATAAACACGAGCCCTTGGGGAGAGAACGCAATCTAAAGGCAGGCAGAAGGGAGAAGACAGGGGATATGCTATCCCTTCCCCCTATCTCCCTTCTCTCCGGAAAGACTTGGTTACCTACTAGACCAGCCTTCGCAACTCAGTTTCGGCTTGATAGTAGTTGTCCTCTCTCAATGCCTGCTTTTCTTCTTCTCCATTCAAACAGGAAGGATCGACCGAGGAGGGGACAAAACGAATCTCCCAGGCTACCGAAAACTCTCGGTTTCACTTCCTGCATGTACTCACTTTGAAAAGCTAAATTTTTGACAGAAATTTAATTTTTTAATGAGTTTTTATCTTGTCAAACAAAGAGACGGCTATCAGCTATCACAAATACACACTCACACATATATCTCCATTTCAAAGACACAAAGCGACGATTACTATCAGTTTTGTGCACGGTGCAGAAGCAAAACGTTGAAAACAAAAAAAGATTCAAAAACTCAACCTCATTTTGAATTCTTAAGGGAAGATAGAAAAAAGCAGAGAAAAGTTCTCTCAAAACGATGTTTTAGAAAAATATACATATATTCAGAGCGATCTGAAAAAAATGAAATAAAAAAGATTGCAAGAAAAAATTCATGTATGTATATGTCGGAACTAATGTCTAAACATCTAGACAAAAAAATTTCAATTCAAAATTCTACAAAATCACAATGAAAATACGTTTTCTCGAAGCTGAATCTTATCGACTAAGCCGAATAGTCACACTAATAGTCACACTTAATCAGTGTGACTAAGCTGAATAGTCACACTTAATCACGAGCAGAAAATGTGTTAATATCTAGAGAACACCACTGCTCTTCTGCTTAGGATCTTCCGTTGCCGGTCGCTCATCAAATTTGGTTCCAGTAAACGGAAACCACAAGTTTGTACCTGTAATATTAAATTTTTAAAGTTCTTAAGCAGGAAAATTCGAAAAACAAACGGATGTCTACACTGGTTACATTGCTCTCTCTGTTATGTCTCTCTACTACTCATCTGTTCAACCAGTCTCTCTACTACTCATATGTTCAACCAGTCTCTCTACTACTCATCTGTTCAACCAGTCTCTCTACTACTCATCTGTTCAACCAGTCTCTCTACTACTCATCTGTTGAACCAGTCTCTCTACTACTCATCTGTTCAACCAGTCTCTCTACTACTCATCTGTTCAACCAGTCTCTCTACTACTCATCTGTTCAACCAGTCTCTCTACTACACATCTGTTCAACCAGTCTCTCTACTACTCATCTGTTCAACCAGTCTCTCTACTACTCTACTGTTTAACCTGTCTCTCTACTACTCTTCTCTTTAACTTGCTTCCTCTAGCTCTCTCCAACCGATTCTGTGAAAGCTTAAGAAATCTTCTCACGATCTTTCAACTGCTGAGTTATCTTTTCCTCACTTTTTTCCACTGATGCACTCTGAACTCTTTTCTCTCTTCATTAACACTCTCACCTTTCCCTTTCAACTCTTTTCTCTATTCATTAACACTCTCACCTTTCAACTCTTTTCTCTCTTCATTAACACTCTCATCTTTCTCTTTCAACTCTTTTCTCTCTTCATTAACACTCTGACCTTTCTCTTTCAACTCTTTTCTCTCTTCATTAACACTCTCATCTTTCTCTTTCAATTTTCATTTGTCAACCTACATAATTTTTCTTTTTCGTTTTCAGTGATCTATGTCTTTGTTTATGCTGCTCCTTCCGCTGATGAAGTAGCTCTATGTTTACTTTCTGGTGAAGAGCTGTTTTTGAAAGAGTAACATCCCTAATGGCATTTTGAGCTTGCTTCATGATTAGTGTACATTCACGCGCAGTGTGACAGTCATTTTCTGTAGAGTGATACTCTGAACAAAAAAAGGAGAGAAGAGAAGTCTGACCAAAGCGTTGCCTTTCACTGGCGAGTGAGTTCCTCTCAATAGTGTAGTCTTTGAATGCCTCTTTGGACATAGTCATGTACTTGTAGGAGGAGTGCAGCACCTTTAAATAAGCTTAGAAGCATGTCTTCCGTCAGAGGGAAAAGAAAAAAGGCAGATAGAAAGTCTGACGGGGGCGATCATCACACTCGAGCACAGAGCGAACACACCGTACAGCGGCGCATGTGGGTAGCGGAGGAAGAAACGCCTGCAGTCGGGTTTTAGCCGTTTTATGAATTATAAAGTTAATTGTCAGACGCTTACCGTATGAAAACTGGAGGGAATCGTTTGCCGGAGTTATAATAAGAAGCTCGAGTCCGACTTTGGTTATTAAAAGGAGCATGAAAAGATGAAAGTCTCATCTGCAAAGTATCAAGCAATGCTTACTCACATGATCAACCCTTCAATTAAGTTTGTTTGTTTCATACTTGAATTGACATACATAAATTGACAGGTTTTTCAATTCTTAACGAGCAGTCTAGAGATGAATTTGAAGATTTGTGAATAATATTCCCATAAAATTATGATATACATGAGCTCGATTTTTTGGAAAATTTATTTTCATAGTAAATGTTTTTTGACGTTGCTGTGAATACATGCTTATTATGCAACCAATATACAGCTTAATAAATAGCTCATTCGCGCCAGTTTGTACAGAGAGGAAGAAAAAAATGAGAAGGTTTGCAAGAGCTTCAAGTTGAACTAATTTACTCTCCCTTTCAGTTATTGAATGTGAGATTCCACATTTCCTGGCTAAATTGCACAACAAAAGATACTAAAAGTTTATTTTCATCGAAATCCAGCAAGAATTTACAAAAAGAAACAAAACAATAACATAAATAGGTGTACTAAGTAGCTACTTTCCATCAAAATCTTGCAGGGATTCAATATGAATAAAGAGTTGGGAGATACATCTGCTAAACTCTCATGTAGAGCCAGACAGCGTCGATTCCCTCTCCGATTTCTTCTATCAGTCTCCAGTTCCCTGATTCAGGAAGGGGGAATCTGCATGCGATCATTCGCGTCCCACTGCGCATTTCACTCACTTTTGGCTCCAGCTTGTGCATCTCCAAAAAAATACGTTGAATGCAGTCTAGAGGCCTTCTGAGGTAAAAGTTCAAATAAACACCCCTAAGAATGGCAGGATCAGGTAACCACTTCCAGCAGACCAATTATAAGTTCCTGGGAAGCAAAACTTGATCCTTCTACTTTTGTGATAAAGTATAGATGGTAACGGGAAAGAGCTGTTTCCAAAAAAAGGATTTTTTAAACAGCTCACAAGAGACTCGGCTCCAAATAACACAGCTGTGTTGTACTCCTTCAGATTGGTCTTGAACAGATTCTGACGACGGAAACGGGCAGGCGCATGTAAAGAATTCCGCTCCTTCAGTGCTTTCAACTGCAAAAAAGGACACCAGATCTAGGAAACTGTGACCGGGGTATCACGACGGATCTTGCTGCATGTGACTAGGGTATCATGACTGATTTTGCTGCTTGTGACTAGGGTATCTTTACGGATCTTCCTGAATGCGACTAGGATATCATGACTAATCTTGCTGCATGCGACTAGGATATCAGGACGGATCTTGCTGCATGCGACTAGGATATAAGGACGGATCTTGCTGCATGCGACTAGGATATCAGGACGGATCTTGCTGCATGCGACTAAGATATCA
>OZ057403.1:26705686-26801881 GCA_964056735.1 Allodiplogaster pararmata | reverse complement strand
ACCAACTCGACCTTCCCGTCCAGGACACCAACCACATACAAATCGACATATCGTTAGCCGCTCTTTTCAATCAGTATCCATGAAAACAGTTCCGGACAATGAAAAGAGTTCTTCCAGAGAGAAAATATAGGGATAGTTAGAGAAAGAAGAGAGAGAAGGATAAAGAAAGAGCTGCGAAGTTGAATGTTGCAGCTCGACTCTGCTGACTCTGATCAGCCGCCTCCTGGAAGGATCTCCCTCCTTCCAGCAGCAGTTCTATCATTGCAAGGGACTCCTTCTCATTGCTCATTCTTTGCAGAAGGTTACTCAGATTTTTTTCTCTCCAGATAATGTATTTCGGGAAAGCTAAGAAAACAAGCAGTCCTAGAGATGAGGGACTAGAATAGTGAGAAGAATATCGAAAGAATCAAGGTTAGAGACAGGCAAAATATAGGGATATTATAAGAGAGATAAGAGAGCGAGCGATGAATGCAATTGGTCGTAGGAATTCTCTCACTATCGAATAAATGAATGAATAATCACAGTCATCAACGCGTCATCTCTCTCTGGAACTAGTGGGAGGAGTGACGGACCTGGCGAAGTTTTTCCTCTCCGTTCCATCGGGAATTCCTTTGCTGAAGCAGCTCTTCGACCATCTCCTCTTCAACCCCAAATTGTGGAGTCTGGCAGAACCTGCTGTTCAAGTTCGTTATCCTCTTCAGAAACCGTGAATTGCTCTTCAAATAACAAAGACGATAAGAATTGTGATTTTATCAGAAGCGATTTTTAAAAAAAAGGGTCACTTTGATCTTGAAACATTTGTTCTTAGAAGAGCGAAAAAATCTCAGTCATAGTCTCAATCTGATGAGGTTCGCTAGCTAGTTCTCTTATTGCAGTTGCATCTCTACCAATATCTCGCTACGGACTTCTTAGCCAATTCCAATTTCCCGCTCATTTTGCGTCGTGTACCTACGGTAATCGAACTGTGCCATGCACTGAAGAATTTCTACTACGTAGTTCATCCATGTCCGACATCATCGTGGACCCCAGAGAAAAGAAACGAATCGTTGTCGAATCAGGTTTGACAATTTACCAGTCATGAATGACAAGGGCTTATGACATTGATGACTATTCCAGGATGTAATTGCTATTCGATCTGCCATTCTGACAGTGATCAATCGACTGATTGTTCTGACGGACGAGGAAGATGCGAACAGAGATCAGGAGATCCATGCCCTCTTCAACATTATTGCGACAGTTCACGAAGTTGGTCTACCTTCATTCCTAGACTTTTCTCCGAAAACATTTCATCTTACTGTTGCAGAATGACAATTTGTACGACGTATTGACACTACTTTCGCGGCTTCTGTCGGAGCATCCAGCAATTCTGATCCCCGCACTAGACAGAGACCACGGGCTGGGAGTGGTCTTCTCTCTCCTCTCTTCGCCCTCTCCCCTCATCAGGATACCCGCACTCAAAATACTCGGCTTCTTCCTTGGCAGATCCACACTTAAGTTAGATTGTCCTTTCAATTCTCTCTTTTTTTCCTCTCCCTCTCTATTTTCCCTCTATCTCTCAATCTCTCTCTTTCTCTCTCTGTACTTTGCAGGAGAAAGCTAGAGTCAGTGCACTCCTACAATGCCTTGTCTCTTCTGGCGGATAAGCTTCTCATCCACACTCCGTATCTCTCGATGGCCATCTACAACGTTCTCTTCGAGATTCTGACGGAGAAGATGACGGCGACTTTCTCATACCACTCGCACGTCCCTCCGAACAGAGAGTCTCGGTTGGTGAAAGATCTTCTCGGCTGGTATTGGTTTGAGACCCAAGACATTACTTGCAGACTCGAGAATGCGGCCCTTCTCAAAGTGATCTCACAACTCATTGCTCAGTCAGAGGAGACGGAAGAACTCATGAAAGTGAAGAAGACGTTTCTCATTGACCTCATCACCATGTGCAAAGATTCTCGCGAGAACAGGAGGTCATTTCTCTCTCTCTCTCTCTCTGTCTCTCTCCCTCTCTCTCCGCACTTTGCTTATTCTCATTGTTTGCAGGACTATTCTCCAGATGTCGGTATGGCAGGAATGGCTCATCTCCCTCTCCTACATCTTCCCCACGACTGACGCTCAGCATGAAATCTGTGAATTAGTGTACGACATGTTTAACATCCTGCTCTACCATGCCATAAGATACGAGTATGGAGGATGGAGAGTCTGGGTGGACACTCTGGCCATAGCTCACTCCAAGGTTAGTCTGGGTAGACACTCTGGCCATAGCTCACTCCAAGGTTAGTCAGGGTGGACACTCTGGACATAGCTCACTCCAAGGTTAGTCTGGGTACACACTCTGGCCATAGCTCACTCCAAGGTTAGTCTGGGTGGACACTCTGGCCATAGCTCGCTCCAAGGTTAGTCTGGGTGGACACTCTGGCCATAGCTCACTCCAAGGTTAGTCTGGGTGGACACTCTGGCATAGCTCACTCCAAGGTTAGTCAGGGTGGACACTCTGGCCATAGCTCACTCCAAGGTTAGTCAGGGTAGACACTCTGGCCATAGATCACTCCAAGGTTAGTCAGGGTGGACACTCTGGCCATAGCTCACTCCAAGGTTAGTCTGGGTGGACACTCTGGCCATAGCTCACTCCAAGGTTAGTCAGGGTGGACACTCTGGCCATAGCTCACTCCAAGGTTAGTCTGGGTGGACACTCTGGCCATAGCTCACTCCAAGGTTAGTCTGGGTGGACACTCTGGCCATAGCTCACTCCAATGTTAGTCTGGGTGGACACTCTGGCCATAGCTCACTCCAAGGTTAGTCTGGGTACACACTCTGGCCATAGCTCACTCCAAGGTTAGTCATCGGATTTTCGGTAACGATACTCTTCGGCGGTAGTGTTTGGTAATACAGTCATCTGAATTGCGGCTTAAAGAGGAGAAAAGACCAGGATGAATCTCTCACCCGCTGTGCGGGTGAGAAAACATCTATGCGCTCTCCAAAAGGTCCCAAAACATTCAAATCTATGCACTCGGAAAACTTTTCCGGTTTTTAACTGGGGGAATTTTGAGACATTGCAAGAAAAAAAGTTCAAATTTTCGGAAATTTTAAAAAATCTATGAGTTCTAAAAAAATTGCGCGGTAGTTAAGAAACTGGAAAAGACTCTTGTGCAGGTGAGTTGGGAGAAATTCAAAGCAGCTTCGACCTCGTCAAAGACGGGTTCCTCGCCTTCCTCGCCCACCTCAGAAGACGTCGCAGAAGTAGTCGGCAACTTGGTCGATTCAGTCCTCCAGAATGTCGATGGTACAACGAATACGCCTGTCAAGAGCTTGTTACTTTTTTTCTTATCTAGCTTTCTAAATTTCTGAAAATTCTCTTGAAACTAGATGAAGCTCTCTTGATATCGTTAACCTGTTTGGGCTACAGAGGAGAAATTTGTGAACTACATATTTATATATGGAAACGTCGTGTTTGTTGCGTTCACTACTCTCCGAGTGCTGTCACATTTTAAATAATGTGTTAATCAAATCAATAAATAAATTATCAGAAGCTCCCGTCAGAAGTTATTTGACAAGCCGTTGTTTCTTCATATTGTTATTTGTCAATATTTTCATTCAAAGTTTATTCAGTACTAGTCATTTAATTTTTAAATAACGGTTTAAGTGAACAAGACGAGCGGCCCACTCCAGTCTATCGAACTCCCGACTTCTGTTGGTCCAAAGTACATCTAAGGCTGCTGAAAGATCTTCTATCTTCTATCGAAGGAGTCATCGATGAGTGGAAACAGTCCGGGTCCGTCTTTTAACACGACTTGGTTTTTCTTATCTTCTTTAAAAGGATTACATGGCAATTCAATTCTTTATTTTTTTATGTTCTTGAAAATCTGAAAGGAGAATAAATCATGAAATAATTCTTTTTTATTGTGAATAATCCACTTCTAATGAACTTTTGGGTAAGAAATAGGGATTTATCCTACTTACAATAGGGCTTCAAAATAGATTAAGTTGTTTGGTGTAGTAGGCAAAGGAGACTTTAGGTTTTCAATCAATACTGTAATCCTCCTTGAGATCATCATTGATGAATAAAAAACAAGGTTTTTGTTTGAAGAGAGGACGCGGCGTTGGTTTCGGATCAACTTAATGCCAGTGACAATCATGTTCTCGTTGCTAATACCGTACACATAATTTCTCAGCTGGGAGACTCTCTCATTATGGCTTGTGGAGGTCGCTTTCCAACCATTTAAAGCCTACTTTTTCATAGTTATTTTGTTTGAAATTTAAAAAGACAACCTTTTTGCAATTATTAGGTCAAAACGGTGATTTTACCTTTATTGTTAATAAGGTTTCAAATGCTTTCGGTTTAATGCAATACTTTGTTATTAATGCAATACTTTGTTATTCTCAAAACTAGATTTATTCTCAAAACTAGATTTATTCTCAAAACTAGATTTATTCTCAAAACTAGATTTATTCTCAAAACTAGATTTATTCTCAAAACTAGATTTATTCTCAAAACTAGATTTATTCTCAAAACTAGATTTATTCTCAAAACTAGATTTATTCTCAAAACTAGATTTATTCTCAAAACTAGATTTATTCTCAAAACTAGATTTATTCTCAAAACTAGATTTATTCTCAAAACTAGATTTATTCTCAAAACTAGATTTATTCTCAAAACTAGATTTATTCTCAAAACTAGATTTATTCTCAAAACTAGATTTATTCTCAAAACTAGATTTATTCTCAAAACTAGATTTATTCTCAAAACTAGATTTATTCTCAAAACTAGATTTATTCTCAAAACTAGATTTATGTTCAAAGTTCTCGTGACCATTCAATATATTTGTTAGAAATTTCTGTGAATTTTTTCTACCAATAGCAGATGATTTGATCCAATTGATCAATTGATCAACACAACCTTGACTTGTGTGAAGATCTCAAAAGAGGAAAGGAAGAGTGTAATGAATGATTATAGGTCTGCTGCCCCTTTTGGCTTCTGCCACTTCCCCCAACAGCGAGTTGGAAATCGTCGACGCCTGCGGCCAAGAGCTTCCCATCGACGCCGCTGCCGAGCTTCTCTCTAGATTCGCAGCTCTAGCGGATACTTTCTTCTTTTCCTCAAGCATTTCCCTTGCGGAGCTCGAACAGGTTCATCAATATGAGGCGAAATACATGCGTATCAAATATGAAATCTATGATGTGCAGGAGAAGAAATACATGCGTATCAAATATGAAATCTATGATGTGCAGGAGAAGAAATACATGCGTATCAAATATGAAATCTATGATGTGCAGGAGAAGAAATACATGCGTATCAAATATGAAATCTATGATGTGCAGGAGAAGAACATGCCCTCGGGAGGAATTCTGCGAGAGTCTCTCCGACTTATTGCCACTTCTTCGGTCCGACACATTCTCGCGTGCAAGGAGAAACCTGAAGGGGCTCTGCTTGAACCGAGACTGATCGGGAAGTGGAAGGCCATTGAGCTGTTTGTCAAAGGATCTCTAGCAGCGGTCAGTTCGTTTCAAGATCCTTGAGGGTGAAGATTGGCTACCGTCCAACTTTCCATTATTTCAGAAAGGTAAAGAAGGTTTACACGACATGGAACATTTACTGCAAGAGATCGATCTGCAACGGATAAAAGCAGTCGTTTACCGTGATATGGTTAGATTTTCTTAGAGATTTCGATGTAGGTCTAATATGAAAGCTATTGTAGCGTTTTGTTGTACAGAATCAACAGGGATGTGAAAAAAGTAAAGCTATAGGAAATATTCAGTTTTTCGAAAAACCAAATATTCTCTAGGAAGAAACTCGGCATGCGCAATTCCTGGCACTGGCGGTGATCTACCTGCTGTCGGTGTTGATGGTCTCCAGGTACAGAGATATCCTGGAGCCGCCCTCCACTCCCTCGCCCTTCTTCAACTCAACAAACAATACGCCCACCAATTCGTCCTCTAACGGTATGAACAATTATCATGGCAACAGACTTGAGGGGTTGCACATTGCATAGAGGGAAAATTGTATGGTTATCTATTATGTCAACTTGATTTTTAGTGTGATCAAAAATTTTTTAGTGTGATCAAAAATTTTTAGTGTGATCAAAAAAGAGCTGTCTAAAATGTATAAACGACCGTACATTAATGAAGTTCGTGATTGTAACGGTAGAAATTCATTTTTTTTAACTTGAAACATTTGTTGTATGGCCCGGCCCTTAAAATGCACATTTTATTGTGTGCGTGTGTAGCTCAGTGGGTAATAGCATCGCCCGGAAAGCGAAGGTCGCGGGTTCGGTTCCCGTCACACGACACGATTTTTGCACAAGTTTCCACGAAAAATATGCTCTTCTGCTTGGTATAAAAATGCGTTGCTTATGAAGAGTAAGGAGTAGAGTATACTCTTATTTACACATTTGAATGATTTTCTTCGGTTGGGACACAGTATTTTTAATTTAAAAAAGTGATAAGAGAAATGAATCAGTCTGGCTATTTTTGGCCTAGCCAGTGAATGGAAATCAATCGATACTTGCAGGGAACGCAGAAGAAGGCTCATCCCTACGAAATGGTTCATCTGATGAGCAGAAAATCGTAGAAAAAGAGAACCAAGAATCCATCGAAGGAGAGGAGAAGGATAAGAAAGCCAGCGACGTGGCAGCCATCCGAATTCCTCCGTCCCTTCCCACGAAGGATATCGACGCCCACAAAGCAGCCGACCTATCTGGTGAATCTGCAGCCGTTATTCTCTCATGAAGTCTGCGATATGACAGGAACAATGTGGTAGTTTAGGTCTATCTCGCATGTCCTCGGGAAGTTCCTCAGCCCCTCCAGCCGAGAGAAGAGCGTATCTGATGACAAAGTTGTCGTCGTCCCTCGACTCGTCGGCCCCGCTTCTGCGAGACATCATGACGGATTTCCGCTCCTTCCTACAGAAGACTCTGTTGGGAACCCATGGGCAGGAGATCATGAATGATAGCAAAGGTCTGATTTTCAGTCAAGAACAATAGAAGTGAAAGGTATAAGCTAGTCTCATATTAGACAGTTGAAGTCTTTGTCGTGCCAGTGAAGAGATGCGGTGTGGGTTTCGTGCAAAGAGTTCGGACGTTTCGCTTTATTAAAAGCATCATCAGCGATATGCAATACCCTCAAACTTGGGTAATTAAACCTCATATGTTTCATCACTTCATGTGAAAGAAAACCCGAAAGAATAAGTACATAAATGAGCTAATGATTGACTTTTTCTGTGAGGAAAATACGATATGCAATACCCTCAAACTTGGGTAATTAAACCTCATATGTTTCATCACTTCATGTGAAAGAAAACCCGAAAGAATAAGTACATAAATGAGCTAATGATTGACTTTTTCTGTGAGGGAAATACATTTTGAGCCGACAAGAGCCCTTCTTGTGAAGATTCGTGAAAAAAACACTAAAGCGTTCTTGTTCCAGTGCTCGAGACGCTGCGTAACAAGCAGGGCTCTGTGGTGGAGTTGGTGATGCTGCTGTGTTCGCAAGAATGGCAGACTTCTCTCCAGAAACACGCCGGACTTGCGTTTATCGAACTCGTCAATGAAGGTAAACATCCTCTACTGTACTCCTTTTTCTAACATGAGTCATAAGTGTGATGTGCAGGTCGTCTGATGGCCCACGCAACTCGAGATCACGTCCTCAGAGTGGCAAACGAGGCTGATTTCATTTTGAACAGACTCAGGGCGGAGGATGTCAGCAAGCATACTCAATTCGAGGTGGGAAATGATTTTATAGTGAATTATTACTTTGAAAATAATTTTTATCCAATGAGAGTTCTTCAAGGACTCGGAGGTACGAGTTTTGTTTTTATTCTGCTCGCCGAGTGACCATGCCAGAAGAATTATTGACAAAGTTGACAAGAGGAAAAATAGTGAAGACCAAAGTTGAAAAAGAGAGACATAACTTATAAAAAGACCAAAGTATTTGTCCTATTGTTTTATTTTTCATATTATGAGTGCGTTTACTTGAGCCATTGTTTATGAGTGGGTTGATGAATTACAGAACGAAACCGCGGAGCAGATGGATAAGCGCTGCGAGGAGGAGCGTCGGCTGCAGAGAGTCCTCAGCTCCTGCCGCAGAAGAGACGCAGCCCTCGCAATCCGAGCCATGCAGTCGCTCATTGGCCTCCTCACTGCGCCCAGTGGCGCATGGGCTCAGGATTCCACGCACAAGCAAACGTTCGTCGCATCTTTCGTTTTCTCCAAGACATGAGACAGTTCAGAGTGTCAAGAAAAGACGGGTTTACAGCCAAGAGTTCTGGCGACTCGATGTGTGGGAAGATGACAGCAGGAGAAGGCTGCGCTTCGTCCCCAATCCCTATGGAAGCAGACATCTGGAGGCTGTTCAGGACGAAGGAAGCCATCAGCAATTCAAGGAGGACGAAGATCCTGAGACGATGATCAGACAGTCAGTTGCCTTATCGATATTCCCTTCCCTCTCTCCCCTTCTTCGTCTAATCATATCGGAAAAAAAACAGTAAAACAAGTACAATCATGAGATTTTCATGAGGTGAAATCATAATTATTGATGTTGAGGTTAGGACTAAATTTGTGACGTTCTCCACAAAAAACATTTGACATTGAAGGCTGGCGGGAGATGTGGCTCCCAGCAGATCTGCAGCCACTGAGTTGGTTGACGAGAGTGACATGGAGAAGTGGGCAGCAGAAGCAGAGCAGCCTGTAGCCAATGGTGAGGATTGTTGCATGCCAGTTTTGAGTACGTCCTTTATAAAAGAGTTTTCTTTTAAGTATCGGCTCAGTTAGCAGCATAAAAGTTAATGTAAAGAGGATTCAATTAATTCTATGTGGGAAGGTGTTACTATTTTGAAGAATGATTGGGTTAAAATTGAAGAGAGAGCAGGTTATAAGCAACAAAATAACGCACTCCGCACATTTCCATCAAGTCGCAATTTATCTTTTTTGGAAATCTCCCCCCATTCGCCGTCCCCTCACATTTCCCTGATTTTAATGGTCATGTAGGTCTCTTAACCGATGTGCCGGTCTATTTCATTACTTCTTGATGTCCTTCTTTAACAAAGAATAAGAAAGAGAGAGAGAGAGAGAGAGGGAGAGAGAGTGGCCGTGCTCTAAGTTGCAGGCACAATTGGACTTCCACTGATTTATTCACACTATTATGATCTAGCTTCCTTCATTGCCAACATGGTTTTTTGTTGCAACATTTGAAAACTTTATTTCGATTCGTTTTCTTTTTTGCAGCAGAACTCATGCTTCGCTGGATATTTGTTTGCTTGATATGAATAGCTCCTTGTTTGGGGTCTATTCTCTTCGTGCTGCAATTTATATTCATTTTCATACGTTTGGCAGCGAATTCGAAGTTGATAAGCACTGCAATTATCTCTATTCTCTTCTCCAGCAGGATGGATTGACACATATTTGAGAAGAAATCAATCAATCACAGGGTGAGGATAAGCGGTCTAAAGGATTTCCTTGACATAAGTACTTGGGTGAGAGGAATATCAGAAGGAGCTTGACGTTGAGAGTAACAGAAAGAGAAAGAAATAGAGAGATGCCTCGAGGGAAGGAGAGATGAAAGATTTCACTGAATGAGTCCTGTTGTAAATGTTTGAGTGACCCGTTGAGAAACTTGCAGGAATTGGGGCAAAATGGCAGACCATGGTCAAGAAGATAAAGATTGGGAAGAGGAAGGGAAAAGTGAACAGCTTGAATAAAGACGATTGGAAGGGATTTCTCGGGTGGGGTATCCTATGACAGGATATGTTCATGAAATGACGAACAGAATGAGAAATAGAGGAAGACGGCAATTACCTGAAGAGAAGAGAGGATGGAAGGAACGGCAGAAGAGAAGAGAGAGACTAGAAAGAGGGAGGAAGCGCAGAGAGTTTGAGAGAGAAGGAGTGGGAGGGAGAGAGAGATAGAAAGAGAGAGACAGATGCTTGCCCGAGTGCTTTCTTATTGCCAGGAGAATGACATGTTCGCCTTTTCGATAAGAGCCTTGACTACAACATGGAGACTTGGTGGGTCTTACAGTAAGATGTGCATTTTCGGGGAAGAAGAGATTTTCATCTTTCAGAGAACACGAGTTATAGTACGGGTGCAAAGCTAATCGCGGCTGGCGTGATTGTTCCGGGCACACTCTCCATAACTGCGTCGGATCTCTATTTTGATGCGGATGAAGAGGATCCGCTCTATCAAGCACAAGACCCGAAGGTTTCTTCTTCATTCTTTCAACAGTATATTACAATTGATTGTTACCTTTATATTTATTTATATTACAAATTTTATTATTATTATTATTTTTTGTTACCATTCTTATTAAGTAAGTGTTTATTCGTGAGTACATGAACCGTTAAACTTTGATCATTTTTATTTCATGGCGGTAACATGATATGAAAAGTTTAGAAGAATAGAAAAGGGTTAGAAAGAGGCAATGAATAGAGGAATAAAGAAAACAGAGACAAAGAGAAAGAGAGGAGACACGCAATGAATGAGATGCGGAGCTTGATAGAGTGGAAATGAGAGGGGAAGAAAGGTAAATAGCGAGGGGGAAAGAGAGAGAGAGTAAGGCGAGAGTACTAAAGAGTGAAAGCAACCTATAAAAGGATATAAATAAAGAGAGAAAGGTCAACCGAGATAAATTCACGCATTTATGCTGCGCCTATCATTAACACATCAACACGTACGAAAAGAAAGGAAAATATGGAAGAGAAAGGAGACCCGTGTACTATGTTGTAATACACACCTTGAAACATACAGACACAATAGTGATAACTGCGCAATATCTTAAATAACATATTATATTTTTTTATGATTAAAAGTGAATTATAATTCAGACTAGCTCATAGTTGCTCGAATGTATGAGCACTCAAAATGAGACGTCTGAGAAGTGACCACACGATGTGCGCAGTCTGCTCAATTAGGTTGACTGGTCGACCTCTGCAATGTTCAACTTGGCTTTTCTTCTAAATCAAATCTGTATATCTTACCTGAGAAGATCCAGCTGAGGCAGAAGATAATGCGGACAACGACGGCATTGAAGGCACGAAACTAATTGAAGAAGTACACCTGAAGAAGGAAAGGGAAGGAATGTATGAATGAGATGCAAAAGGAGGCCCCGGCTGTCACCTTTCATCAGACATCAACACTGAACACCCGCCCAGAGAATAAGAGAGAGAGAGAGGCTCTATCAGCTCGCCGGTCCCTAATGCACTCACTGAATAACGTGAATGTCACGGAAGAGAGAGAGAGGGGGGGGGGGGGCAGATTCTCACCATACCCAGTCGTCACTCCGTCTATTCACCACTTTCCATTATAACTCACAACGGCTGGAACTAACGCTATTATGCTCGTCTTTCCATCCTTGTAGCACTATATGATCGCTCTCTCTCTCTCTCTCTCTCTCTCTCTCTCTCTCTCTCTCTCTCTCTCTCTCTCTCTCTCTCTCTCTCTCTTTCCTTTTTTGTCGCTCTTTCTATTTATGCGTTTGTATTTATGCGTGTGTCTCTTCATAAAATTTACTCGTAATAAGATTATTTCGATTTGAAATATTATACATGAATAAATGAATGAGTCAATATTTTCTTGGATAAGATTCAGTCTTGAATGTAAGAACGAAAACGAACCAATAATGCGGTCTCCGAGGCATGGGTCCTCCCATTCGTACTCATTTGGATGCTTCTCGCACTCGACCAAGAGCAGCGTCTTCAGCAAGTAGTTGGTGACTGGTGTGGAGGGAGGCTGGTTCAGATGATTGTCTCGGATGCACTTCAACACCGACAAACACTTCCTCCGCTGCCCGTTCAATAGGAGGTTTTCGGCCAGATTGAGACTCATCCCGAAAGCGTCGCCTTCCATAGAGGAGCTACCCGCAAGCTTCGCGCCCCCAGAAGTCATTTGGAAAGACGTTTCTCGGCTACAGAGGTCGAACCCTTCAGCTTTCACCTCAACAGAACCACGGTCATATGTAATTTAAAAAGGCATCTCTGAGTGAACAACCTGTCCGGCAACTTGCGGATTGGGCCAAAGAGAGTTCGGACTCGGCCAGTGATGCGCGGAGCGAGGCCAGATTCCATTGCATCGGAAGGCACATGTTATTTGGACGACAAAGGTGTCGTCCACCTTTACCCGTACATCCGTCGAGTCAGTCATCAACTCGCAGTAGCCGCTCCAAGGAGGCTGACACAGTCTAATTTCAATCGAAGTCTTGTGAGACATCCTTTTTCAGCTTCTTTATATACATAGCCTATAAAGTAAATTCAATAATGTACCTTTTCCACAGTTTGAGCAACCAGACTCTGAAACCGTCCTCTTATTTTGCGAGCAGATAGATATCCTGATGCTGTGATGAACTCCACCCAGAGTGACATGGAACGTTTGCGACCATCACTCAACTTGAGAACTGCGCAGCCCGGAATGGAACCGTCGTCGACAAAGTTAAAAACTCCCATTTGATTGAGATACAGAATGACCTCGTATTCTGTCGGAGAATGAACGATGAGCTGCAAAGTTGCACAATTTACCCACAAAAGAATATAGGAAGCTGTTGTCAATTTAAGAAAACCATTCCAAAACAAGCTTCCAAACAAACCCCATCATATCGGCCATGGTTCTCGACCAGAGTGCAGATGAAGCGAGGCTCATGAGATTCGACTTGCTTCAAAATGTCCTGGACGACTTTCACCAATCTCTGGATGGTCTTGTGAACGTGAGCCTTCCGTTGCTGAACTTTGTTGAGATAGTACTGGTTGACTTGGTAGGCGATGGCTGGCTCACGACCGAGCATTCTCTACTATGAGCTGACTCACGCGAACTCTTCTACATATGTCCCTTGCATAAGTAAACGGAGGAACCTTTCTTGCGTAAGGTAACAAACACTTGAAAGAAATGTGGCAGCTTCCTGTGGAAGACTAGCAACTGCCTCGAAGAGACTATCAATCAGCAGGAGAGGAGAAAGGGGGGAGGGAGATACACTCTAACTGGCTGTCTCGACTCACCGCCTCCCGCCAGCCATGCGAGCCATCTTCACAAGCTCCGCCCATCTCATTCCCTTCCCCTTCTCTTCTCACCTCTTCTTCTCTACCCGTTACTCCATTCGTCCATTTCTTGAGCTGATCAATTATAAATGAGACTTCTTTCCCCATGATACATAATGTGAGTGTGATGACATGACAGAGAGGATGAGATGAGAGACTGCCGATGGATGGTTGCATCCTAAAAGGGGACGGGGGAAGGCTAATCTCCAGCAGTTCTTATCTACCAGCTATATCTGCCCTTCCTCTCCAGAAGTCTTCCGGTCGTCTTCTTAGGTAACATGGAGGAGCATTGACACATCTCTTCTCTCTATCTTTTTCCCTCCCCCTCTGTTTCTCTCTCCTCTTTCCCCCCTCTATCTCTCTCTCTTTCAAAATTCTTCTCAACTCAAAATTAGTTTTTCTTGGGTATTCAAGAACCAATATGTTTAAGAATCTATCAAGTTGCTTTTATTACTTCATGAACATCCAGAGTTCAGGTTATATAATGAAATTCAGGTGCAAGATCATTACATATTTTGAGAAACAGATTTAGAAAGAGAACCTTATGGTACGGGATGATGTTTTTCCGGGACTTGGACTGTTGAATGAAGGCACTCTCATTCTCAATCACTTTCCACTTTTTACTATTCTTCTCAAGTCGTCTTTGTTTTCACATTCTTCTGCATCTTCCTCTCTCTCTTTCTCTCTCTCTCTATCTCTCTCTCTTTCTCTCTCTCTCTCTCTTTCTCTCTCTCTCTCTCTTTCCTTCTGTCTTTCTCTATGTTTCTTTCTCGTGGTCTTAAACCAACTCCTTCTCAGCTCTACTTGCATTTTTCCTCTATTCGCCTTGCTTGGTTTGTAAAGCTTCTCTCGCGCCTGGCAAGGATTTAGCAGCTTATTATGATAAATGAGGAGGGGAAGAAAGACACCGGAAAACATGAAATACAATAAGAAAGAAGCAAAACAACAAAACGGGCGAGCAAATATGTCAAAAAGACACAAGAAGGTGCTGCGCTTTCTTATCCGGAGACTCTTCCATTCCACTCACTTATTGTTTTTTCTCTCGAGAAAACTCTCTTGAAGATGATTTCTCTGAGAGCCATACATAGTTTTTGATGAAACCTAGTGAATGGATAAAGAATGAATAGTAATGGTTTTTTATAGCGGAACCTTACGATAAACCGAGGCGGAGAGAAACTGAGTAGAGAAGAATTTGAATGGAATTCTGTAATGAGATTTGCGTTGCAGTCGTTGGCTTACTGCGAGTGGCTGCACGGGAGATGGCAGCTGCACGAGATTCGCGCCATCTTTCTGCGGAGGCATCTCCTGCAGAATACCGCCCTAGAGTTGTTCCTCGCAAGTAGAAGTTAGTCTTCCTGTGAGTCGCGATAGAGATCGAATCTCCGACCTTACGTTTACCGGACCTGACTTTTATTAACTGAGCCAGCAACAACCAAAAGGCTATGTGGAAAATCAAATCTTAGTGTAAGAGTATAATGTTAATTGCAGCTGCGGTGATGTTGGCATTCGAGTCGCACGACAAAGTGCGCGCCGTTGTAGAGCATTTGCCGCGTGTGGGAGTCGGCGTCAAGTATGGACTGCCGCAGAGTCGGAAGACCTCTCTTCTCACTCCGAGGCAGCTCTTCCGGCATTCAGACATGACGCAAAGATGGCAGAAGGTTTTTATTATATTTTTTCCATTGATCATTTTTAGTATGAATTTCAAAACCTTCTCAGTCCTAAGTCAAGTTTCACTTAGTATTAAAAGCCAAAAAAACGAGTTGTATTGTATTTATTATACATGAAAAAGTCGAGTTATACATTTTGTCGCGAGTTATACATTTTGTCTTACATAGTTAACCGCATGAAAAGCTGTACAGATGTGGCGTAGAGTAATTTCGCCTGACTGATAAGAGACATCGAACTTGACGTCTTTATTGACAAAGGATACCTTTTTTTTCAGTGAGGTTCAGTTGATTCTAACTATAAGTCATTTTGGACGATTGTTTTAAATGATGCTCTTGAGCGGGAGATCACCAACTTCGACTACCTCATGTTCCTGAACACTGTCGCTGGGAGAACATTCAATGACCTTAACCAATACCCAGTCTTTCCTTGGATTCTCACCAACTACACGGATAAGAACCTGGATCTTTCGGTTGCATCCAATTTCCGAGATCTCTCGAAGCCCGTGGGAGCTCTCTCAGAGTCCAGGAAGAAATTCTTTGAGGTATTCACCATGTTTTATTAGTTAATGCTTGAAAAATAACGGGAGAGGAAGTATGTTCATGTATTTGAACTTCGGAAGTTTCAAGATGAGTTAGGCAAAGGTTTCTCAATTCCAGGAGCGTTTCCAATCATGGGATGATTCTTCCATCCCACCCTTCCATTACGGGACTCATTATTCGACGGCTGCCTTCACTCTGAACTGGCTCTTCCGTGTGGTTAGTGGATCGGAGATTCAAGGAATGGACCCATTTATTATGAGAAACCATCCAGGAGCCATTTACGACATTCTTTCTCAACATGCAAGGAGGAAAGTTTGACTGGCCCGATCGACTCTTCTGTGACATGGCAGATACATGGGAACGCTGTCAGAGAGACTCTCATGATGTCAAGGTCGCTATTTCGCTTCTTCAGACCCATTTCAAAAGGTTGTAAGCATGAAGAACATTACAGGAATTGATCCCGGAGTTGTTCTACTTGCCTGAGATGATTCGCAACTCGAATGATCTACCGTTGGGAATGCGATCAGATGGGAAACCGGTTGCAGATGTCAAACTTCCTCCCTGGGCCAACTCTCCCGAGGAGTTCATTCGCATACACAGACAAGTCAGTCTGGTTTCAGATAAAGTTCCAACATGGCAGATCAATTGATGAAAATTCTTGTTTAATCTAAGAGGTCCTAATTTGACTGATAAGGTTTTGATTTTATCCATAAAACCCTGATTCTATTTATAAGGTTCTGCTTCAGGCCCTAGAGAGCGATCTGGTCTCCTGCCAACTCAACCAATGGATTGACCTCATCTTTGGATATAAACAACGAGGGGCCGAGGCTGTTAGTCGATTTGTTAGACTTTTTTCATGGCTATAGACGACTAAGGAATATTTGGTGACTGCAAGTGAGAGTTTTCTACACTCAACTGATGAATGGTGCGTCTGAAGGTACGCGCGACGAACGTCTTCCACTACTTGACGTACGAAGGGGCGGTGAAGTTGTCCGCCATCCGCGATCCGGTGCATGCGGAAGCAATCCAGCTGCAGATCGCATCATTCGGGCAGACTCCGGTGCAGCTCCTCACTGAGGCTCATCCTCCAAGACACTCAGTCATGAGCATTGTTAGTTCCATATCAATCTATATATGTTATTGATTAAATTGTTAGAATAGTAATGTATCAATTGGGAATAATATTATGCATAATGTATTAAGTACGGACGTTCCCCGCATGAACCTTGTGCGAAAATGTCGTTGGATATAATTCGAACTAATAGGAGAAACTATTCCTTGTCACCAAAGGAGGAATCTTTTCACAGCTGATAGTGCATGCAATTTTATGTGTTTTGGGGAATTTTGACAGTGATTCGAACTTGAATCGGGATGTCTCCAGAGCAACACGAGAGAATCTTGAGGGTGCTCTAATTTCACTCGAACAAAAAAAAATTCAAGCAATTTTTTTTTTGGTTTTTAAAGACTTTAACGTAATTTCAGTCGCCTCTGATGTTCGGCCGGAGTGAAGATGAACTGTGTATGCTGATGAAGTAAGCATGATTTCTCATCGTTACTATTTCCTCCATCCTGAATATAATCATGACCCGCCATTCCAGATTCGTTTCCAACTCTGGTGTGGTCTACCTCTCGGCCAACACGTTCTCTCAACTGCCTCATCCTACAGTAATCTCGATATCCAACAATCTGGTATTTGCACTCAACAGATGGCACAACAGCTACACAGGTTCAAGTTTACTAAAGAGAATTCTTGTACCTCTTGCATTCTGCCTCTTGAATAAATGTTTCCACCGATTCAGGGGCACGAGGAGGAAGCATTACAATAAGCGAGAAGGATGGAGATTCGCATAGTGTGGTATGTTATGAACTTTTGGATACTGTAAAGTCATCAACTTTTGTATGTCGGTGGTAACCTTTGAGAACCCATGTTTGGGAAAAAAATACTTGAACAATCTGGGTATTCTATTTACTGAGAAGTGGTTTTGAGGCGGAGCTTCCTCTAACAGTGGATCCACTGTTGTCCTCTGCTCCTCCGGGCTCTCCCCCTTCCAAGAGAATCCTGGGAGATGCTCTGGATCAGCGACTCACCATCTCCTCCTCCTTCTTCGTGTCCACCGCAGACTCCCGAGCCATCCTCTCATGTGGATATCCAGACTACTCCTTCAGGGTCACCGACACAGAGACTGGTCAGTAGTCTCATCTATACAATATAATTCTAACGCTCATGTTTCAGCAATGTTTCAGAAAAAAATTAAAATTTCTTCTATCAAGGTTTACGCTTGTAAAATATGAGTTGAGTGAAAATGAAAAGACTTAGTTTCGTTCTTTCTCAGTAGTATGCAGCTTAAAAGGATTCAATACCCGCCAGGACTGAAGTTAGCGGAGGAGGCATACGAAATATATGCTGAGAATGAAGGCTGAACTCCAATCCCTTATTTTGCAGGAGTCGTTCGTCAAGTGATCTACGGTCATTCGGATGTAGTGACGTGCATGGCTCGGTCGGAGACCTCGCTCTACTCGGACTGCTACGTGGCGACGGGGAGTCTGGACTGCACCGTGGCCCTTTGGCACTGGAGTGGACAGCTATGCAGGGTTAGCACCCTGCCATTCCATTGATGAGTGATTTGACACCACGGTGTTTCAGATAGTAGGAGAGACGGGTGGAATGCAAGCGGAGAGCGCGTCGCCTCGTGTCATTCTCACAGGTCACGATGCGTCCATCACAGCACTCGCCGTCTCGGCGGAGCACGGCCTCGTCATCTCTGGATGCAAAGGTTACTTCTGAGAAGGATACATGGTACAGATCACGAAGAACAGATAAGACGGCATAGCTAATTCGAAATTTTTTTATAGTATTGAATTATGTGGCTGCACAGACGGCGCAGTCCTGCTGCACACGACGACGGGAGATTTGCTGCGACGCTGCGTCCTTTCCTCTCCCATCCTTTCGCTCTCCCTCTCCAGAGACTGTCTCGCACTTGCTCTCGAGGGCAAGAATACTCTCGTCGTCTTTTCCTCAAGCTCTCGCGTCCTCGCCAAAACAACCACGCCTTATTCGATTGGTTGGTCCACTATAGGATAATTTAATAAAACATTCGATCACTCATCATGTCAAGAATCGAGTCTTTTTCAATAAGAATTATGCAATGAAAATGATTCAGAATGCGTGACCGTAACCCGAGACGGAGAGTATGTCGTCACGGGATCGGACAACGGCATCGTCGCCCTCTGGAGACTGTTCCCGCTCGAACAGCTTTATCACTATCAGGTAAGAATCGCAATGCTCAAGACCAGCTTGGTTAACAATTCTTCATCGATAGGAACCATTCGTTGATTCTTTCTTGGTGAGCATAAACTGAAGGCGGTGTTTACAGAGAGCAGAGTCCAGTATTCGGTCCTTGTCGGTTACGGCGAATCAGAGATTCGTCTTGGCCGGTCTCGATACCGGAGCCATCATCGTGTACAATGCGGACTTCGTGCGGTGGCACGCTCTTCAAAGCAACAAGGCCAAATGAATTAAGTCGAGCTTCTTCCTAAGGGATGATAAAATTATATATCTGTAGATTTTAGAGCAAAGTGGAACGTGTTTAAAAGCGTAGCGAACTAATGTTTCCTTAGCTGAACCACTCACAAGATAAATTATCTGATGAAGTAAATTAATAAATATCACAGAATCCGTCGACATAGGACAAGGGAGCGTTGCTTGATCCATGATCTACTTTGTTCTTCTAGTTAATTTGTGATAGCTTATGTGTCAAGAGCATTAAACAGCGTCAATTGGCTGTAGTTTAGGTCTTCATAAATTAAGATTAAAAAGAGCATATTAATATTTATTGTTAGTTGACATTTTGATTGTTTTGTTTGACAGAGAAGAGACGAGCTATTATTTCTGTGATCTTCTGATTATCCAAGCTTATTTATAAGCTGAATCCATCAGAGCTTTTTTTAATTCTAAAAAAAGTCAATATACACAAAGTCAAAGTATGCTCATTTTATTCCGTCTCAATTGAGGAGGAGGAGGAAGTTGCTTCCATATAATAATCTGCTACTTTCTGTGTGGGAGATTACGTAAAAGTGATAATGAAGACATGTCTGCCTTATTCAA
The DNA here is from genome assembly GCA_964056735.1 of Allodiplogaster pararmata. Taxonomy (NCBI): domain Eukaryota; kingdom Metazoa; phylum Nematoda; class Chromadorea; order Rhabditida; family Diplogasteridae; genus Allodiplogaster; species Allodiplogaster pararmata. The sequence continues at coordinate 26,782,566 of OZ057403.1, read as the reverse complement.
GGCATCTTATAATTTGTATGCGAGATAAACACTTAATCAGAGGCTCTCCATCTGAATCACTAAGCAGACAGAGACAGATTACACTTTGATAACTGTGAAGAATATAACTTATTATAACATACAAAAATAAAAATTTCGAAGAGAAAATATATAATACAAAAGAGGAATGGATGGCATATTATACAGGTGTCGTTCTATCACGAGAATTCTATTCACAACACTATTTTTATTCAATCTTGAGTTAAAGCTTTGTCATTGTACATGGTAAGTTTACAAGGAATGTTGTTCCAAACGCAGGTTGCGCATGGGAGGGAAGACTCTTATTCTATTAGAGTGGCAGTTGGAATAAGGACTCCCAAGGGTGAAGTCAATGGCTCATGACATACTAACATGCACCTTATTAGAGTTAAAGTGACGACATAAATGCATTTCCAGTCGATGATTAGCTGAAACACACCATAGCACAGTTTCAATATCTTTCGCGCTGCAAGTATGCGCTCTTTCAAACTATCAATTCTCGATTTTCTATCGCATATTCCATTGCACATTTTTTTCCGGCTAAGTTATGTTCTTTTTTAAAACCCTTGATCTTCACTAAAAACCTCATCTACTAGTCACTTCATGAGATTTTATGCAACGGAAAAGCCCTGTTTTCATATTGAGTAAGATTAGAGGGCAAATCTCTGCTCCTTCCCGTCGGGGAGCATGAGAGTGATGGCCTTCGGAGTGATCCATACCAGTCGGGGCCGCCCGCCCTCCCCCATAGTCTCCATGGCGGGCGTCACTTGGGTCTTGGTGCATTTCATCGTGCTCTGGCCCATTCCCTGCCAATCAACCACCATAAACTCATTCGTACACAACTAAATCCTTAGACTCAATCTCTATTGAATGATTGCCTTCTTCATAGCTGACTGGTATGTAGTCATTCAATTATAACTATCATAATGAAATACAAAATATTTTGCCTTGTTTATAACTGGCGCTCTCATGAATGTCTTTTCTGACTACTCGATAACTGACCAGAAAGGATTGGCTTGTCTGCCAGAAGTGAATCTTGGCCTCGATAGCTGAATAGGTCGCCAGGAACTTGCCGTCTTCGGAGAAGGCGCATGCAGCTACTGCACTTGAGTGAGCGTGCAGCGTCTCAAGTCAATTTTTTCTGTGAATCGGCTGCTCGTCGAAAAACTTTTTACCACATGCTCTTCCGTAGCTCATGTAAAAAGACTCTCTCAAGTTTTACTTATTTTTGTACTTTTCCCTTGAGAATCTTTCAGTGACCTCTCGGGAAGAATCTCAAAAAACGCATCATAGAACGGAAGACTATCATGACGATTAAACCTGCGACTTGGCAGCTCTCAGGTCGTGCACGACCACGTTGCCATTTCTCCCTCCGAATGCTATTCGACGAGTAGATGAGGAATAGGCCACCATTGAGAATCTGAGTACTCTGAGTACAACCTGGCCTTGAAATCTTTACTTTTATTGGGAAAAATATTGGACGTTATTTTTTGAAAAACTAAATTCTTGTTGAAGAACTCGTCGGAAAAATTGAATTGATTGATGATTCAATTAACTTGGTGATTGGCGGGAAAATGTCCGTTAGTGTTTTGTGCTTGAGAAGAGAGGCGTCCAAGCAGTGGACGAGTAACTCGCCGAGTGGCAGCATCATCTCAGTCACTTCCGAGTAGTTGTGGTTCGACAGCTCTTCTATCAAGTTGAGAACCTGTAATACTCATCTAGAGATAGCTTCGTAAGAGAGGAACTCATTTCGACGAAATGATGGCGCTCCCATGTTCACTATGTAACTTGTTTCATTAAAATGTTGGACATATTGAAATTTTTCAGAGTCATAAAATATGTTTTTGAACCACGCACAACACAACAATCAAGGGTTAAATGATCGATTCCCACTGTATGTTGGCGGGCCTCTGCTTCAAACTCCTGCGTGTCTCCGTTAATATTTTGGAAGCGAATCCTTGCGTTACAACCCTTTATATCGAGTAAACTACCTTAAATCGCCACGGGCGGATCCCTGTTGAGCCGTTTTCTACCACTTCGGCGGGCCTTTGAGTCTTTTTCTGAAGAGTTCAAAAACCCATGCCAACAATCTCACACCTCATTGCGAGACTTTAAGAGAGGGCTGGACACGGTATGCTGGATAGTCTGGTGCTGCGCTGCAGAGTTGAATCTGGCGACTTCAGTCGCGAGAGCAGACAGAAGCGCAGGAGCCCGCAGACGCCCTACAACAAGCTCCATGGTTCATTATGCGACAATGAAAACAAACAACAAAAATTTCGATTTGAATAACAATTTAGTCAAATATTCTCCAGAAAATTACTAACAACTGCCATTCCTATGAACATGTTTAGAAATGATCGCTTTCGCAGCAAAAAATAGATCTACTAAAAAATCGATAATTGATTGGATTTGATACCGATGGAGGAGAGTGAGAGCCGCGCTGTTCGCTGCGCGTCCGCCGCTGCAGAGAAGCGACTGCTGCTCAACAATCAACTCGCACATTCTGCTTTCATTGAACACATCTTTTTCCTTACATTTCTCTAAAACGGCTGCTCCGATCGCATAAAATTTCAAAACGGCTGCTCTGATAAGATAAAATGACTTAGAAAAAATAACATGTAATATCTTCATACAAAAAACCTCGTTTCAATGGTCTTATGTCTGACTATCGTTCAAAGGGTTCTAGGCACGAGGAATACTTAAATGTTTACCGATACAGGGCTAATAATTTTCGTTTTTCACTCCTGCGATTCAGCAAAACGGCGGCTTCCTTTGGATTTTCTCAAGCATTCTTTTCCAATAAAATGTATCTTTATGAGACTTTTTTCTCAATACAACCAGGTATTAGAGATTATAAAAGATGGCAGAACCTCGCATTGACAGGAGTGGATGCGAGATGCAGCAGCCCCAGGAGGACCTTGGATATTTCGAGATGGGGCTCCCATTGGGGGAAACCCCTACCCAGCAGATCGACTGAGGCCCTTCGCAGAGGAGAATTTGCCGGGAGCAAAGTAGTCGGGGGACACACGAGAAGCTCCACTAGACATTGCGTCGTCACTCTCGTCAAGTCTGCCCTAAAAAAAACAATTTTGCGGAGACTCTGATTGATTCATGAGAGATATCACGATAGTCATTAGAGATCCAAGAAGTCATGAGAGATATCACGATAGTCATTAGAGATCCAAGAAGTCATGAGAGATCTCACGAAAGGTCCTACATCTGCCATTGGAAATCATACTATTATCATTACTCATTCGAGATTCTACACAAGTTATTTGAGATTCCAAAACTTTCATGTAAGACCTCACAACTTGCAATTGGAATCCGAGAATCGTCTTGGAAAATCCTACTACTTTTATGAGAAGTCATATGACTTTTACTTGACATACGACAACTGTGATACGAGTTCCCACAGATATCATGAGAATTCCCTCCGTTCGCCAATATCTAATGAGAAGTGAGAGGGGCGAACGAACTTATTAAGTTCATCTCCGAAGTCTCCTCCCACGACGGCGAGGAGTACAATGGCGGTGGCTTGCTTCCTCCGCAGTTCCCTCACTCCCCAATCTTCTTCCTCTCCTCTTGCCATGGAGGCGACAGCAGGAAGAGCAGCCTTTGCCTTACCACGCGGCGGGATCGGCGGAGCTCCTAAGGGAGCCATTGGAGTTGCACTCGGACTCGATGAGAGAGTCGGAGCGCTTGAGAGAGGAGTCTGAGCCTGAGAAGGAGTTCCTGCGGGCATCGCGGTTGGTCTACTTGGAGAGAAGATCGACAAGGTTGGATCGAGAAGCGGAGGGAGAAAGGGAGCCCAGGACTCGATTAGCCTGCAATTTGAATACTTTATAGTCAAAGTAATTCGCAGTTACATGAATAACCTCCTCCTTCCATTCTCCTCTATTCGGGAAAGCTCTCTGTTGAGTAGACCCTGCGCTGCTTGGCGGATCTCCAGGCAGGAGTCTTGCCATCTTAATCATCTTTTTCAACTGTCTTGTTATTCATTGTAGTTTTGCAAAGATATTCTATAAGTTACACACCTTCTACAGTATGATAATTGAAAGCGTATAAACTGACCGTCGAGCGAGAAGCTCCAGACGAGGAGGAGCGTAGGGCAGAGACCTCTTCTTGAGAGATGACGAGATGATGACTAGATGGAAAGCTATCGCCACGCTCCATCCTGGTTGTTTCAAAAACTTATTTGAAAACCGCGCCAGTAAAACTCAACGATCTCATGACTTTGCACGACTTTACTCGATTCAAAAAAACGACTCATCAATGATTTGCGTGAAAAAGTGTTTGCTAACCACATTGCTGTGAACTGTTTTCTGCCTGCGTTCCCGGCTCTTCTTTTTTCAGAGAGAGTCCGCGTCGTTGCTGATGCCACGAGCTGCTAGAACAACTTTATAATCTTTAGGAAGGGGGGAAGGAATATCTCGACAAGGACGAACCCCTTCAAGTCCATGAATGTGTTGAAGAGAGCAATCGCGGAGAGAAGATGCAGCGTGGTGAGAGAAGAGGCGAATTGCCATCTCACATTCAATGACCAATGAGCAACGTCGTTCGACCCTTCGCTCGAAGGCAAGAAAACGCACATGTGACCTGAAGACGTACCTTTTTATACAAGGATACAGCGACAGAACTAATTCTCTACCGCTTGTCGCATCTTCTTTTTCAATATAGTATTCTTGGAAACTATCCAACTCCTGTCTCTCTTCAAGAAGTCGACAGAAGCATAGCAAAAATATTTGAAAAAGATCAACCAAAATGCTTTTTTTGCCTCTTTAGTGATACAAAAAACAATTTGAAACTTTGAAAGTAAAAATAACTCATCAAAGCTTAAAAGCTTGTAAATCCTTTACCTGTTCTGGAAGCATTCGCAAATGTGGGTATGTTGTGTATCTGGCTGAGATGCATCTTTTTTAGTGCTACCGTATCCAGATCATCATCCAGTTTCCACGCATGCAAAATTGACAGAAGCACCCGAGCGAGGTCTCCCAGGAAGGTTGGCTCGAATCGAGAAGAGAGTGCAGCAACCATTTCTGAAGAATATTCCATTTGAGACCGGAGATTACTGTACTCATAACGTGTGTGTTTTAGTGCTTGAGAAAATGAGTCTCGAAAGGATTGGCGAACAAACAAGGCCCTAGACAAATACTCTGAAGCCTACTCTGGGAGTCTCTCCGCAGCAAAGTCCCGACATTCCTCTCTCCTTCTCCGTCTTCCTCCTTCTCGTCTGCCTAAATTTATCTTATTTACTTAGATTCTTCGTGTTTTCTAGACAAACTGACTCGTCAAGATGAACTTAAAAGGAAACAAACGAAACCGTAAAGACAACCGAGTTGACCAATTGAGTCAAAGAACCAACCAGGACGAGTGCATTAATGAGGGCTGCGACATCAAAGAGGACGACATGGGCTGAATGGCCAGGCAGCAACGGAACGACGCTGAGGGGAGAGACGAGACAGTCTCCTTCCGCGATAGAGTCTCGCCGGCCTCGTCCACGCTCCTTCTGATTCATTCCGGAGGAACCAACTTTCATCACCTATAATCAAGACTTCCTCCTTTAATTGACTAATTATTATAACGGCCGTTAGGGATACCGCCTTCGAAAAGTTCACCCAAAGAAAGGCTGCCATAATACTCTATTTAAAACAATTTGCAGTCCAATTACTTGAGCTTTTTTTCCCGATTGTGATGGATAGGCAAAATCAATATTCTACAGTCGCACACTCTTTGGGTTGAAAATGAAAACATGAACAGGCAAAGAAAAACCCAATACTTTTATGCTAGAATACCGAAAGCTGAAGTTCGGCTGCTGAACAGATCCTGTAAACTGGCGGAGTTAAGTCTTTATAACAAAGCGTGCTTTACCTGCGAGATAACGCCCAAGGTATTCCTCTATTTAACCGCAAGATACCGCTTGAATGTTGCGGTGCTTGATGGCGCGGACGAGCTGTAGGGCTTGCGTCGCTCCAACTTCATCCGTCCCTTCCATTTTGGCTGCCGCCGACTCCTCCGCTGCACTCAGCATGTCCTCCGCCGTCATCCCGGAGCAGATTCTCTCCAGTGAGCCTGCAGCAGCATCATCTGTCAATACAGTACTTGTACAGGTCTTCAAAGTGTACTGTAACCTGTTTCGATCTGCCACACGAATACATCTCCATCTGCCGTTCTGACGAGGAGATAATCATCCGCGCCGCGGAAGCGCAGCTCCACCACCGGAGAGGTGTGTCGGGTGGCGAGGAGGACGCATTTGCAGTCTCTCACATTCAGAAGAGCAACTGAGTTATCCTCACCCACGGCAGCTATGCATTTCACTAGAACCTGAAACCCGTCTATTGTAGCTGGCTTGGGTTTTACTTACCCCGTACACTCGAGAGAGAAAAATTAGGAGACTTCATTGACCGATTCTGACTATTACAATGCTGAACACCTACAAAGCAACTACAAGAGCAGTCTTGTCTTACGCAGCACCCATCTACTCGCCCCAACTTGCCGAATCACATTGGACTTCCTTGCAATCAGCACAAAACAAAGCCATTCGAATCGCAACTGGAAACCTTGCAATTGCGGACACTCAGCACCTGGCATACGAGAGCAAACTTCTTCCAGTCAAAGAACACAACCTCATGCTCAGCAAACAATTCACCGCCAAGGCCAGGCTTCAGCCTAACCATCCATCTCACCGCATCTGCACTGAAGCAAAACCTCCCAGGGCAGTCAGAAAGCATGCCAAAGACATAGACATAGTATTAGGTGACACGGACTATAAAGTGGCCCTCAGAAATATACACACAGAGACAGTCAGAGATTTTCTTAGAAATAGTCGACCCAACCCAGTTCTGGGAACTAAACCTCCTAGAATACACAAGTCCACGTCCCAACTATCCAGAGAAAATCAGATAACTCTGTCTCAATTGCGAAGCGGCCACTCTAGTTTCCTTAACAGTTACCTCCACCGAATAGGGGCCAATGAATCTCCCCTCTGCCCACTGTGTAGGATAGAGCCGCATACTTCGAGACATATTTTTTCGTGTCGCTGTAACCCCACTTCACTTAGACCTATCGACCTTTGGAATAGGCCGCACTCGGTTGTTGATTTCTTGTTCAATTAAATCTCTCCAAAAAAAAAAGTGAAAGAGGATAAAAAAAAAAGGAGAGTAAAAAATAAAAAAATAAAAATAAAAATAAAAATAAAAATAAAAACAAAAAAAATAAAAAAAATATATATATATAAGAGAGAGAGAGGAAAGAGAGTGTGTGTGGGCTTATAACGCTGGAAGGTCGAGAGCTTCAACGACTTCTTCCAGTGTCTCGCGAAGGAAGATCTACCCGTTGGGCAAGACAACAACAACCGATTCTGACCAGTTTATTGTTAATTACATCATATACTATCAGATATCTATATACATATATATATATATATATATATAAGACGATGCTGGCAATAATTTTCGCCAAAATGCTCGAAATGTTGTTCCTCAGCCAAAAAATTTATTTCGCCAAGATTTCGAGTATGCGAACTTGGGAGAAGGAAATTCCGTTATTTGTCTTTTTTTAGCTGCCAAAATAGGGACGAAGAATCGGCCACCATTTCGTAGTGCCAAATGATGAATGATTCTGTGGCCAAGTTTTGTTCCTGCCAAATCACGGACAATTTTGTTTTTTCCTTTGTGACATGTTTTGGCACTGCCAAACTCGGCTCTTTTTTTGAACACTTTTTGTCAATGCCAAATTACGGACAATTTTGTTTTTCTTTTGCGTCATGTTTTGGCACTGCCAAACTCGGCTCTTTTTTGGAACACTTTTTGTACGTTGAACAAAGCTCCGCAACGACCACATATTAACCACTTCTAGCGACGTACCCCAACCGAGTTTAGTAAACAGTTGAGAAAAATGTATGTTGCTGCGCTAGTACGTAAAGATTTGTGTGGCGGTTGTAGTCGGTTTAATTACCCAAGTTTGAGGTAAAGATTCGATCCGGCTCGTTGAAAGACGTAGCCTGAACCACACATTTAAAGAGATCAAAGTCTAGTATTGGCACTCTCCAAAGATTTCCTGAGAGCGATCCTCCATCATCCCAGAAATGAATATAAGGAGTTGCAGGGGCTACAAAAAAAGCCCGATTTTGGCAGTGACAAAACAAGGACAAAAATCCCGGTTCTGGCAGTGGCAAAACAAGGAGAAAAAAACCCGATTTTGGCAGTGACAAAACAAGGGGGAAAAGGCCGGTTTTGGCAGAGACAAAAGAAGGACAAAAAAAGCCCGATTTTGGCAGGAAAAAAAGAAGTACACAAAAAAGCCCGTTTTTGGCAGTGACATAAGCAGTTACAAATTTTGTCCCTTCTTTAGCAGTGACAAAACGAGTACAAAGTAGAAAGCTTGTTTTTTGACGGTTTTTCTTGGCAGGCCCGTCAAAACGCATGTTATTTGCTGTCATTTATCATGGCGCTTTTTTCCGTTTCTTGCCATGGAATAGCTTGGTTTTTCAAGGGAAATCTGCCCGAGGAACAACATTTTGAGCGTTTTGGCGAAAATTATTCCCAGCATCGTCTTATATATATATATATATCAATGTATGAATGAGTGAATAAATAACTTTGCTTCGACAGTCCGGCGGCACGATAAAGCGGGTCACTGGCCCGCCATTCACACAGAATCTGAAGAGCCGAGTGGTTGTGTTGATGTGCCAGAGACAGACGGCGAAGTCATCACCCCCAGAGAGCATTAGATTGGAGTCGAAGCGAGAGTGGATGGAGTGCGGGTGCAGGAGGGAGCGCACCGCTGATCTGATCACTCACTTATTCGCATTCTATCAAATGCAAAAAGTCTACTTCGCTCACTTTAATGACCATCCTTTTGATAATTGAACTATCGCACAGAAAAAAGCTAGTCCACCGGGCGGGATCGAACCCAGACCATCTCGACTCAAACCGGGAGCGCGTGTTACCATTACACCACGGGGACACATTGCTATTCCGTGCGATAGTGTTATATGAAAGGCTCTTATGCCTTGTTCTCTTAGTCACGCATGCTTATCAAGCGATTGCGTCATGAATGGTGCGCAACTCCAGAGTTCACGATTAAGACAGAAGAGAGATGGAAGGTGGATGATAAATCTTAAAATTCTAAGTTACACAGTTTTAAGGCAGTGACGCCTGGTTAAGATGACAAATCATTTGTCATCTTAACAAATGATTTTTCATCTTAACAAATGATTTGTCATCTTAACCAGGCGTCACTGCCTTAAAACTGTGTAACTTAGAATTTGAAGATTGACCATCCTTTTTATGCCCGAAATTTGATTTTTGCTTTAGTAAGTCATGACTTCTATGACTATTCATTTTTCCCTTGAAAACTTCTCCGCCGCAGCAGCTGTACGAACCGGTGTGCCCGGATGGCTCTAGCAGCACTTCTCGAAGAAGACTTGTCAGGACTGAGGAAGCGCGAGGAGATCGCCTCACAGATGTATCTCATAACAAGGAAGCCATCTCTCATGCCAAGCAGAAGACGGCCTTGAGATCCAATGTAGAGCAGGCAAGTGACGTGCTCATCTCCCTGTAGTTCATCTACTCTCTTCTTTTAAAGACTCCAACCAGTTAGACTGACGTCATCTATGTATTCAAATTTCAAGAGAATTCTACCACTCAATTCGATATGAACAAAGCTCAAATCCAATTCCATCACATCAACTTACTACATTGGGAAAGTTGGACTCGTCTTTGTAGTCGAGATCCTTCCATACATTCTCCAGCGACTGCTCGTAGGTACCTCGATAACCTGAAGGTAATTGTTACTTTGCCGAGTTTTCCGTGAGTTGCTTCCCAGCAACCAACGTAGAGGGAGATGGGAGATCATAGTCAGCTTGTGCATGAATTGGGCGTCGTAGATCGGGAGCCTCCATATGAGCAGCGCTTCAGAAGCTCGAGCCATGATCCACTCTCCCGAAGGAGTGCATAATCCACACCAAGACACGTTGCCCAGCCACTCCTGCAAAGCATTACTTTACTTTTGAAGTATACAACATTCTATATACATTAAGATAAATGATAAAATGTACTTTTGAAATATATATATATAGATAAATGTACATTTGAAATTTCTAAATCAATGTCGCTACGGGACCCGATCAACCATTACAAAAATACCTATTCAAGAAAAAAACCATTTATGTTCTCTCAGCTATGATCTGCCCATTCGAGACGTATTTATTTTTCTCAGACTCGAAAAAAGCAAAAGCGACGGCATAAAACAAATTTTTCTTCTTAATTGTACAGCAAAGCTACCGTGACGACAACTGGATTACTGGAAGCTTCGAGTTTCGCGATCTCGAGCGGAGGTTCTAATTCCAGTTTGTCTTCGGGAGAAGCCTTGGTTCGGGTGCAGCTCAAGTAGAAACAGGTAGAGAAATTGGGTGGAGTGAGTTGAGAATGGAAGTAAGTATAATATCTCGCATACCTGACTACACTGCCTCAAGCGTGTAAGTAAAGACCATTAGAGTTTAGAGGAAAAAGCGGGTGGAAAGTGTACTGAGACTGGACCAACACTGCCGGTAGCTTGAACACTCTGAGCACGCCGTCGTTGAAAGCGACGGCCACTTTGTCGCCGTCAATTAACCAGCCGCAGCTCAAGTTGGTCGCAGACTCCGTTGAGCAGAGGATGTTCAAGTCGTCCAGATCTATCACCTCAAACATTGCTCGACAAGTATGAGCAAAAAAAGAAGCAGGGTTCCTCGGTTCCTCTCTTCCCCCCACTGCCTCAAAAACATTGCTCTCCAAAAGAAGCTTTTGATCACGTTCTCTGAACATTCAGTTTTTTCATCTAAGCATTTTTGAGGGTTTTGAAAACGGGTTTAGTCAGAAGAACAGTCGGTAAAAACTGAATAGCAAGTAGGGAAATTCCAATGCTTCTCACAACGCTTGTTAGAAAAAATATGGTTTGAGTTGTTGATATAAAAAATTCAAGTGAAATTGACATTATTGTTAATTAGAATTGACTTATTGAAGAAAAAAACATTCATAAACTCTTGCTTTCAGCACTACTGTTTTGTTTAGGCTTTCTAACGAAAAAGAGAAAAAACAGGTTCAAAAAACTCAAATTTTGAAGAGAATTGCGATTCTTATTCATCACCAAGTTGTTTTGAACAAAAAATCTTTCTCGCTCAAATATCGATTGACTATTGTATGTAATCAAAAGAATAAATAATTACCATCCACGAGTGTTCCGAGATAACCAGAAGAATATAAGGATTGGCTGCGTTGTGAGAGATATTTTTGAGCTGGGAGATTTGAAGTCTTTTGGACTCTTCTTCATATCCGCAGTTATTCGCATTCTATAATACAAAATATGTCACATCAGTCACATAACAAGTAAATAAAACTCTTTCTTGAATGAGCGAAGCCCTCAATTTCCGTGAAAACAGACTTTCTTGTCAAGTTCAGTGAGCGGCCAGAACTTGATGATGCCTGCCAGCGAGACCCCAATGCATTGGGAAGCTTTGTTGCACCTCTCCACCACAACAAAGGAGGTGCACCAATCCGGCTCTACCCTGCAATCGGGCTGTTTTTTTACCTGTCGTCCAAAATGCGCGTAGATCAATAAGCCTAATCACGACCAAACAAAGAAATTTAGAAAAAGACCGACATAGTGCGATTTAATATAGAGAACACGAATAGATCACTCAGAACTCTTTTTTCGGATAGCGCTTAGGTTTACGCATTTCAGCTGACCCTACGCGGACTTCGGCCGGCGCAGAACAACGATAAAAAGAAGTGAATAAGCTGTTTCATGTGTTAGAAAGAAAACCCTGCCTAGAATTCAGGAAGAATGCTCACTTCATTAACCACTTTCCTTATAGAAAGTCAAGCGACCTGGAACTGAGACTGAAGAGGGTGGTCAAGTCATTTGCATGCAGCACCACCAAGTCGTTGTACTCGCCGCTGCAGATCAGTATGGAGCACCGAGCTCCCGCTGCTTCTTTCCACTCAAAACGTAGGCATCAGAAGAGAAAGAGTTTTATAAAGAAGGAAAAAAAGCGAGAAAGGGAAATAGATATAAATAGAGAGAGAACGAAGGAGAGATAGACAAAGATAAAGAAAAAGAGAGAAAAAAGGCGAACATGTGGCTGGATCTGTCTGTGCAGATATGCACCGGGAGCTGAGTCCACATTCCGGCCATCCTGCCAGTCCCACAAGCAAACTTCGCCATCTGCTGCTGCAGAAACGAATCGGCTGCAAAAGTGAGTGAAAAAAAAGTGCAGTAGACATCAGAGAAAAACTAGGATTAAAATAAGTGGCAGAAAAAAAGCCACGGGATGTATACCACGTTGTTCCAACAACCCGCATAAAATGAGTGCAGGTCAAAAGATCAATCATTAGGGACCAGAAAGAGCTTTCATAACCAGAAAGAGCTTTCATAACCAGAAAGAGCTTTCATAACCAGAAAGAGCTTTCATAACCAGAAAGAGCTTTCATAACCAGAAAGAGCTTTCATAACCAGAAAGAGCTTTCATAACCAGAAAGAGCTTTCATAACCAGAAAGAGCTTTCATAACCAGAAAGAGCTTTCATAACCAGAAAGAGCCTTCATAACCAGAAAGAGCCTTCATAACCAGAAAGAGTTTTCATAACCAGAAAGAGCCTTCGAAACCAGAAAGAGCCTTCGAAACCAGAAAGAGCCTTCATAACCAGAAAGAGCCTTCATAACCAGAAAGAGCCTTCATAACCAGAAAGAGCCTTCATAACCAGAAAGAGCCTTCATAACCAGAAAGAGCCTTCATAACCAGAAAGAGCCTTCATAACCAGAAAGAGCCTTCATAACCAGAAAGAGCCTTCATAACCAGAAAGAGCCTTCATAACCAGAAAGAGCTTTCATAACCAGAAAGAGCCTTCATAACCATAAAGAGCCTTCATAACCAGAAAGAGTTTTCATAACCAGAAAGAGCCTTCATAACCAGAAACAGCCTTCATAACCAGAAAGAGCCTTCATAACCAGAAAGAGCCTTCATAACCAGAAAGAGCCTTCATAAACAGAAAGAGCCTTCATAACCAGAAAGAGCCTTCATAACCAGAAAGAGCTTTCATAACCAGAAAGAGCCTTCATAACCAGAAAAAGCCTTCATAACCAGAAAGAGTTTTCATAACCAGAAAGAGCCTTCATAACCAGAAAGAGCCTTCATAACCAGAAAGAGCCTTCATAACCAGAAAGAGCCTTCATAACCAGAAACACAACTATGAAATTCTTTCTCAGAAGGGAATATGAACATATTATGAACACAGCAAACTCCAAGCTCTGGCGAAGAGTGGAAAGAAAACTGACGTAGACTTGGGTGAGAGACTCGCGGGTGAGAGGGCGGTAATTGCTGTTGACTGACCCGTCAACATCAGATGCGGCGAAACCCCGTCCGCTGCGCATCTACAACTACGGTATGCTGATACATCAATCGATTGTAAAAGTTACTTTAGAACAACAAGCGGACTTGACACACAAACGAGCATAGCGAGCCTTCACTTGACACAAAAAAAAATGAAAATGCGATCAATAATTCGTGTGGGAGAGCTAGAATAATAGGCATATATGAGATCAAAGGGTAGAGAAAGATGAAATCCATTATTTTAGGTCGGTGTGTGGTCGTTTCTACTACCTTTGAAAAGGGCTGGTGAGCTATGCAAACCTCCAAACCTATCATAACCTCCAAAGAATGATGATGCCCTCTTCAGATCCCGTGACGACGTGTTCTCCGAGTCCCAGAAAGCGAACCACGCTAACATGTAACTGTGGTGGCTTGCTGGACCACATGACTAGTGGTAGAATGAGTGTGGAAGAAGGTCCTGTGGGGATTGTGGAAGCTCCCGGGAGAGAAGCGACTCCCTCCGTCCCCGCACCCATAGTCATACGAGACTCTGCAGTTCACTCAAATTTCAAAAGTTATGAAATAGTTTTTTGTCTTCTTCAATCTACATGGATAAAAAAAACCATAAAAATAATCATCGGCTAGTAACTGACTTCTTTTTTCACACTTTTTGAGGAAGACCCGAAAGATTTGCCTGACCATTTTCATAGATGAATGATGAAAAGGAGAACCGCTAACAAAACTGGATTGAATACTTAGTCTTCCATACTCATTCCTCTACTAATCCTCCACTCTACACTTAAAATCACCGGAGCGACGCCTATTTAGCATAGCATGAATATGAAAGAGAGAATACCCTTAGTTGACAGTGACAAACTATTCGAATGGAATGCCGTAAAAGAAAAGGAGCGCAGCTTAGCAAAAAAGACCAAAAAAATAAAGAGGGGCAGTTTATTTGAGACAAAAGACGGCTCGGCTCTTCAAGGATTGAGCAGAGAACTTCAATGAGTCTAACAGGATAGTAAAATGAGAAGAAATCAGTTTTAAAAAATCGAAAAAGTTTTAAATCGACACATTTGCTTCTGATAAGCTAGACTTGAGAGATGAGTTTTACCCCACGCCGCACTACGTCTTTGACTTTTTTTTTACTGTCTCGTTTCTACGCCGTAAGACTTCTATAGCGTAACATATGCCTAAGAAGAAAAAAAAAACATAAAAAACTTTTTCCCTGTAACTGTGAATTAATTACCTAAGTAAATCAAACTATGCACTGTCTGACGCTACACACTGACCAAAGAAAGCGTGGACATTTGCCGAAAAGCGTGCTTCCAAAAAGCGTGCTTCCAAAAAGCGTGCTTCCAAAAAGCGTGCTTCCAAAAAGCGTGCTTCCAAAAAGCGTGCTTCCAAAAAGCGTGCTTCCAAAAAGCGTGCTTCCAAAAAGCGTGCTTCCGAAAAGCGTGTGGACGTCAACGATGAGATATTTTTTACTTTATTTTTTACTTCATGATTATGAAGTCGTCAACGATGAGATATTTTTTACTTTATTTTTTACTTCATGATTATGAAGTCGTCAACGATGAGATATTTTTTACTTTATTTTTTACTTCATGATTATGAAGTCGTCAACGATGAGATATTTTTTACTTTATTTTTTACTTCATGATTATGAAGTCGTCAGCGATGAGATTACGGTTTCGTTTATGTGAGCCTTACGGTTAAAAAGCTGACAAGCAGAGAAGAATGAGAGATAAGACAGTACGATGAGACAGCAGACAATTTAAGAAAAAAAATGACTGTCTGAGACTGCACGCTGCACTCCACCTAGGAAGTCAGAGGCGCAGTCCGGCGTGGGATAAAGCTCAACGAACTTAATTTTAAATGTAAAAAATAGAAAGAGAGGAAAAGACTAAAGAAAAAAACTAAAGAAAATCGAGCGATGCATTAATATAAAGACGGTTTTTGAGAAAAGGAAAACGTGAGGAAGAAAAGAACGAAGACAAGGGATTAAAAGAAACTTTCACATTGCAACAACAACAACAAAAAATACACCGGATACCTTCTTAATCTTCAAATTAATCAAGAACAATGGAACGTTATCAAACTGAATGTTGTCGACTCCGAAAAAAAACTCCAAGACGTTAATTAGGCCAAAGGCAATGTTCAGTACTGAATTCAGTTAACTAACGAAGTTTTTATCGTGAATTGCTCTAACTTCTCTTCACTGATATACCACTTATATTGTTCAGCAACGGAACATTCTGCCCTCAAGTGTTCAAAAATGGCAACCTTGGCCGTTAGGAATCAGAAATGTGTTGTTGGAGTAGGTAGTAAAGTTTTTGCTTACCATTTGAATACGATAAAAGATGGGTTAGATCTTGTTCCAACCGGCTCTCTGGATATATCTGCTCTATCACGATCTATACCACTCATCAACATTGAGAATAAAGATGAATCCGACGACTGCACGGTCAGTTATTTCTTGTTGTGTTATTCCGAATTGCAATTCTTTGATCTCTGCTTATTATCTCTATACGACGTGTTCTTCCATGAATCATTCTCTTGAAAAGTTGAAAAATCAGGAGCGTTTAAGAGTAATAAAACAATATTGTATTTTTTTCAAATAATAAATAATTACTTTATCCTCTGAAATTCGGCACTTTGTTACTTAGGAGGGCGCACTAGGGGGGCCGCACTTTACTTTAATTGACTTAGCTTTTTTCAGCTATTATTCACTTTTTTCGCTTAGGCTTAGGCAAACGTTACGATAACGAGTCCGTACGGCTTAGGATAACAAGACCTAATGAGGAAGTTTCTCATATTTTCATTTTTATGTCAATTAAATTACCAAATTTGTCAAAAAATAAAGAAATGGTGTAATGAATACAGTAGTTTGAACACACCAAAAAAAGCCCCACCAAGTACAGTGCGGCTCCCCTAAGTAAAATTGTGCCTGAAATTCTAGGTTTCAAAAAGTCATCGAATGGAAAATTAAATATATGAAAGTTTTTGTCATAGTACACCTCGAAGAAGGATTTGTTTACGTTTTCAAATGTTTAGGAGTTTCGACATGAAAACAAGTCCAAGCTTTGAAATTTTGAGATTTGGTCGGCCTCTTTCTCAAACGACGGTAACATGTTGGCTGTGGCAACTTCAGCCAAGACTGTTCTCCTATTTGGCTGCCCCAATATTCCTCCGCCTCTCGTATTCTCACGAGGATTCCGCATTCCGAAGGCTCCGACGAAAGTGATCTTCGACTTTGAGGATGAATATGTTGTTGTAGCTGACAGAGCGGGTACTGTACGCAGGTACTCAGTCGAAGGAAAGTACCAAAAAAGATGCTCAGATCGCCAAGAAGGTATTTCTTATCCATAACTTAGTCTTAATAGCTTTTGTGCGAAAATATTATTAGGTGAAACCGAAAAAAAAGGTCTTTGATAAAAAAGAGCATAGTATTTCGAGTTTTCAGATGAGCGATTGAATCTTGAATATTTTTAAAATTTGAAGTAGATCACTACTTGCTAGCGGAGATTTAATGATGCATCCAAGAAGACAACAAGGACCCGTCGAAAGCGAAAATTGACTAGAGCATACACCCGCCAGTGACGATAAAGGGTAGTTTTATGGGGATTAAATGAGGTTTCATCGAAACTTTGGCGCCCTAAATAAAAACAGAGATCCGAAGAAGTTGTTAACAATGGCCCGCAAACAGGTGGTAGAACATAACTATGTAACTGATGTTTGGTACTAGAGTTCACCCAACTTCTTCTTCTTCCTAGCGTTATTCCCGTTGAAGAGCGGGGTCCGCTGTGTAGATAGCGCTTCGCCACATCATACGATTCGAGGCGTCTTCGGCTATCAGCCCGATAGCCGCCATGTCTTGTTCTATGGTGTCTCTCAATCTAAGCTTCGGTATACCTCTTGGTCTTCTACCCTGGATTTCTATGTTCCAAGCAGACTTGGGAACGGAGTCAGGATTGGATCTCAGCATGTGTCCGTACCATCTAAGCCTGGACTCTCTGAGTTTTTCAGGTAATGGGGCAACTCCTAAACGAGCTATTATCGTTTCGTTGCGAATCATGTCTTTCCGGGTGATTCCGAGGCTCCATCTCAACATCTTCATTTCCATTACATGGAGCATCTGCTGGGTCTTTGCTGTTGAAGGAGTGCATTCGAGTCAATATAGAGCAACTGGTCGTACGACTGATTTATAGATCTTACTTTTCAGTCGATCAGACATGCGTCTGTCGCATAGGATACCAGTCGATTCCCTCAATATGAGCCATGCTGCGTTGATTCTGGCACTGAAAGCGGCTGTTGTGTCCCCGTCTGTGGATATTTGAGAACCCAAATACTTGAAGTGCTCGACTTTCCGTAGCTCAGTGTTGTGTACTTTTATGGAGCTTGGGTCTTGGATTGTACTCGATGTTCCAGCTTCAAGATACTTGGTCTTCAATGCATTGAGTCGTTGTCCGTACTCCGCAAAGTGATCATTCCATTTTACCACTTGACGTTCGAGATCTTCTCTTGTCTCCGATGTCGTCGGCGTACAGGAGTGTCTCCGGTGGGTCTCGCTGGAGGTCTCTGGTTATTGTGTCCATGACTAAGATGAACAGCAAAGGCGAGAGTGTGGATCCTTGATGAACTCCGACAGAAATTTGGAATGGCTCAGAATTTCCTGCTGGTGACCTAACGACGCTCCTGTGGTTGGCATACATCATTTGTATCCACCTGATGTATTCTTCTGGCACCAAATGATCACGAAGGAAAGTCATATGAGATCATGGGGGATCCTGTCAAAGGCCTTTTCTAGGTCCAAGAAAGCACAGTGGACAGATTTCGCCTTCTCTCGGTGTTTTTCTAGATATAAGCGGATGGCAAAGATCGCATCTGTCGTCCCTTTTCCTTTCACGAAGCCACATTGATTCGCAATTGTGTTGGTGATCTCACGTAAGCGTGCTTCGATGATCTTTTCCAGGAGTATAGTTGTGTGAGGCATAAGTCTGATGGGACGGTAGTTTGCGCAATCAGTAACATCTCCCTTGCCTTTGTAGATTGGAATGGTGGTTGACATGCTCCAATCTTCAGGATACTCCTGACGAATCGTAGCTTTCTGGAATAGCTCGACGAGGTGTTAAACTCCACAGTCTCCTGCTAGTTTCCATGCAACTGATGAAACATCGTCTGGTCCACAGGCTTTTCCTGGCTTCATTCTTTTCAGCGCTTTTCTCACTCATGGGAACTGGTCCTTCTGTTGGAAGAGATGAAGGAATTGGTGGATGATCGAACTCAATGTTGGATATGTGTTCGAAATATTCTTTCCAACGCTGACATATGTCGCTATTCGAGCGCAGAAGTTTTCCGTTCTGGTCCCTTATGAGTCTGACGTGGGTGATGTCCTTCACTGCTGTAGCTCTGGCTTTGCACATTCGGAAGATTTCTTTCTCTCCTTGAGGCGTGTCAAGCTTGTTATATATCTCCATAGTAGCGATAGATCGAGCTTTAGCTACGCTTCTCTTTGCATCTCTTTTTGCAAAGATATATTTCGCTCGATCATCCTCCGATCTGGAAATTTTCCATTGCTTAAGAGCTGATTTCTTCAACTTTACCGCAGCTTGAACGCTTTTATTCCACCACCAGGTTTCTTTGTCGACAATGCGTTTTCAACCTGGCTTCGTCCTGACCAAGATTGCTTCTCCGATCTCTTTTATATTGTCTCGTAGGAACCTCCATTTCAGTAGATTCTGGGTATGTTCTTTCGAGAGTGTGAGGGAGAAAATTAGAGTGAACTTTGTGCATGAAGCGCAGTTTATTGTCGTTGAATTTCCACCACTTTATCCTGGATATCTCGTTTATAGGATCGACTTTGCACGGCTTATGAGAGTAACGGAGGTCGATGACAACCGGTAGGTGCTGGGAGGTGACGTTGTCGCTTGGAATCACTTTGCAGTTGACAACAAGCTTCAAATTGTTTCTCTGTGTGAGCCAGTAATCAATTTGAGATGATCTTCCACCACTGCAGTACGTGACGAGATGGGAATCCCGTTTCTGAAAGAATGTGTGGCAGATTGAAAGATCATGTTCCTCCGCGAAGTGAATAATTTTCGTCCCGTCCTCGTTTACTTTGCCATATCCTTTTCCTCCGTGAGCTCTCTTATGCTGATCCGCGGTTTTTCCCACGTGTCCGTTCAAGTCACCTCCAATAAGTATGGTTTCCTCTGATTAAAACTGACTTGTGATGTCCTCGAGAGCGTCCCAGAATTCTTCCTTTTCAGACTCACAACAACAACAACACAACAGTTCACCCAACTATTTTTGTAAAAATGAAAATGTAATTTTTAGATAAATAATTACAAAAGATTTTTCCTATCACTGATGAGAAAGCAAAAATTGGTAGATTTTTCGCAGATGCGGAGGACTCGCGATTTGAAGGAGAGTTCTTGTGTAGTGCTATTTCGATGTTTCTGGACATCGCTTTCCATCCTCACACAAAGTTGCTCTTTGTGGCAGACCGAGATGAAAAGCTTCGCGTATACCGGTACCCTCAGGTATTGATTGAATTTCTCTTCAAATGTCCCAGCGTCTTCGCCGTAGAAGTAATAAATCTTCTTAGATGAAAGACGCTTTTTTTCGCTTTCACGATCTATGTAGAAAAGACTTATGAACGATTGAACAGGCCTTAAAATCGTTACAGATAACGCGATTCCAAGTGTGACAGGTTTTTTTTTTCAATTTCGCTTCAGTTTTAGAAAGCTCTTTTATTATTATTGTTGTTATTATTATTATTATTATTATTATTATTATTATTATTATTATTATTATTATTATTATTATTATTATCTCAAACAGTATAGGATTTGATGGAAGACTCTATATAAATCAAACTTTAGAGCCGAACTTGTAATTATATGTACATGACGTAAGAATCATCCAAAATTCTGAAGTTAATTTGAAGAAAGTGTGAAGTATTCATAGCTTACCAAACTTTTAGAATTTCTCCCGGTCGCCCCTAATTCCTAAAAAAAAAGTTTCATACTGGCGAAGAAAATGTAACCGACATTGGCTCATGTATTTACAAAAACTAATTTTCTTAGATTAGCGTAAATTTAGATTTTTGAACTCCGGTCCTGGCTACAAAAAAAAAGATTAGCCGACTTCGAGTAACAGAGCAAAAAAATTTTGTTTGATGACTTCACCCTCAATCCGCCCCTCACCTCCCCCGGTCGCCCCTCACCTCCCCCTTTCGATGACTTCACCCTCAATCCGCCCCTCACCTCCCCCGGTCGATGACTTCACCCTCAATCCGCCCTCACCTCCCCCGGTCGCACGGACATGCGAATTATTTTTTAGCACATATATGCTTAAATGAGAGATGGTTGGGTTCGATCCCTCCCGGTAGATCTTTCCCGGTAGACAAGCTTCTTTCCATGAGATGGTTTAATCAATTGTCATGTTAACCAGGCGTTGCTGTTTTTAGACTCTTTTTAGACTCTAGACTTTGAAGATTGATGATTATTTTCAATTGAAAAAGTAGAATGTATTGGCAATGAGGGGTTAGTGTGTTTGGCTCGTCCG
The DNA here is from genome assembly GCA_964056735.1 of Allodiplogaster pararmata. Taxonomy (NCBI): domain Eukaryota; kingdom Metazoa; phylum Nematoda; class Chromadorea; order Rhabditida; family Diplogasteridae; genus Allodiplogaster; species Allodiplogaster pararmata. Next base: position 26,761,629 of record OZ057403.1, on the reverse strand, counting down.
GGCGTGGCATAATGGTTAGTGTGTTAGACCATTGTGCAAAGAGTCCCGAGTTCGACTCCCACCCCGGACAGATCCACCCAAACCAAGGGGGTTAAGAAATGTTGGTAGTGCTCATGCACGAATCTGACTCTCCCCACTGCTGCTAATCACACTAGCAATGATCTAGCAGGCAGCCACTGGTTCTACCAGGATAGGTCTGTCCTGCATCTCAGGGGAGCGCGTACCCTGCCGCGAGGCGGGAACATGCGCGAGGAAGATTATTATTATTGGCAATGAGGATGATTGATTGTTTTGAGGATCGAAAGAGTAAGGAATTATATTTGATGTAGTTAGATTGAAAAGTGCAGAAGAATCTCGATAAACACCTTCCTTGCAGTCATTTGTTCTGGAAAAGTTGCTGCTTGGACACAAAGACTACATCTCCTCCATCTCGATCGTCTCAACTGAAGAGTATAACATCATCTTCTCCGCAGGTTGGCTCGCCCCTGCAGTGGATGAGTGTAGTTCGGTCTTTTTGAGGTGGCGATGGAGTATTGATCGCTTGGGATGCTGATGAGGGAAGGGAGTTGGGGAGGTCACTCGCCCTACATGGAGAAGGCATCAGATCGATTGCTTCCCTCAAAAAGGTTTTTCTTAGATTTTGATTAGAGAAATAGATCATATGCAGAGGACGGAATTGAACTGATAAGATTGAAGAAAGTCATGAGCGAAGAAGAGGACGTCTTCGTGGGAGTCTTGAAGGAGGGCGAAATCGGTGCATTTTGCCTCTTTAGCTTCCAACAGAACACCTTCTTACAAGAAGGAGCGACGGAAACCCTCGGCTGTGCAGCATTCAGTCTTCTCTCCTTACCCTCTACCAAACAATTTATGCTTCTCACAAGGTTCATACCCGTTTCCAAGTTGTCTAACCAGGTATTTGAGCAGTTCATGGTGTTAGAAAGAGTTATTTCATTAGAGAATCAGATTGATTGGTAGAGCATCTCAGCCTGATGCTAAAAGTCTTTTTTTTTTTTAAAGAGAAGGGCTTCGGATGGTCAAGGATGGCTCTTGGACCATGGCAGGTGGCCATCACCATTCGGAAGTTATAGAGCTGCTCTCTCTTCTGCGGGACGTCAAGGACGCTCTCCCTCATCTGGCGAAGAAGACGACGGCATTCGATAATGTAGCTGACTATCACCGGAGAAAAAGCATCAAATTAGAGCAGAAGAGACGTAAAACAGCTGAGAATGCAGAGAAGCAGGCGAAGAAACTCAAGCAAATCAGCGAGAATCTGATAGCAGAGAGACAATAAAGCGATCATTTGAAATCTTTTATTCACTTATCAATTTGTTATTCAATTGTTGATTTTTGTTCTGTTTTTCTAGTTTTGATTTTTAAAGTTTGTTCTGCTTGTTAAACGATAAAAAGAGCATCATACATGTGTGCGATGCATTGGTGAATGATGTCAGGTGGGGGAGGAGAGAAAGAGAGAGAAAAGGGGAAGGGTGAAGGAGAGAGAGAGAAAAGGGGAAGGGTGAAGGAGAAAGAGGGATGGAGAAAAGAGAAGGAGAGAGGGGAGGAGAAGGAGAGCGAGGGCTAGAGGGTGAGACAGAGAAGCCAGTTGGCATGTTGCCTTGGCCGGGTAGGCTGCTTCTGCTAACGATGGTCTGGATGGCCCATTCCTCCTCCTCTTCCTCCCTGGATAGTTGTGGCGGGCTGAGACCGGGGGATTGTAACCCCTTCGCCTGCCAAGGCAGCTGCGAAGCCAAATACATACGGTCAGATCTTTCTCTCGCTTCATAGCTAAATGTCTCGTTTATAACAACAAAAAACTTTTATTTATGAAACACGCGCGATTTGAGGATATCATAATTAATAAACTGCATCAGTGTCCATGAAAGACATAGAACGATCAAAAAACGAATGCTGACAGCAATTTTATAATTTTTTATGATGATTCCCGTCGAGGTCATTATCATCCGTAGCAGCTAATAGAGACATCTTGCTATTTCATCAGTGTTTGCTGGGATGTGTCGACGGATGAAGATAGTAAGTTGCGTAGAAGGCATTCTTACTTGAGAGAGCGAAAGTCTCCGAGCTCGACGATAAAACAAACTTCTACATTTTGATGTCCTATAGCAGAGATTTCATACCCTATAGTCTTCATTTTCTGATAAATCTATGACTTTCCAACCGATGCTTTCCAGTTTTATCATACATACTATAGTAAAATGATTGTATTTCTTTACTTTTTCAAGAAACCTGTCGAGTTCTGGGGCCGTATAAGAAATCTAAGATGAACTCAGGGGTAAATTTTACCCTAGTATATTGTAGATCTAAGTTCAACTCAGTTCCGTATTCAGAGACAAGGCGGTTGAAAGCGTCTCAGCTTTCCTATTAAACTTTAGTATAAAGTTTACCATAAATTTTGGGTATAAATTTTTGTCTCTGAATACGGCCCCTGAGAAGAGTTGTTTCTCGAGAAAAGCGGTTTCATGAGTCACATTCATTTACAGAATGACTCAGTTGAAGTTTAGGAGAATTCATTCAGATTCCATGACAAAAGTATAAAAGGAGACCGCACCCTGAAGAGCTGCACCTGCCATAAAGTTAGATTCAATATTACTTTATCTTTATTTCCTTACCTTTTTATACTTTATTTCATTCCCAATACTTTTCGTAGCCTGTCTCTTTTTTACTCTTCCATTTCTCGTACGTGTTTTATCACTGTGTGTCTGATCTTCATTTCGCAGTCTTATGAGCGAATCTCTCCGTATCCCAGCATCAGTCATTCACTCCATGCTTCCCTCCATCTTACAACCGCCCTCTCATCTTCACAACTGTTCAATGAGATAAAGATTAGCTGGGAAGAATCTGCGAAGCACTCATTGACTTTGGAAAAACAAGTCTCACTGGCTATTGAAGATCTATTGCCTCTTTTTATCTTATTCTTCGTTTCGTCTCTCTCTCTCTCTCTCTCTCTCTCTCTCTCTCTCTCTCTCTCTCTCTCTCTCTCTCTCTCTCTCTCTCTCTCTCTCTCTCTCAAGCTTTCTATAGTTTTCTCTTTTTTCATCTTTCTCGTAATCTCTACGATGGTCACCTCACCATGTTAGCCTTTGGATTCTCAGTTTGTTTTCTTCTTTAAACCTCTTTCATCCCTCCTCTCTCTATCTTCTTCATTCTATTGTAAACTTTCTCTCTATAAAATTTCTCTATACTCTATAAACTAATGCTTCTATATGAACACCTAAAGTATGGATGAGTTTTGATTTCTCTTCATTATATTATCTGGCACGGAAAAAATTCTAAATATCTGGAACTTCTTCACGATGCGCGTCACACAGCACTCTCAATTCTCTCTTCATTATTATATTTTTGTCTCAAATACTCTATTTCTTTCTCATTCTTTCTCTCTCTATCCTTTGCTCTCTCTAACACTTTCTCCTCTCTCTCTGTATCCCTTTATCTGTTCCTCATTTTCTCCACTCTCAATCGTTAACTCTTCCATTCCGATCTCGACTGCTAATCTCGCTCTCATTTTTCTTGAATGAATGAATGTCTGTTCAAGCACAAAAGAAAACAAAAAAGAGACGCTAATTATTTAAGAAGATCTCGGTAAGAGAAAGAGTAAGAATTTTATGAAGTAAAGCGGGGAGAAAAATAATGTCAGCAGATGATGCTTTGCGATGAAGTAGTACTAGCTTAGTACTAGCTTCGGATGAGCGTCGATTTCTTCTTCTGTACTTATTGAGGGCTCAATATTACACACAATAAACTTACTTTTATCAAATAATGACTTAGAGTAATTGATTTTGTTTTTAAAGTTGCATTTCTGAAATGAATATCTACAGAGTTATGCAGAATTATTGCCATTTGGTTATTAACCGATTTCTCCGACGAAGAAGAAGCTTTTCGTTTCAATTCAACTAGTTTTATTTCGCCGTTTACAGGGTGGTCCATAAATAAAGTTACAAATTTTCGAAAACATTTCCTGGGAAAGTGACCGCACGTAGCGGTCTTTTTTTCTCGTTTTCCTGATCCCCCGTTTTTTTTTAGTACGTGTCAAGTGAGTTGCGATTGATTCCATCGATGTTTAGGGTAATGACAGCGTCGAATCGCTTGCGCATTGCGATCATTCGCCTACACACTCTTGGCCACGCTCCTACTCGCATTGCTGAAACGCTTCGCCTGCCTCGCATGACAGTGTATCGAGCGATCAAAAGATTCGAGGAGCTTGGCACATCTTTGGACCGTCCAAGGCGAGGTCGTCCTCGCACTGTTCGCACGACACCACTCATCGAAAACGTTCGGAGTCGGATCAACCGAAATTCACGACGAAGCATCAGACAGATGGCGCAGCAGCTCCCGATGAGCCGAACTTCATTGAAACGAATAGTCACGGAGGAGCTGGGACTCAGGTCGTATCGTACACGGAAGGCCGCTTTTCTGTCGGCTCGCAACAAGTCGGGAAGAGTCAAAAGATGTCGCGACCGTCTTCGCCGTACGCAGCTAGGCGAACATTTCAATATGGTGTCCTCTGACGAAAAGCTGTTCACCGTGGAAGAAGTCCACAACTCAAAAAACGTCAGAGTGCTTGCGAAGGACGCAGAGCAAACCGATAGCAAGGGTAGAACGGTCCAACGCAGTGCACATCCAACTCAAGTCATGGTCTGCGCCACAGGAAAAACACCGCTTGTTTTTGTCGAGAAAGGCGTCAAGATCGACACGGAATACTACCTGAACATGTTCTGCAAGACGTGCTCCATCCATGGTCTCAATCGCATTTCAATCAGAGGACATGGACCTTTCAACAAGACTCAGCACCAGCCCACAAAGCTAAAAAGGTCCAAACGTGGTGCAAGGAAAGTTTTCCCGGCTTCATTACAACATCAAAATCGCCGGCCTCATCACCCGACCTGAACCCGCTGGATTATTCCGTTTGAGCCTACTTGGAGTCCAAGGTCAACTCTCGCTCCCACTCAAATATTGATTCCCTGAAGAATGCCCTTCAGGCAGAATGGGACAACATCGGAGTCGAATACCTCCGTACAGTGGTAGAGGCGTTCCCAAAGAGACTTCGAGCTGTAGTTCGAGCAAAAGACGATAGTTTGAGCTGAACTTTCGCGTGAATGTTGACATTTATGTTGTTGATAAAATATGTTAATTTGAGATGATTTTCTCTGTTTTGAAAAAAGGTATAACAATTCCAATTTGTAACACTATTTATGGACCACCCTGTAAGAAGTACATACAGTTAAAATTGCATTCAAAACGGCCTTTTCGTTCATGGATTACGGTCTTCAGAAGGATTACGGTCTTCAGAAGGATTACGGTTTTCAGAAGGATTACGGTCTTCAGAAGGATTACGGTCTTCATTAGGATTACGGTCTTCAGAAGTTGTGGATACTTGGCTATCACAGCGAAAAGATCTTTAGAAAAAGCATGTCCCAAGTTTTCTTAAGAGACGGTTTCAGGGCATTGACACTGTGGTGTACTTTAGCAGAGACCTTTGCCTGCATGAATCCCCTAATAGCGTAGTCTAAAGGGTCGGTAGAGTAGGCCAACCAATCTTCATTCCGTATGAAACCCGGAGAATTGATTGCGCACCGTGTAGAAATTTTGCGGTATGCGAAGAGGCTCCTTCCTGCTAATAAACATATTAAATTCCATTAGAACGTGCGTCAACCCAAGGCTTCACTACACCTTCCAGTATGTTCTTCATGTATTTTTGAGCCTTGAGTTTGACATTCTCTTCGACCAAGTAAGGCGGTGACTTGCCGGTCGAGCACACAGCTCCGAACATCGGTACTCGAGCTGGGTGTCTCTGGGAACCAATCTCCCGTTCTGGTCAGCCTTCAGAGACGTACGAGCAATTAGGCGTTTCTGTGGTGCTCTTTTTCAACGGTGAAGGTCTTCTCGTCCCTGAAGATGGTCATATCCAACTCGCCACCATTTATTTATCCGAGATAAGAGGTTGTGATGAGTATGGAACACTCTGCCAAGGTAGGATGAGAGTCTAGAGCGAGGTGAAATTTTGATTTGAGTGTCCATAACCATCGTGCTTCTCTTAGGATTATGGGCGACTTTTTTTCTAACCTAGCGCACGTGTCCGGTTGCAGTAGCGGTTCATTTTCTAACTCTGCCTGGTCGCTCGTGAATCCATCCATTACTTTGCATTCGTTTTATTGCACGACACACGATCGATGAGCATACTGCAAGCGTTCTGGCGATTTCCGAGTGCTCGTACCTGCAACTGTGCAAATCGTGAATTGAAGTACGCTGTCTATATGCTGAATTCTCAGAATGAACAGAATTCCATCAAAATTTGAGAAAATGTTTTTAAAAGACTGCTCTTCAAAATTATTCACGAACATGCCCGCGTTTTTGCTTCGGAAACACGTTAAACAATCATATCACAAGTTTATATTGAAAAACACGTAAAGCGATTTTTTTCAAAAACATGAAATAGCAATTTAAGAGTGTTTTCTAGAGACTTGACTCGAGACTAAGCTTCCTCCTAGGAGAGAGTGTGCTCCTTGATGGGAATGCATGCAAGTGCCGGCTGTCGAACTTACTCTTCTCTGAATGCGAACGCTCAGCGATTAGTCAGAATGTGGAGCATGAGAGCGAGAGACAGAAGGGCGACCGTATCCGTTTCTTCTTCTGTCAGAAGATACAAGGATGAGTTACGGTTAGTGTTGGTATATACTGTTTTTTTTCAAGGTACTTCATATACAGGGATTTTTCACAAAAGTTCAGCGACCTCTTTCGCAGCTAGCTGGAAGGTACAACGACTGATTAGGTTTTTAGATACTTTTGAAGAACTGCTTCAAAAAACGTGATTGGATTGATGCAATTGATTGAATCTTGCAGACACACTGAGCTGATGTTCTCGAACAGTCTCTTCTGCTGTCACTCCCTCACTGCTCGTGTTAAGGTCTTCTTATTTCACACATTATATCGATTAAACTAATATTGCAGTACATATCACCCAAACTAGTATACTGTGATTAAGATTACAGTATGTCTTAACTCTACTTCTTTTATGTATTGTTTTTCACAAAGTTGTCACACATAAAACTTAATTCATTTATGCTTTCTCGAACAATGTAGAATTACACGATTAACATTGGAGGCACTCGGACTGCGGTCGGAGAGCAAAGGAAAGGCGGGTCGATTGGGTGGGAGTCCGCGCTCTCTAGGACTCGCTCTGGCTTGCTCCTTCCTCGCCGCCGTTCTCTTCTAGAACGCCTTACTCAAATCACTTTCTTCCTTCTTCTGTGATACTCTTCATAGGAACAAATGAGTCCTCCGTCAGAAAGACCTCTTTAGGCTTGTCTTGTTAGATAAGGACTAGTTCTCTGAGATGGCCTCGAACGACTACTCTATGTATGCATATCTCGTCCCACTTTGATATATCTTTCTCGGCTGCCTGTCATGTTCGCCTTCCAATATTTGACATTACTTATGTTAGCTTTTCTTCTTCTTCTTCTCGTTTTATAAGCCATTCATAGACGTCTCTTTTTATCTCTCTCTCCCTCTCTCTCTCTCTCGCTTTCTGTTTTTCTCTCTCTTGCTTTCTCACTCTCTCTTTCTCTATTTCTTTCTCCCCCCCTCTCTCTCTCTCGCTTTCTCACTCTCTCTCTCCCTTTCTCCCTTTCTTTTCTCTATTTCCTTCACCGTTTATCTCTCTTTCTTTATCTCTTTCTCCGTCTTCTATTTCGTCATCCCTAATTAATTTGATGCTGTTGGTGAAGAATCATTTGTAAGTATCATTTTCTGTCCCTTATTATCAAGTTTCGTGTCATCGATAGCCATTCTACACATTGACGTCATTTTTTCATTTCAACTCATGAGAATCTCACAGCTACGGGAATATTGAATGACTTTTACTACATGCAAGCTTTAATGACTGGATATTAAGTAGAGAAGGTTATCTAATCGGATATTAAGTAGAGAAGAAGGTTATCTAATGACTGGATATTAAGTAGAGAAGAAGGTTATCTATTCGGATATTAAGTAGAGAAGAAGGTTATCTAATGACTGGATATTAAGTAGAGAAGAAGGTTATCTAATGACTGGATATTAAGTAGAGAAGAAGGTTATCTAATCTGGATATTAAGTAGAGAAGAAGGTTATCTAATCGGAGAGAAAAATCAGTCTCTCCATGAAGAAGATTTCACTCTCGAGCAGCCAAAACTAATACATATGTTTAACGAAGAAAAGGTCGCTCCGTTGGATGAGATCAGATTACAACTATCAACCGAGAAAGTTCTTTAGAAACCAATCTATGACTCTGCTTCTAAGAAGGATCACAATGTACAACTTAATTTGTTATCTTTTTAATATAACAAAACAGCTAATTTAATAATCTCTCTCACAATATAAAAATACTCATGTCTTCCCCGTTCTCTATTTTATTCTATGTTCTATTGAATGATAGCCTCACAAGATATCCTTTGGTAATGAATAAATTTGAATTTTTTAATTCTACATAGAGCGAATGAGCAAACATAAAAACCTAGACTAATTACTAGAAGTTTTTGGCAAGTGAGATTAATATAAACAATATTAATTTTTTTGTGAAATATTTCGTTACTTAACTCCATAACATATACAAATCCGATCGATTTATCATGATGGTTCATAATCAGAGTTGTTTGTTCCTATTTGTTGACAAGTTGACGTTGTTGATTTTTCTTATTAATCAATAAAGCCAAAAAATGGAGAATCCTCTATTGATTGAGAGACTCTCCCATCTCAGCGATCTCCTTGACGAGGAAGTCGAGGATTACAACTATCAACCGAGAAAGTTCTTTAGAAACCAATCTATGACTCTGCTTCTAAGAAGGATCACAATGTACAACTTAATTTGTTATCTTTTTAATATAACAAAACAGCTAATTTATAAATCTCTCTCACAATATAAAAATACTCATGTCTTCCCCGTTCTCTATTTTATTCTATGTTCTATTGAATGATAGCCTCACAAGATATCCTTTGGTAATGAATAAATTTGAATTTTTTAATTCTACATAGAGCGAATGAGCAAACATAAAAACCTAGACTAATTACTAGAAGTTTTTGGCAAGTGAGATTAATATAAACAATATTAATTTTTTGTGAAATATTTCGTTACTTAACTCCATAACATATACAAATCCGATCGATTTATCATGATGGTTCATAATCAGAGTTGTTTGTTCCCATTTGTTGACAAGTTGACGTTGTTGATTTTTCTTATTAATCAATAAAGCCAAAAAATGGAGAATCCTCTATTGATTGAGAGACTCTCCCATCTCAGCGATCTCCTTGACGAGGAAGTCGAGGTCTTCCCTGGTGATGGCCTGGTTGGAGATAATCATTCGGAAAAAGTTCGGCCTCTGCTTGTCTGGCTGATAACCAACCATCGTCGTTCCCTTCTCCATCATCTTCGCTTTGATCTTCGGGGCGATCTAGGACGCCTTCAGTGTCAATCTTGCTATTGTGAAAATCAAGTCTAAATTATTTACAAGTCCATCTTTTAAACCTTCTGGAATTCAACATACCCAAAATAAAAATTTTTTTTTAAAAACAATCTTCAAAAAACTTTCTTTTTTTTAATCAAGAAGGTTGAAAATGCGTCCCTCTAGTGCGATCACTTGATTGCAGGTGTTAGGGAAGGCAGCGCGATTGAATTCATTACTTGAGTGAGTATATCAAATAGTGACTAAAGTCTAATATTGTTAACTGCTAGAGCTATCCGTTGCAACAAACCCTCGTTTGCGTTATGACTTAAAAGAGGCATCTGAATGAGTTCTAGTTCAAGAGAAGGAGAACCTTCTCGAGTCTCGCAGTCTTCTCCTTTTCTTCCATGTGACGTATGCTGCTTGGAATGTACCAGAAGCAGACGTTGAGGAACTCCGGCTGAAGCAATTTCGTCATTTCATTCTCCCATGACTTCGATAGAAGTTTCACTCAAGAGTGATTCTTGATCACCGGGTCAATGACGAGTTGATAGCCTTCTGTTATGCGCAGCTTCTCCGTGAAGTATGCAGTCATTTCGAAGAGGTGGGACATCTGATGCCGAAAGCCTTCCATACCCTGCAACCCTAACCTTGTCTAAGAACAGAATCAAGATAGGAAAGAGAAAGAGATACTCTATCAGAAATAACAAAAAGTTTACTTGAGATTATTTGAAGGGAAACTACTATGTATATTCTGTCTATAAACAAAACTTTCAAGACTTACCAAAGATAGGAGAGAGAGAGAGAGAGAGAGAGAGAGAGAGAGAGAGAGAGAGAGAGAGAGAGAAAGAAAAGATGAGAGAGAGAGAGATAAAGAATGAGACAGTTGGTGCTTCACAAGGCTTTCGTGAAGAAACGCTTCTTTAAGCTGAGTAAGAAGAGACTGCATGTGTCATTCATGGTAATCTTCCTCTTCAAAGGATTCAGGGGAACAATGGAGCGAAATAGGAAGGAATTACAGGAGAAGCATGCGTCTATTGAAATAGGTGAAAAAAAATATAAAGAAGATATATTTAGAGAAAAAAGAAGAGATTCAAAAACATTTTAAAGGCAAAAGGAAAGAAAGAGAGAAAAGTTTAGACATTCAAGAGCCCGTGAGAATGGAATGACAGTGAGAAAGCGAGACAGGCAGAAATTGAGAGACAGAATAAGGAATATAAAGACTTTTCAAGAGACTTCTTCTAACCTTAGACTTCCACATGAGCCACAGCTTGAAGATGTCGTTGTGTCTGCCGCATTGAATTGCTTTGTCACCCGTATCATAGCTCACATCATATGGTTTGTCCTCAATTGTAACTTACAGTACATCATAAACTGTCACTGTCAACAAAAGAACTTACCTGCATGAAGAGATAATCCGCCGACATTTGATTGCATTGGAATAGAATTCCCTGCAATACGAATTGTTACAGCAATAAAAAAAAAGAAGAAGCCAACAACATAGAGGTAGAAAGAATAAAATGAAGAGAAACATCTTGTCTGAAGAGGCATGCGGAGCATTGCAACAACGCGCCCATCAACTTGTGCGGGTTCCACGTGACAGAGTTGGCCCGCTCGATGCCGCTAAGCTTGTATCGGTGCTCGGGAGAGAGAAGAGCACCGCCTCCCCAGGCTGCCTGCACACACAAATGTCACTCTGATTTGACACTATCATTCGTGTTAAACTCAGTCACTGCTCACGTCAACATGGAACCACAGCTTGTGCCGCTCGCAGATGTCAGCTATCTTTTCGAGAGGATCCCATGCTCCGTAGACAGTCGTCCCGGCTGTAGCAGAGACGAAGAAGGGAGTGAATCCTGCACAATCAGATCGTCGCGCTCTTTTTTGGTGCGAATGTGACTAGAGCCAGGGAAAAAAGTACACAAATTCTGGTGAGACGGAAATAAGCAAACCTTCCTTCTTGCATTGGATGATCTTGGCCTCAAGTGCCTCAGGGATCATCCGGCCAGCCGAGTCAACATTGATGTTGAAGCAGTAGTCAGCTCCTATGCCAGTCACTGCCGCTGCACTCTTTATCGAATAGTGACTCTGTGAATGCAGCAAATACTTATAACAATGACTCCTGACTTTTAAATGTCCATATGGTTCCGTCTCTGTTTTTGTAAAATTCTGATAAATTGTTTATATTCAACCGAGTTAGTTGTTAAATTGAAAAGCTTATGCTTCATCAAGACGTTTTACTCGATCCTTATTCGTTCATGTTTGATGCACAAATGAGATAAAGCAATCATCCAACCCAAAAACCTCCTCCTAGCTTTTGAATGCGGATGGAGAGAGAGAGAGAATGAGAGAGAGAGAGAGAAAAGAGATAGAGGAACAGAGAGAGAGAGAAAGAGATGGAGAGAGAAAGAAAGGTAGAGAGGAACAGAGAGAGGAAGAGAGTAAGGGAGAAAAAAGGGAAAGAAAGAACTATAGGAAGTAAGAGAGAGAGGAAGAGAAATATAGAAGGAAAAGAGAAAGATAAGCTAAGAACGAAAAAGAGAGAAACAGAGAGAGAGAGAGAGAGAGAGAGAGAGAGAGAGAGAGAGAGAGAGAGAGAAAGAGAAGGTAGATGTAAATGTAACATCTTCACTGGTGAATGCGCAGAGAGTGGGCAGATCGCCGAGTCCGACATGCTTGCTGCGAGGATACAACTGATGACGGGCGCCCATCATGGCATACAAATTGGCGATTGCACCACCTACATCACGAACACTCCCGGTGAGTATTGCGCTATTTGATTATCTCGTCTTGAAGGTTTACCAAAATTTATCTTCCTTTTCTATCTCATTAATTGATAATCTAACAATTTTAGGCTGATTCAAGTGTTAAATGACGTTTGGAATGCCAAACTTTAAATTTGTGTAAATCTCAATCCGACCAACCAGGAGTAAAAATGCCGTCAGCTTTTTCGACATCCCATCCGACAGCCTCCCACAGCCTCTTGAGGACTTCTTTCTCCATTAGAATGAAGACGGGTGCGATTTCGTAAGTGAACCTATTGAGCTTGTCTTTAAACACTCACCAGAGACGGTAAATATGAAGATAAAGAGATAGAAAATCGAATTTGAAAAAAAAGACAGAACAGAGAGAGAAAGAAAGAAAGAGAGAGAGAGAGAGAGAGAGAGAGAGAGAGAGAGAGAGAGAGAGAGAGAGAGAGAGAGAGAGACTAACATGTTCGTGTTGGCCGTGGCAGTGAGCCATTCTCCAGCCATCGATACCAAGTCCAGCCCACAGCTGATCTGATTGTAGAAGCGTGGATGGCCGGTGCGAACTCCTAATCGGAGAACTGACGTGCAGGCCTGTTCATCAAGATTGCGGTCGCAGTAGATTAGGCAAAAAATAAGTGAGGTACCTTAATAAGTTCATCCAGGGGCTCTGGACGCTCGGGAATGGAGAGGTTGATGAGAGTAGACATTTCAGCAGGGTGATGGAACTCCAGAATCTTCGTGTCTCTCTTGGACTGCTCGTGCAAGTATTCCAAGAGAACATCTACTACCTGACGAGAAGTTCGCTGAGGGAACTAAGAGATTAAGCAAATAGAGAGAGAAAAAGAAAGAGTGAATAAAGACAGAGAGGAAGAGAAATAAAAAAGAGAGTGATAAAGAGAGAAAAAGATACTGCATCTATGACATCTTGAGATATGAGAAGCCTAAAGGACTTACCTCACGCAGAAAAGATTCAGTTTCAGGCCAGCCTTCGGAGTTATGGGGAATCAAATCTGCAATAAGCAGAATCAACGGGACTTCTTAGCTCTCTACTCTACATTGACCTCCCTAATAATGACACGGTTCGCAACAGTGTTAGTTTTTTTGCGTTTAACGAAAATCGCCGAAATATTCATTCAAAAGATCTGCCATCAGAAGATTCTCGAGTTCTCGAGGCTACATCATTTGAACAATTATGCGTTCTTATGCCTAAATTATTAGTTCTCCTTAGTTATTTCACAAGAGTCAACAGTTGAAAGACAGTGTTACTCGTGCTTAGTGACTAATGCCTTAATGAACATGAATCGCCATTGAACCCGGCAATTAACAATGTAAGGCATGAGGGAGGCAAGAAGACGGGAGGCATTTTTTTGTTTGTACCAACAAGCAACACACTCATAACACACTTTTACTTTTGTCTTTTGCGTCGCGGTCGCGTCGCGGCCGTCGGACTCGTTAGCTAAGCCGTTCGGCCTCGTTAGCTAAGCCGTTTGGCATCGTTAGCTAAGCCGTTCGGCCTCGTTAGCGTACACTTTTCCTAAGCCTAAGCGTTTTTTCATGTAAAAATATATGTCATTTATACTGAAAGTGTAGTCCGTAGTGTTAAAAAGTAAAAGTGTGTTATGAGTGTGTTGCTTGTTGGTACAAACAAAAAAATGCCTCCCGTGTTCTTGCCTCCCTCATGCCTTACTTCGGTAATTGCCATTGAACCCTGCCTATAAACAATCGAAGAACTGATTACCTGAGTAGAAAACTTCATCCAGACTCCGAAGGGGCATCCTGCTTAGCAACCTCCGCTCAGAATCCGTCGTTGAATGACGGGAAAGGCGGAGTTCGTCTCCCCCTCTTACTTACCGTAATCTCTTTTAAGCCACCACAAGCAGAAGAAGTTCAAAAGAATACATCACTCTTCTTATTTCCTGAACCTTTTCCATCTTCTTTCTTTTTTTGGCGTTTTCATGTGTACAATAGAGCATTTCTTCATCAGCATTCTTATACTTTATCTTTTCAAAAAAGAAAAGAACATAAACATGAAAAGAGGGAAAATCAGAGTACATAGGAATGGAAGGAATGAGCCAAGTGAGTGGTTGGACACAGTGGAGGATGAGAAACAGAAACAAACACATTGACAGAAATAAAGGGAAGGAGTGGAAAGGGGGGGGGTAAGCTAGAGAGGATTTTGGGAATAACATGAGCACTGAGATATTCCCAAAAAACTCATAAGATTTCTCATTAACATGTAGAGCGCTGCGTCTGCTGGAAATGGCTGAGCATAGGACAGGGAAAATATCTGAAGGGGGGGGGGGGAGAGAGCTTTCTTAAGGCTAGCAAGACTCACATTTTCGATGGATTTGGCAGAAATTACTTTAGTTTAGTTAGCGAACTGAAATTAATAACAAAAGAAGAAAAACTTGGAGAGTTTACATGACTCAGTGGAAAACAGTCAGTGAGCTGAGAATACTCACTCGAAAATAGTCATATAACGAACATGAATAACTAGAAAACAGATTTGACTCGCTCGGTCGAACAGTTGGCATTTATTAACAAAGACATTGCACGATAACACAAGTATTCTTTGATTGATATTACATACTTTATCTCTGTGAAACACTAAAAAGTAGATGAAGAATACTCCGCAACCAGAAGTGAATGATGGGTATTCTGGCTACTCTGAAGGAATGACTAAGAAAGGATGCCAGTACTCATTTCACTCTACCAACAAAACTGAAACCCTTTGCGAATCGATATATCAACATCCAAATTACTGTTAATAATACTAATGTCTATGACTAGAGAACGAGAAGAGAGCCTCCTATTCTCGTCTCGTGACCCATTATTAGCTCGAAAGTATGACTTAAATATAAATCTCCAAAAAGTTTACCAATAAATATTGATATTAGTTCAACTCTTCGCTTTACAAACAGCAAAAACTCGTTCCATTCTGCCTCAAAAGCCGTTTGTTTACTAACTCTTCACAAGGCATTCTTGAAAAAAATTCCGTTTTCAACTGATGATTATTTCTATGTAAAACCGATACAGGTTCACTACACTCAAAATTTGAACATCAAAACAACTTTTCTAACACGAAAAATCTTGGAATTACGTCGAGTCGCTTTTGAAAATACTAAAATTATTTTTCGACAGTATTACGGATTCAAGTTCCTTTAAATAATTCAACTTAGTCAGAAAACAAAGATGAAACAGGTCAATTTTGTTCAATAAGTGCTTCTTTATAATAAAAAAAATAAAGCCCATTTTTCACAATTTCCAAGCACTCAATTTACTTACAATTCAAAACCTTCCACCTGCAATTCACCTTTCACATGCGAAAGCAAATTAGTCATGACTCGAGCAGATAGAAGTGAATGGGTGAAGACTGTAGTCACTTGTGAGTCATGGGATGATAGCTCGAGTGACTTGCTCCACTCATGCCCGTTTGCTCTTCTCATAAAGCCTCTTGTGGTAAGCTTGAGCTAGAGAATGCACAATGGAGATGCAGAAGTAGACGACCATCGCGGATACAAAGTAGGTCAAAAGACTCTGCACCACCGTCGTCCTCTGAAATCAAAAAGCTCTTCAAGAAATTCCTCGTGAAAATAGTTATTTTTTGTTCAAGTCATTCAATCGATACTTCAAGGCATTCAATCGATACTTCAAGGCATTCAATCGATACTTCAAGGCATTCAATCGATACTTCGAGGCATTCAATCGATACTTCAAGGCATTCAATCGATACTCCAAGGAACTGGGTCTCACCTGAACGATTTGTGAGCCGGGAGCTCTGTGCAAGCTATTCTTCTGCTGCTTGAGGAAATCTTTGAGAGGATTCTTGAGTCGGTCTCCGCCTGGCACTCTGCCAAGCTGCGAGACTGCCCAGTCGACGTGGTGCTCGCTGAAGGCCAGCACTACAAAGAGCATCTGCAACAACACATCGGTCGACGCTCGCTGAATGTGAAAGAAATCTGAGGTCCGAAGAATATTGGGAATGCTGATAAATGCACTAGTACACGTGACTTCTGATCGAAAACATCCATATGCGGGATGGTGATCACTTGAGAATGGAAACTTTATCAATCGCTACCCCCTAGGAAAATTTATTCAAAATTCAGTAGACTTTTAAGATAGTAAGAAAATGCATTGTTATTGAATCTTGCTTTCCCAGTTCTTCTTCTATCTCTGTACAATAGCTTCTGATTATTCTAGGGTCCACACCCGTACAAAAAGTTTACCAACAAAAATAGGTTCACTATGTTTGGGTACCTGAATATGCATCTTGATAACGGCTTTGCCGACGATTGTTGCTCCGAAGAATGTCCAGAAGGGAATCAAAAAGTGCCCGCAGGTTATGCCGGCTAAGTCGAAGAGAGGATTTGGAATTGATGCGCAGGCGAGGATTCCCCAGAATCCCACTTTTACCACGGCAGATTCTACCGCCAATTTCGCTTTGTCGAGCCAGCCCTGTAACACTTTCTTTTCTGCTTCTATGATAGGAAGTCGTTGTTTTGCATGAAACCGGAGGTTCCTAGTCGGAAAGTCAGAAAGAAGAATGTTCTTCTAAGAAGTCATCCACCTCTTCCTTTTTCTTAATTTCCAGGTTTTTTTCCCTCTTTTCTTGATGGCTAATTATGACTCTCAACTATGTACAACTTGATATAATACAACACTATGTATAATGAAAGCTTTCTAAACAGTTAGTTAATTAACACAAAATGGTCATTGAATGTCCCTAAGTTGAGCTTCTCACACTAATAACACACACTTGGAACACAGTAATGAAAAGTATGACTTTTCTCGTGTTTTGCCCAAGAACTCTAGATCATTTATCAACACAAATAAATTCTGAGTTCACAAAAAGTCAGTATTTTCTAGAGTACTCCATATGCTATACCGTACTCTTCGTCAAAGAGCATACCATTTTTTTGTTTTTCTCAGATCCATGCAGGAGTTCCAGGAACTCCCGGTACTCCTCGTCTTCCGGGACATCTTTTGAGATTCTCGACGCTCTAGCCATGAAATAGGGCGGTAGCTCACCGATCGCCGTGCCTAATCCCCACAACAGAGACTCCCATCGAACCTTCAACAATAATAAATATTATTATAATAACGAAAACAAGTCAATGATAAGATTTTATAATGTTTTCATCTAATAATATCATTAAGTCTGAGATGAATATAAAAAATTTAAATAAAATTAAACTCGCATAGTTTAATAAAATCATGAAGTACTTTTACGAAAAACTATTTAATTAATTCGAAAAAATTCTTCAAAAAAAAACCAAAACTCATAACCTTTTTAAATGATGCACGAAAAAAATATGCGTTTAACACGTTAATTCACTTAGAAACTGCTGCGAAGAAACAGGGGAAAACTCACTGGCTTGAGAAAAACTAGTTGTCAGAAATGCATGAGCTCTTGAATTAAAAAAAATTATACAGGATTACTTTTATTTTCTGCTTGAAAAAATAAACAAGTTTAATAAAAACCTTGGAAACAATCGCCAATAATGAGATATGAGAAGCACTGGATATTTCATTGGACGGACACATGATGCTGAAAAAAAACATCTTCTATTTCCCCTTATTTCAAGTTGAAAAGTTTTCTGATCCGAAATGAATCTTTCGCGGAGAATTAGTTTCTCCTGACCAGCTGTTGACGTCTCCTGTTCAGACCTTTGTCGGGAATTCGTTTTAAATTCATAAGAAGTAACCATTACATCAAATTTCAGATGAAAATCTTTTTTCGCCATTTATTCCAACCCGTAATAAGAGCGGGTAGATCAAGATGACTAATGATGACATTACGGTAGGGATTTGAAAAAGCGCGAGAGCATGGGATATGAGAGAGGATGCAGAAACGTAGAGCATTTGTATCACTAGCTTTCTTGGATAGCGCACAGATTTGCACATAGATTTTACCCGCAGTGCAAGTTTGTGACATCAACTGATTTGTCTCAGAGTACATAAACGATTTATGTCGCTCACCTGTCGGGATAGGGCGGTTCGGGAAAGTCAAGAGAGTTGCACTCGTAGGCAGCCAGAGTCACTCCCGCTATGTGAGGACCCTCAAAAAGACATTTTATGAAATAAAATTTAATAAAAAATTTTATCATCTCGAAATTTTGATTTTTTTAAGCTTATTTCTCGAAGTTGAAACATATTCAAACGGAGTAGAGCAATTCGAAGAGAAATTTGAATTAATTCTCTCAACCAGAACATTGAATTAGCAGAATCAATAAAAACTTCATTGGTAAGTAACGCAGTAATTATTGAAGAACAATTTATAACTTTATGAAATTAGGTTTCTTGATGACTAAACAAAAACTTGTCTTGGACCCGCAGATACGCATGTTGCTTGCCAAATTTCTTTCTCGAAAACTGACCAGGTAGAGAAGAAAGGTGTGGAGACCAGAACCCAGTCCGATAGACGACAAAATTCCGAGCAGCACCCACCAACCCCACCAAAAGAGCTTCTTCTCGGCCTCAATCAATACTTATCAAAATCTTTTTTTTTGAGTACTTAGTCTGAAACTCTCTCGAGAGCTTTTTACACGTAATTTTTTTTCTACAAAAAAAATCTTTCAAAAAGTAAAATTTAGTTTTGAATAGCAACTACTAAAATACTTACCAGAAGAACGAAAGGCTGATGAGGACCGGGAGTACTGTAGATATAGAAGAGCAGCAAAGATAAGGCAGAAACTGTCACTACTAGCAGTCGCCGTTTCATTACACTGGAGTCACAATTTTTCCTTATTTTTCTCATGTCAGAAAACGCAGATGATTTGATGAATTAGAATCAGGGTGTTTCTTAGCACCCGCACAACTTTTTTCGAGCGCATAGATTTTTGAAATTTCAGAGTTCAACATTAAATTTTTCCAATGATTTGGACTTTTCTTACGAAAAATACGAGTAAAAAATTCTCCGAGCGTGTTTTTCGGGGTTTTTAAAGAGCGCATAGATTTTTTTTACCCGCAGTTCGGATCAAAGAAACATCCTGATTAGAATACCAAGCACAATAAGTTTCAGCGGATTTTGTTTTAAAAAATGTGTTCCTTGCAGATGTCTCCCACTCTGCTTTTTCGAGTGAAAGAGCCTGAAATAATGAGAAGCCTTCTCTTCTTATTCCAGACTTTCCGCTCGAGCCTTTTCAACAATTTTGAGAGACCTTTGCTGCGCTTTAATCGATTTGAATAGAGGACCTCCGAAAAGATTGTCTACCTAACAAATGTCTCGTAAAGGAGACAGGCGAGTTCGGCGATCGCATACGGAATGACCAGATGAGGCCTTCTCCATAGAACAACTGTCTCTCTGTCCAGTCTGCTGAGCGTATTCATTGAAGGCGAGGGCTTCATTCCATTCCCAAATCTAAAACTGTCTTCTTTCAGCTAAGCTCAGTTCTCTCAACTCAAAAATTTTTTCAATCTTTAATCAATAAACTCTGACCTTTTCAAGCCAAGCGCTTATCTGCTGTAATCTATTTCAGTGTAACCTCGGTTTTTTAGTGAGCAAGAAAAAAGTACAGAGGCTCACCGAAGGCGGAAAATTTTCTCAAGCAGAAACCCGCCGATGGTGAAAGAGCAAATTTTTAAGGTCCTCAATTACCATGGAAAAAACAAAGACCCGCGAAAAATTTTCTTTATTTGATTGGAGGGCCCTCCCCTCATGAATGGAAAACAGAGGCCCGCGGACATAGGGTCTTACATAACCATTTGACGCCTGCACTGTACATTTATTCTCTTCTTTTTCCATGAAGGTTTTTTCCTAATTATTTCAGAGAAAGATAAGAAACTTTTACTGTATATCTTTATCTCCACAGGATAACTTGTTGAGGTCATTTGAGGATAAGTCCCGCCCACCAGTAAAGGTGGCTAGTATCTTATACAAACAATAAAACTTTCGGGTAGTTTTATGAGAGGGCAAAAGTGTTTGTACTGCTTGCTTACTAAAGCGCCTAGGAGCGGAAAAAACAGTAATAGCTGAAAACAGCTAAGCCAAATTACTCAATTTGACTGGATAAAACTAAAATATTGTGACTAATTGTTCTATATGGCATTTTTAGCATACATGTTACTTAAGCCTAAGCGAAAAAATAAGTGAAAAATGTTCTGCCCCCTCCCTTAAAAATCAGTGAAAGTTTTTTAAATTTTTTCCATGGAACGTCTGAAACTTCATGGGACGTCTAAAACTCCATGGGACGTCTAAAACTCCATGGGACGTCTAAATCTCCCATGGGACGTCTAAACCTTCATGGAACGTCTAAATTCGAATAGAGTTCAAATTAGTAGCCGAGTAACAAAATCAAACTAATTGATTGAATATATTGAGCAACCTCCTTTTGAAATTTGAACACTAAAAAAGGCCAACTTTTGCAAGCTTGGATGCAAGCTCAAAAAAACCTTTTAATAGTGGATGGAGCGGGATCTTCTTGAAATTCAACTTTTCGTTTGACGACCTGGCTAAGTCCATTTTCTTTTGTCTCAGAGACATTCTTCGGAGTCGTGACGTTGCTTTTCTTCTTCGCCTTACCCATTACTTCAAAAAGTCTGAAGATTAATTTTTAAAACTCAAATGCAGAATGAAACAATAAAATAGTTCCGAAAAATACAATCAATACTTTGAAGTTTTCACCCACATTCAAACATTAATAATTGAAATGAAATGCAGAAAGTTTGGGCAATTGACAAATGAAGGCAAGAAGCCGGGAGGCATGAGGACGCCTTGAGTGAGGCCGCGCGTTTTGTTTTTATATTAAAACATATTTTTACATTAAAAAACACTTAGGCTTAGTAAAAGTTTACGATAACGAGGCCGTACGGCTTAGCTAACGAGGCCGTACGGCTTAGCTAACGAGGCGGCCTCACTCAAGGCGTCCTCATGCCTCCCGGCTTCTTGCCTTCATTTGTCAATTGCCGAAAGTTTGTGTTGAAAAATTGTCGACGCGAAAAATACTGTCAAGTACTAAAAGTTCGTTGCTACGAAAACTAAGGACCAAAAATTGAAAGACTCCGTGAAAGACTTGTGAAATTTTGCAGTAGGCTAAGCCACTATTCCGCGCGGCTGTCTATTTAGCTGCCCTAAAACACGGCCTGGCTCTATTAAATTCTTTTTTCTTGTTTTCTTTCTTTGTTTTTTTCTCTTTCTTTTTTCTTTCTCTTTCTTTTTTTCTTCTCTTTTTTATTTTTTCTCTTTCTTTTTTCTTTCTTGTTCTCTTTCTTTCTTTTTTCTTTCTCTTTCTTTTCTTTTTCTTTCTTTCCTTTCTTTTTAAATTATCTTCATAAATTTTGGGGAAAGTGCAGCAACATGCAGGGTAGAGAAGCATACAACGAAGTAAAGAAGTGCCGAACACATCATATATAGTAGAAAAAAGATTGAGGGTGTTATCAACATCAATAGAAATAAAAAATTATTTTTACTTTAAAAAACATTAAATTATTTACATTAAATGATAAAATTGCATACCAAAAAACCTTCAATGCAAATTTTTTTCGAATTCCCAAATAACCGTGACTCTCCTGCACAAATTTTTCCAATAACCTGCCAATTCAAACTACTAAGCCGAAAGTGACACTCTGTAAAGTATCGCTCTGCAAAGTGACGCTCTGCAAAATAACGCCCTACAAAGTATAGCTCTGTAAAGTGATGCTCTGCAAAGCGAGGCACTGCAAAGCTTCGCTCTGAAAAGTGACCGATGCAAAGGGACGCTCTACAAAGTTACCGGTGCAAGGTGACGCACTGCAAAGCGACGCTCTGCAAAATAACGTTCTGCAAAGTATCGCTCTGTGAAGTGATGCTCTGCAAAGCGACGCACTGCAAAGCTTCGCTCTGAAAAGGGACCGATGCAAAGCGACGCTCTGCAAAGTGACCGGTGCAAGGTGACGCACTGCAAAACGACGCTCTGCACACATTAACGTGTTACCAGTATTGAGACCTGTAGCTATTACACAAACAAATTAAATCGAGACGTTTCTGCGTGAAAAAATTCTTCTCAGTTTCGTTTATATACATAAAACAATAAAACATATAATGAAAGTGTTTTATGAAAGTAAGAGAGGAGATGGAATTCATTGATAATTATGTTTTCTGGTGAAGAGGCAGATTGAAATAGGCTGTCTACTGCGATTGGAATGACTTGTTCACACGGGAATTGCATGTAGCTATAGTGAAGTGAACTTCACTATATATGTATCTACAGTGAACTTTGTCCACGAGCTACCTTTATACGCAGCTATAACTTTATCTTGCTGAAAGCATGTTTGATACGAAAAAAGCTTCAATGTATAAATGTCTGGTATCTTCAAAAATTACTCTGATTCACAGCAGCAAAAAAATGAATTTGACATCAATCTGATAAGATAAGAATTCTTGAGGTATGACATCCTGTCTTTCAGAGCGACCTTTTCTATAACAAGTACTCTATCTCTGAGAAAACTATTTAGCTGAAAATGTTTCAATAAAACGGAAAGTTCGATCCGTTAGGCCTCTATTCAGTCTACAAGGCTCGAGTCAGCAAATTCATTCATTCATTCATTCTTTTTTCCGTGCACATGTGATATTTGCGAACAATAATCATTGCGTATATGCATGGACTTTTTTCTAGTGGCGGTGTATGTATGAGTGAAGGTTCGCTTGTAAAACTGGGGAGGTGAGGCAATAAAGTATAATTAAAATAATTGGCCCTTATTAATAATACTCACGGGCATACCCAAGACGCAGACATTGGAATACTGAACGAAAAATTGGCTTCAAACGCTCCGGTTCCGAAAATTTCCTTCATATGTGATCATTTTGAGCATCAGAGACTCCGGTACTTGAAAAAAATTTTATTTACAAAAAAGTTATTTTTACATCAAAAAATTATTTTCACATTAAAAAATAATTTTTACATTTAAAAGTTATTTTTACATTAAAAAACACTTATGCTTAATAAACGTTTGCGCTAACAAGGCCGTACGGCTTAGGCTAACAAGACCGTATCAACAAAAAAAAATCACTCTCCACTGTCTGGCGTCTATCATGCCTGAAAAATTCTTCTCAGTTTCGTTTATATAAAACAATAAAACATATAATGAAAGTGTTTTATGAAAGTTAATAAAACACAACCAAGTTTTTTTTTAATTAGAGCCAAATAAATTAATAAAACACAACCAAGTTTTTTTTTAATTATCGGAAAGATATGAGGTGAGATACAATGATATCAACTGATATGAGGTGAGGTACAATGATATCAACTGGCAAACTGAGTAAATACTTTTTGAATACCTTGCTTTTCGATTATTCACACACAAAAATTCAAGAGAATTCCAAACTGATAATTGACATGATAGACAGATTTTCTATCTGCATGAAACAGATGTAGATAAGAAAAACTTGCTGATATTATTGGGTTGAACAAGGCGCAGAGGATGAGAATGACGAAAGCGATCAACTGCAGATATCCTATATAAGTGCATAGTTTCTATGTGACATTTCTGAAAAGTTGATGCAATAATGAATTGGCTTTCGATACAGCTTTCCTATCTGCATGAGTCTATTTTGGTGATTAAAATAAAATAATTAAAAAATAAAACTAATAATGTTAATATTAATAAAAAAAAATATTAATTAGGGAATATAACTATAGAGCTTTCGGAGAGAGAAACCGGATCTATAAAAAAAGCTGCCAGTTGATTAGAAAAGATCAAGCGTAACCTAGGACTGCATTCTAATGAATGGAGTAACGAGAAAAGAGAGCAAGATAAGCACAGCCACAAGGTCACACGGAGATCAGATGATGATTATGTCAAAGAAGATCCTGCAACCTACGATCGTAAGAAGAGATTGTAACTCAATGAGCACATAATCCCCATCCGGCCTCCTCATGAGAACTTTGTCCTTCCGAGTAATTGTTATAAAACATAACATTTCCTTTATTCATACTTTCATCTAGCTGAATAGCTGAATGTTCATCTTAATGCATTCCTTCAAGTGTTGCCTCATTCATTTCCCGGTAGTTCCACGCTCTTAGTTCATCCAATACGGTAACGGTTACACTTCCGTTTTGGGTAGACTATTGAAACAGGGTTCAAATAAGACTAGTATTGATGGCTCATCATGGGGTCCTGCTTAATCTTATGTGGAAAACTGAAATTAAGTGCTTTGAAAAAGAATGGAGAAGTAACCGAACCAGAAGTGAGTGTGAAGTGCAATACAGATACTTAATGTAATATAATAAAAAAAGAAGCCGCTTGAGAGTTTGATACAACTGCAAATAGCTCCACAAAGTTCACTACAATTTTTGATTTTTTTTCTTCTAAAAAACTGCCACTCTTTGAGCAGGAGAGTGCAATTATAAAAAGGGAGCAGAATGTTAGGGGAGATAACAGAAAAGCGTCTCATTATCACTTTCAATCTGTGTCTTGCCTTGTGAGATGCGTTGTTATGTTGAACTCAGCACAAACTCGTCTCATTATCCTAAAATATCCCGCTCAAAGGGCGGTCGTTTTACAAATTTCCTAACAATGCTGATAACCTATCCGTTCGGAGTTAGTTAAAGATCTCAATGAAAGGAAATAAACTGAACAGGCTTGTATCAGTTCCGTGGCAATGTAGAGAAAAAAGACGTCTTTACGTCTTATTCACTCTAGGTTGACTGTCACTTAACGTGATTCTTAGAATCATCTTTTTTATTAATTTTGATTTTAGAAGAAAAAATTTGATGTCAGAAAAAAAGCTTTATTAATTAAGATAGGTCATTTCAGGATGAGTCTGTACTGCATTTCAGAATGAAAACTTTTTTGCTTTTTCGTAATTCAATTATTTGTTTTCACGATGAATCTAAAGCTGAGCATTCGATTACTTTTAAAACATGCAGACGTAAATAATTAGTAAAAAAAAAAGACCGTTACAGAATTACACCGTGCACACTGTTACATTTGTACGGTGTACAGTGCGCACAGTGCGCACAGTGTGCACGGTGTAATTCTGTAACGGCCAAAAAAAGATTTGAAACTACCACACTTTGTTAGATGCGCAGGCTGAGTATCGTTTAAAAATTTCCTGTTAGAGAGCGTTGGCTATTCTGACTACTGAGCGTTTTTTTTTTGTTTCGTCTCTTATACGTCTACTCTCCTGCAATTTTGATTAATAGATATTATTTAAGCTTTGCTGCTCCGTTGAAAGCGATTGAACACACGTTCTTGTGACTGAATACAAAGATCTCCAATATTGTTGTGAAAAAGGTTAGTAATTCTTACAGCCTTCAGACTTAAAAAATCTTTGACAAGTAACAGGATTGGAACGTAAACAGATACAATTTCAGAATGGAAGTCGCAACGGTGAACGAAGACAGTTCGTGGAAGAAGGATCTCAAGCTTCCGCCCAAAGACAAGCGATTCAAAACAGCTGTTTGTGCTTAATAAATATGTTTGTGTTGTTTGTAAAAATGTTTGTACTCACAATTCGAGTTGCAAACGTAGAAATTTTTAACCAAGCATCAAGTTTTGCTGCCCTTTTTTTGAATGTTTTTTTTTTCAAAGGATGTCACTGAAACGAAGGGGATCGAATTCGAAGATTTCTGCCTTGGCCGAGACCTATTGATGGGCATTTTTGAAAAAGGATGGGAGAAGCCGTCTCCGATTCAAGAAGCATCTATCGGCATTGCCATGACGGGTCAGTCCCTCAATCGAGCCCGTTAGAGGCTCATTATAATTGGACTCAGTTTTTTCGTACTTAAGGTGAATTTTGTTAGCGAATTGAGCATTCAGGTCAAGATATTTTGGCAAGAGCGAAGAATGGAACCGGAAAGACGGGTGCCTATTGCATTCCGGTCATCGAGAAGATCAACCCCACCCTGAAGGCCATCCAGGCGATCATCATCGTCCCCACAAGAGAACTCGCCCTCCAGACTTCTCAGATCTGTGTGGAGCTTTCCAAGCACATCAAACTGAAGGTAGTAATCATCTTTTATTTGAGTTGGTTGTTCGGTCCTGCTCAAATTCTGTAGGTTGGCTGTCACGCGCGTGTCAATCAATAAGAACTACTAACTAGTTTCATGCAACAAGATGCCAAAAATTGAAAACGCGCTCGTACCATCTTTTAAACGGTCCCTTTCCTAAGCCGTGCGGTTTCGTTACTGAGCCATAATATCTCTAGCGTAACTTTCACCTAAGCCTAAGCAGAAAATCATACGTAAAATATGTCTTGATTTTCCAATAGGTCGATCGCTTAAGTAGACTAAAAGTTTCACTTTTAACTTTACGAAACAGGTTGAGGCTGAGTTATGGTTAATGAAACGTTATATTTATTTACAGGAATGAAGTTTTTTCAATTCTAGCTGTGAAAACTGTGATATATTCATTTTGAGTGAGGGAGAGGGTCGGAAGGTCGGTCGCCATAAAAAAATTTGGCCAGTTTGCAGTTTACCTATGCAGAAAATACATGAAAAGTAGATTAAAAAAAGAACTTTTCTTCCTTAGTTTGTACCTTAATGATCAGGCTGGCTTGTACAAAGCTTTGTGTATGATTTTATCAACAAAAACCGCATAAAGTGTGACCACCT
Organism: Allodiplogaster pararmata; assembly: GCA_964056735.1. Taxonomy (NCBI): domain Eukaryota; kingdom Metazoa; phylum Nematoda; class Chromadorea; order Rhabditida; family Diplogasteridae; genus Allodiplogaster; species Allodiplogaster pararmata. The sequence continues at coordinate 26,734,923 of OZ057403.1, read as the reverse complement.
CCACCCCCCTACCAGAGGTTCAATGGGTCATACGTCTGACTTATTTACATTTACAAAAAATAATTTTTACATTGAAAAAATTTTTTTACATCAAAAAACGCTAAGGCTTCAAAAAGTTTACGCTAACGACGCCGTATGGCTTAGGCTAACGAGACCGTATCAAAAAAAAGCCACTCTCTAATCTGACCCATTGAACCTCTGTTAGGAGGGGTGGTTGAACGCAAAAAGTGCCAAAGAATGAGATTTTATATATAACGGAGACCGCATAAAATCAGAGAAAACTCTGCAGTCTGACGCTGCTGCACACCTAGGTTCCGAACAGAGCCAATTTTTTTGAAATTGTTTTAGGGGTTCTATCCAACATAATTTCAAAGGTGATGGTCACAACGGGTGGAACTGATCTACGCGATGACATCATGCGCCTGAACGGCACCGTTCACCTCGTCATCGCGACTCCGGGAAGAATCCTTGATCTGATGGAGAAGGGAGTAGCTGATATGACTCAGTGCAACATTCTGGTTCTAGATGAAGCGGATAAGCTTCTCTCCCAAGACTTCCAGGTTCGTCGCTACTAAGTCCCATCACTAGAATATTGTGTGATGGATGCTGATTCAAGGGCGTTCTGGACCGCTTGATCTCGTTCTTGCCCAAGACGCGGCAGATCATGCTCTACTCGGCTACATTCCCCATATCCGTGAGAGAATTCATGGACAAACACATGAAGAAGCCGTACGAGATCAATTTGATGGAGGAACTAACCCTGTTGGGAGTGACGCAATATTACGCTTATGTGCAAGAAAAGCAGAAAGTGCACTGTCTCAACACTCTCTTCCGCAAGGTTTTGTTTACCATGTTTGTGTCCTCCCCTCATAGTTTGTTTACCATGTTTGTGTCCTCCCCTCATAGTTGAAATCTGTCTTGCTTTTTCAAGAGGTCCATCGCTGAAGTAGGCTAAAAAAAATTTATCAAAGAAACGTTATATTTATGTAGAGAAATAAAGATTTTTTCTTTCACTTTCAACGATAGCTCACCAAACTTAACAGAAAAAATATAACAGAAGTTGATCAAAAAAACTAAATGTTTAGAAATAAACTAATTGTCTATCCATTGGTTAAACTACGGCTCCGACTACGCGAAATAAAAGTTTTAATTGACTTCACAAAACAGACCAAAGATTTGGTTGACCCCCCCCCTTACCCCCTATTCGGACGCCCAGGGTCGCCCGGTCAACCGCCCGAGAAAATTATATTCAACACATCCTGGTGAGCTATGCTTTCCACTGAAAAATCTGATACATTCATTCTGATACAGCAAGAGGGTCGGTAGGGGTCGGTTGCCCTAGAAAAGAGGGTCGGTTGCCCTAGAAAAGAGGGTCGGTAGGGGTCGGTTGCCCTAGAAAGGGGGGGGGGGGCGGTAGAAGTCGGTTGTCGTAGAAAATTTTTTTTGTCAGTTTGCAGTATACCTATGCCTCCCCTCAAGTCTAGTTTAAACCATCTCTTTTCAGTTGCAAATCAACCAGTCCATCATCTTCTGCAACAGCACGCAGAGAGTGGAGCTTCTAGCCAAAAAGATCACTGAGATCGGCTACTCGTGCTACTACATCCACTCCAGAATGGCCCAAAACCACCGTAACCGAGTCTTTCATGACTTCCGCCAAGGAAACTGCCGCAATTTAGTATGCTCAGATCTGCTCACTCGTGGTATTGATATTCAAGTGAGTAAACAAAATTATCATGTGGGAAATTTGAGTATGAGCTATTGTAGAGGAACTGCTGGTTGTCATAGCTTATCAACATTTGTCAAAAAATGAAGGGGCCTAGAATAATGAGAAACCATGCTACGAAAAAGGATAGTTAGAGGAGAGATTCATTATTCTATGCACCCCGCTCGGATGAACAGTCATTTTCTAATTTTTTTGACGTGCTGGTTGGCTATGATAGTTATTTGTGGAATTTTTTTCACAAATGAGATGGGGGTATTTCTAAACAGAAGTGACAAACTTAGTCTCAGATTTGGGCGAAATTGCTTCAGATGACTAAGCATCTACCAGCGTTTGGATACCCAAAAAACTGTATATATGCGTGAGTTGTCGTATATTTGTTTTTGCGACGAGCATGTTTCTGGCCCAGAATAATGAAAGGAACATTACCAATACTAATGAAGAAAAAGAAGTTATTTGGTGAAACTCCTGGGCCATTACTAAACCATGCCCTTCAAGCCCGTTCATTACTAATCCACGACATTGCGCGGGAAAGAGTGTTTGACGCACTATTATGTATATTTTTTGGTACGGTCTCGTTAGCCTAAGCCGTATGGCCTCGTTAGCATAAACTTTTGCCTGAGCCTAGGCAGAAAAAACATGAAAAACTTATTAAAGCGCATGGAGCAAAGCTGAGAATTTTCCCGCGCATTGGCGTGGATTAGTAATAGCCAACTCCTGAATGTCGCTAAATTGCAGGCAGTGAATGTGGTTATCAACTTTGACTTCCCCCGGAACGCGGAGACTTATCTGCACAGAATCGGTCGGTCGGGTCGCTTTGGCCACCTCGGCATAGCAATCAACCTGATCACTTACGAGGATCGTCACACTCTTCGCCGCATTGAGAGCGAACTGAGGACGGCCATTCTGCCCATTCCCAAGGCTGTTGATCCGAAGCTGTCAGATTCTTTCCTACTTGATCGGAAAATGCGTTTCTCTCTGAATGCTTCGTTGACGGCATGCGAATGTGTTTTGTTTAGGTATGTGGCAGACTACCAGATGATAGAAGACACTGCCAATGCCTCGCAAGCCTTGCCTCAAGTGGACGGGGACAAGGCTTGAGAAGCCCTCCGGAAGCAGAGAATTGGCATTCGCCGTCGGGTCTCGTATTTTTCTCTTCTCATCAAGTGGTCTCTGGCTCAAGCTATCCCTGTGTATTTTGTAGCCCTTTTTGTAAATTGAGTTGATTGGCTCTTCCCCATAATTGAGGAGATGATGTTGAAGGAAGTTAGTTTTTTCGTATTCCCAGTTTGTTTTGAAATCTCATTTTTGCCCCTTTTCGGAGAGTTGGCAGAAATTAGACTATATTGTTATGATGTTGACTTGGTAAGAAAGGGATAGCGCTTCTATGTCAATTCGTCTGAATCACTGGCATAGTTTTTTCTTCACATTTGTTTGTTCCTCTTCTGAATATTTTCATAGATTATGTATTTCAAATTTTATTGATTACACAAATTATAGTTTCTGTGTATTTACTGAGGAGTTTGAGTAGGGGACTCCCACTCTTCTTCTCCCAATTAATATATTATTGAATGAATGAGAATCTTGTTACAGATTCTCTTTCCCCCCATTTATGATATGATACTCCTCCCTAGGTGTGCTCATTCTCATAAGTTCCCTACAAGGCAGGCCCCGCTCTACCAACTCGAGTCCCAGTTGTACATACCGTTGTAGGCCGGAAGCCTCGCTCGCTCACTTCATATCTATCAGTGACTATTCCTCATTTGTGACTCTTTTATCCCCTCTGCCATGTGCTTCGCCGTAAATGCTAGAAGCTACCCCGTTCCGTTACTTTTAGCCCCTGTTCATTACTGAGCCTCCCAATCTCTCGTGATGCTAGATTTCCTACTTTGTATGAATTGAGGCCCTCATCTCCCCGTAATTTCTGGCTCTCCATGTTTTCATACGGGATATGTTGACGTGTAGTAGGCTGGGTAGTTGGTGTGGTTGCTGTTCTAGATGGCTGGCTGTGGTAGAAGGTAAGAGGAGAGGCTTAGCAGTCCTATTTAGCAGTCCTATTGCTGGCCTTCTCCGTGCTCCCTCCCAGTTATTGTAGAGTGGCTCTTCACTCCTTTATTGTTTGCTTTGTTGCGGGTGGCTCTCAGCCAATTCCCTTCTACATGTGTTGTCTCCCCTGAAGAGGGGTTTTCCTACCAACAAAGCGGACCCTCAACAAGGGCGCTTACCTTGCATTGCGTGTCATAAGAGCTGTCGCAATTACTCATTCCATCTTGTGAATTTAATGTTGCAATGAGGATGTTCCATCCACTCTGAGTAGCCCTCACTGTAACAGTCAAAACGGCTATTCATTGGGTTTTTCTCGCATCTTTTTAGAGCCTATGATCCTGTAAGGCTAAATTTATCTTTGTGGTCTTTTAACGAGGTCTCTTATTCCATCCTCCCTCTAGTAGCCGAACCAGGTACGTAAGATGACGAGTTTTCCCTTTGAGTAGTTTTTATTAGAGAAGAATAACACTAGCGAATGGTGATCCCTTACAAATGGTATTTAATAATTGCCCCTTTCGCACTCACAGTTTTATTGGTCGAGATGGGAGTGGCCCAGTTGTCTCCTCCCAGTCTCTTCCCCCTTCCCCATCCTTACTTGCCTCAAGCATGCTTTCTCTTCTCCAATCCCTCTTCATTCTGAAAGCCATTTATCGCTGCTTCTCAATTTTGTGAGAGAATCCATGAAAATGCTTCTCGAAAGAGATGTCAAATAAATGATTCTACTCCATGCAAGGTGAGCGCATATACAATTATTGCATACATGAATTACGAGAAAGGTTTTGAGATGGCGGGAATCCAAAAATACACTTATGAAATTATGCATCTACTAAGCGAGCTGTGTTTTTCCGTGCAGAAGATGAGATACGAATGGATGGTGGAAGCGGCCAGGTGAATTTAAAGTGATCCGAAGCAAATTATCACTCGTTAAAATTCAGGGAGCGAGTTTTGTGATGAAAAATCGTTGAATATGTGCAGATGAGCGATCAGGGATGCATATTGACATCATGGATTATACTGGTACAACTTTAACTATTAATCTCGAGATTCTCGAAAAGCATATAATGAACTATAGATAAATCAACTTTTGAAATTCATGTTTTTATTAAATTGAAATCGAAAATTGTTAAATTCGAGAACCATAAAAGCCACAAATTCTTCGGGTAACGCGTGAGGAAACATACAAATTGAGTCTGAAGAAGGCTCAAAACGGACAGCCAACCCTCGTGGAGCATTTCATTTGATGCTCTTTTGAGCGAGCAACTGACTCAAAAATAATTCACTGCCAACTGTAGAAAGTGAAGCATGGGTTAGTGAAAAGCGTTCAAAGTGTATAATGAAATGTCGGATAAAACACACACCAACAAAAAAGAAGTCTTTATTCATATTTATAATTTCATATTGCCCTCCAAAAAGTCAATGACCTTTCAGTTGGTCTTATGTAGGCATATCGTGGAGAGCTGCAATCCTTCATTGTCTGGTGAGTTGAGATGCTTTTCATGGAAATCACATTTATATTCCAAATAACTCATCAAACTTTGCTACCGTAAAGATTGATGAAAAAACTTTGGGAAGTCGAAGTTTTTCCTGATTTCGAGGTCATCAATTTTTTTCGAGGTCAGGTCATCGAGAAAGCACTCTCCCCTTTTACTTGCGGCGATATGGTCGCTTCTTCACTCGTGTCTCTAGAATTCAACCCTTCTCCTAATAAAAACAAAAATATCTGAGAGAAAAACTTCATAAATCTCATGGGTTTTTCTCTTGACATCCAGGAATGACTACAATGAAGAGATTTCGACCAACTTCCCTGTCACCCGCTCCTTACTTCTTTCTTCTCTCTAAAAACTCGATGATGCCCATGTGATGTATGTCACGTAATAAACAGTTATCAAACACAAATCGATTCTCTCCTGGTAGATTTAGCTAATCGCAAAGACGTTGCTTCTGCGATAAGTTGGCTCTGAATTAGAAGGTCAGGAAAAGAAAGGAGTGCGCAGACAAGGAAGTTATAAAGGATGACGACTGCGTTATGATGACTGCTTTATGAATACGCTACGTATATTCATTAGAAACTTCACGTTTTGAAGAAACAAAATTTCAGTAACATTTCTGCCACAAAAAAAAACAAAAATACACCATAAATTAAATAGAATGAGAAACTTGAATAAAAAATTTGTTCTGTGTTGAGTTTTGCATTAAGTAGCTAATTTTTAGTAACCGCTTCTAAATAAACTGTGCTACTTCGTTGGCTGCCTTGGAGGAAGAAGGTTAGAAAAATTTTTGAAGTTTATTCTGCCTGAGACAAGATGATTGACCTATTAAAGTGATATGATCTACATATTTAATCTTAATTTTTCATAAAATAAAGTGTTCACTACTTCGACTTATGGTGTGACAGCTTAATGGCACAGCGTAATCTTTTCGAGGTTCAAGAACATAATTGTTATAAGGCATATCAAAAAAGCATCCTCTCGAAATATTAAAAAAACTTACTTTTACAAAAATTACTTTTACAAAAAAATTACTTTTACAAAAATTACTTTTTAAAAAAAAAATTACTTTTACAAAAATTTATCTAGAAAACATTCAGAAATTTTAGGTGGAATCGTAACTTCATCAACGGTGACAAGAAATGAGCCTATTCTTGTGCTACCAAGGTGCTGGAGAAACTCGTTGCTGTCATTAAAGCTGTCACTATTTCGGAGAAGCTCCGGTGGAACTCATTATTATCGATTGGACTCCGAAGATTCCATCTCGAATCTCTCACGCTCACTCAAACTTGTTCAAGAGCTAGGAAAGTCGGGATCCCTTACCATGTATTTCTTCTCCCATCTGCAAGGTAATCTAATTCAGTAAAGCCTTTTATAAGCTTTCACAGTTTCTGTTTTAACTTTTCAACCTTTTAGATCTCATCGAAATAATATCAAAAGTGATAGGTTTAAAGCATAGAATTCGATGTTTTTGGGCAATTTTTTTTGCTGTTTTGACAACAACAAAAAAATTTAAGTTTGATTTTTTCCAGATTAACTTGGCTTTATTTCTATTTATTCCTCCCTACTTAAGAAAGCCACTGCAGGCACTGTCACTGTTCCACTGACAAAATGTTTTTCCTCTTCATTCAGTTCTTGTTGCTGAGCGAAACACGCGTGTGTTTTTCCTCTGTAAAGTTTTGTCGTAATTCAGCGGCGTATCATGAACAGGAAAATATGTAAGTAGGAAACCTTGTCAGCAAGTGAAGCCGCTTTGCCGTTCGCTTTTTATCGTGGAAGAGGTAGTACGATGCGAACTTACCGATTGTCGTGTTCTCCTCTATCTTAACCAAGGTCATCATCAGTGACTGGTGGAGAAATTGCGCGAAGGGGAGGAGAGAGAGGGGGAAAGAGATAAGAGTGTAATCAGGAGTTCCCCCCCCCCTCAGGGGACGGCCCAGGATTGGCCTTCATTCTACACTCAGAGCCTCTGGTCATATCCCAATAAATCCCTTCTAAACCCAATCATTCACGTCTTCTTTTATTGTTCTCATGGATCGGTTTTACTTTGTCCAAGGCTTATCATAAGATTGGAGTTGTTTTTTTTATTAACTTTACTTTCAGTTCCCGAAATCTCGGTGATTCTTGTTGGTTCTTCTTCCTTCATCAGATATCTGATGTTTTTTTTAATAAATTGAAAGTTTTTTCAACTTAAGAATAAAACTACAATAAAATATCACAAACTTTTGCTTTGATTTTCGTTTGAGATACATCTATAATAATTGTGGATGATGACTACTCTATAATAATTGTGGATGATGACTACTCTATAATAATTGTGGATGATGACTACTCAAGAATCTGCATTCGGTGACCGATTTATTCTCTGAGATCTTTGCCCTTCTTATCAACTTCTCCGCTTCACACAGAATTCATTTATTTCCCCTGTAAAATGCGTTTTCCGAATAAGAAAACCTCAGTTCGCAGTTTTTGACATTTGACACACGAGCTTTATTAATCTAATCTCACTGTTGTTTTCATTCGAACTTTTTTCCGCCTCAGATTTGTCAATAAAGGTAACCATACAGGCGCTTTAAAGTGGCATACCTTTCAAATTACGCTTCAAGTTTGAGTTTCTGACTTCTGACTCTATTCCAGTCACCAATGAAATTTTGCGTACCTTGAACAAAAATTTTGTGGCATCAAATTTTTTTGAAATAATGTGATTTTCCATCTTGTCTCTCTATTAGTATTTTTAAGATTACCTGGAAAGTCCCTGGAATTTCCTACCGTCCTTAATCCATTTCAAGCTCATGTAGTTACGGTTACACCTGTATTCACTGTCAGAAAGCGAAGATGACTCATGGTACTTGATTTGCACTAGAGATCTTCTATCATACTGTTTCGTTTCCCAAAACGGTGTATGCCAAACAAACGAATACTCAAAAAATAACATGAACAAACATGAGTCGCTTTTTTGAACATCGACTGGAAATGAGATGTTTTGAAAAGATGCTTTCGAATAGTGACATTCTCCACACCCAGCTCACAACTCTGTGTTTTCATTCCACTCTTTACTTACAGGGCGTGGTCCCCCTCTTCCTTCGCCCCCCTTCCATCTTCTTTTGGCTTACCGACCCTTCTCTCAACCTTCATTTTGTATCTTAGGCACTGCGCCATTTTGTCTTTCTCTCTGACAAACTGCTTCTCTCGGGAGAGTGCGTCCAAGTTGACCCTGTATGTTGCATTTTCACCTCTTATCACCCCATATCTTCTATCATTTCGAACCGGTGACTCAGTGGGCTTCCTTTTATCTCACTTGTTTATATCTACATAGACATATGAAATGCATTCTCTCTCATGACCTCTTGTTCTCATTTCTTACATACGTGCCTTTTCTCTCTCTCCTCTCTCCTCTCACTCTCTCCTCTTTCCTTTCTCTGTCTCTCCTCTCTCTCTACTCTCTTCCTCCTCTCTCTCTCTCTCTCTCTCTCTCTCTCTCTCTCTCTCTCTCTCTCTCTCTCTCTCTCTCTCTCCTCTCTTAACTCTTTTTTCCTCAACACCTTCTCACTAAGATCCCTATTTTATCTCCTTCACAGACTTCTTCCTTTGTCTTTTCTCACAATTCCCTATTTCACTCATTACCTTCTAACTTCTCATCCTCCCAAAGTCGGTCTTTATGTTGATCCTTCATCTTCTCTTTCTTTGAATCTCTGTTCTCTCCTCTCAATTACCTCTCTTTCTCTCTGCTCACTCCCCTCTCCGTCGACAACCCTACAGTTTATCTCTCAACATCCCCTCCAGCTATGAGATAGAATGCCTTCTTCTCCCTAAACTTCTATGGATTGCCTCCCAGTTAGCCAGCCAACCGGTCTACTTCTTGCATTCTTCCACTGTTTACTCTCTTACTAATGCTTGCCACAGTAGAACCTATTTACTTATAGAGACTGTGCAGTTGGAAATAATTCTCTTCCTCCCCATGAGCATGCCTGGCGATGAAGCGATCATCTCCCATCCCATTCCATTTCAATCACCTTATCAACAAGCGTTCCCAAACAAATCCAGTTCTCTCCTGCCTTTGCTTTATCCGCTTTATTTGGAAGTCCATGGAAGTGCCGACTTTTCCCTTTCGTGTGAGACCGTGCACAGGTCGACCTTTCCCTTCTCCGTCGACTTTCTCTGATCTTCCTTATCTTCCCTTTTACGCTGATCCTCTTCAAGGCCTCGGGTCTTTTCCAATAGTTTTCTTCCGCTTCACTACGCGGGCAATCAAGCGCTTTCTTTTCGCGCGACAAGCCGGCGGTGGCATTTGTTCAGCGAGGAGAAGTTGGAGAGGGAGAAGGTGGGGGGGAAGGCGGCAGTCATAGCACATTTAACTTTACATACATATCGTTAGTGTGTCAGCTCGTTTTTATGAGACCAGGAACATAACTGGGATCCTTCTTCAAAGTGAGGATGAAAAGCTAATTGTTTCTGCTACAAAAAATGTGGTACAGCGAAACATTCTCAAAAGTGACAATTTCAAATTATACTTCAACTCCAACAATAATTTATAATTTATCAATGGTTAGAATAAGTTCTATCAAAACTCAGATTGGGCGTGATTGTGGATATTACTCAGGTTTAGAAAGAATTATCAGAATAAGAAGTGCTTCAAAAAAGATACAAAAAAATTCAAGAACGCTGTAAAAAAACAGAATTTTTCAAAAGTCAAAAAAGCTTCAAACCTATAGTTTGGCAGTTTTTTTTTGAAGAATGAGTCATTCTGTGTCATTTTCCAGTTCTCGTCTGAATTTTCTCCTGAGTCGTTTGATAAGCTGTTAAGAGAAGACTGTTCGTTTCTAAATCCTCAAACATATATGATTGAGAGTGTGATAGAGAAGTCTTCTCTAGAGAATAGAATGATAGGGAGGGGGAGCAGAGGAAAAGTCACTGGGTGACTTCTCTAGAGGATAGAATGATGGGGAGAGGGGAGCAGAGGAAAAGTCACTGGGTGACTTCTCTAGAGAATATAATGATGGGTGAGAGGAGAGCAGAGGAAAAGTCACTGGGTGTCTTCTCTAGAGAATAGAATGATGGGTGAGAGGGAAGCAGAGGAAAAGTCACTGGGTGTCTTCTCTAGAGAATAGAATGATGGGTGAGAGGGGAGCAGAGGAAAAGTCACTGGGTGTCTTCTCTAGAGAATAGAATGATGGGTGAGAGGGAAGCAGAGGAAAAGTCACTGGGTGTGTTCTCTAGAGAATAGAATGATGGGTGAGAGGGAAGCAGAGGAAAAGTCACTGGGTGTCTTCTCTAGAGAATAGAATGATGGGTGAGAGGGAAGCAGAGGAAAAGTCACTGGGTGTCTTCTCTAGAGAATAGAATGATGGGTGAGAGGGAAGCAGAGGAAAAGTCACGGGGTGTCTTTTCTAGAGACAATGAGAAGGAAGGCGGACAAGAAATCAAATACAATTCTGTATAAGTAACGAAGGCGTAAGCAATGGCAAAAGAAAACTAAGAAGAAATGGGTTAAAGTAAAAGCCGCAATTAGTCGCGCGCGTAAACGGGTGGGCGGGCAGAGGAAATGCTGCTTTGAGAACAAGTTACCTTTCTGCAGTACTCATTGTTGCGGTTGAAACAAGCTAACAGACAGTCTGGTATTTATTCTAATTAACGAGATCAAATGGAGGGACGGAAAGTTCACTAGAAAGAGGGAGGAGAGAAAGGGAAGAGAGACAGAGGGGAGAGACAAAGCGAGAGAGAGGAAAGAAAGAAAGAGCGAGAGAGGGGAGAAAGTGACAGATCGAGAGAGAAAAAAAGCGAGAAAGAGAGAAACATACAGAAAGAGATAGAAAGGAAAATAGAGAGAAAGAAAGATAGAGACAGTCCGAGCGAAAGTGACTGACAGTGATGAACACTCTCAATGGTTATTTCTCCAAATGACTATCAAACTGTCGTTTTATTGCTATCTTTCATCTATTTCTTCTAATTTTCCATTTCTCTTCTCTCTCACTCTATCGCTATTCCTTTCTGTCTATTGTCCTATCTCTCTTCCCTCTCCTCTCTCTGTCGCTATATTTCTTAATCTCTCTCTGTCTCTCTCTCTTTCTATCTTCTCTTATCTTACCAATGCCGTTTTTCTTCTCAGAATAGCTTGTTGCTATCGTAATTATATCTTTTGCCGTTAGCATTCCCTCTGTAACTCTTTGACTTTTTTCACCTTCTGAATCAGTTATTCTTGCAGTAACCAATGATTGCGGAGGTTAAATGATACACGGCCACACCCTGTTTGTGGTCTTTTTCTATATATTCAACTGCAAACTTCCTTAGTATCTCTTTCTCTCACTCTCGTCCTCTATTTCCTTTTTTTCGCTCATCTGCCTAATCTTACTCGATCTCGACTTCGTCTCTCTCTCTCTCCCTCTCTCTCTCTCTCTCTCTCTCTCTCTCTCTCTCTCTCTCTCTCTCTCTCTCTCTCTCTCTCTCTCTCTCTCTCTCTCTCTCTCTCTCTCTCTCTCTCTCTCTCTCTGTAAGACTAGCTTAGTTCTATGTTTTCTCTTAACCTCTACCCATCTACTATCTATAGCTCTCTAACTTTTTCTTTCTCTTGTATCAATCACACATTCTTCTGAATTCAAATCTAATAATGAAAGAATTTTTGTGTCGACTTTACTCATTTCTGATACAGTATCATGTTACACACAACAAATGGTATATTTTGGTTTGTTCTGGTTCCATATAACTTGGTTCATCTTTTAACATATCCTTGGCCAACTGATTTGTGGTTTCACTCTATTGGTTCAAAAGAAAAGCCTTAGAGTTGAAACGCATTAGTAAGCCTTTCTCTTTTCTGCGCTTTCTTTTTCTTTTAGTTATCTTAAGATATGTTGCAAATAATCGCTTTCTTCTCTTTTCATTTTCAATTGGATTAATTGCTCATTTTAATTGGCTGCTTTTCTCTTAATATAGTATGCATATATGTACATATATCTCTTTCATTTACCTTTTTTTTAAATTGTGCTCTAACTTTCTTTATCTCTTTTTTGTCCAGTTCTTTTTATTTTTTAACTCCCTCTCTCGCTTCTCTCTCTCTCTCTCTCAATTTTTCATTCTCTCTCTTTCGTTCTTTTCATTTCTTTTTCCTATCTTAACCTATCTTTTTTGATTAAAACTTATTAATCGGCATGAATTTTGGCCTGTCTGTCTTTTCCTCTCTTATTGACTCACTCTCTTTTGAATTCATCCAAAGTTTCTTTAATTTTACTTATTATTTTAGCATTAATATTTTGTTGTTTTTTACGTTCCTTTTTGTAGTTGGATAACTTTCTATAAAACTTTGACCATATTCTCTCTCTCTCTCTCTCTCTCTCTCTCTCTCTCTCTCTCTCTCTCTCTCTCTCTCTCTCTCTCTCTCTTTTATATCTCTCTTTTTCTCTCTCTTTCTATCTATCTGTCTCTTTCTCTCTGAGGAAATAGGATTAAATAAGAAATGAATTTTATTTTAACTGCTCTTCTTGTCTGCCATCGATTTCACCATCAAGTTCTCAATGACTTTCTAAGCGCTCATCAATTTATCTCTTAACCTGCCGCCTTTTCTGTAAGAATCGTCTATTTTCACTTTTCACTTTTCAACTTTCCCATTTTTTCTCTAATTTTGGAATTTTTAGGTTATACCGTTACACTGACATTACCTATTAGTCAGTATTTTTTGTCATTCTCATCTAGCATCCCACTAACCCTAGCTAATTCCTTCACCGAGTACTTCCGTTATCCTCAGTAACACATACACATTGTTAAATCAATTCGACGTTTTTCTATTGTCATTGCGTTTGTGTCAGTGACATGATTTTGTAGACCTTCAAATGACTATCTTAGCTCAGCACATTTCTGTAATGCAATCAGAGACTTTTATCAAAATTCAAGATTTTTTTATTATCTCAGACATCAGAGTCCCTTGTTTTTCCGAAATTTTCTCCGAAATTCGACGGAATCCCCTTTTAATTTGTATTAACTTCTACAATTTGAATTTCGGTCGGTCCATTCTCACATTTGATTTTCAACTGCTTTATTATTTTCAGACAGATCATTCATCTGATACAATTAACATGTTGAGTTTCATAACATATTCTAAGGCTTTTTAATTGAATCTCTGAATAATCTTCACAAAGTTTTTTCAAGTCTAAGAGTTTTCAGTCTACTATAGTTCTTTCGCTGACTTTGTCTCTGTTTTGTTGTCTTTGTTGGCAGTGCATGCCATAAATCTACCTAATCTTCATTCAGTGCTGCCATTACTCAACTACATTTTGAATAAAAAGTATCAGAAAGTGTCTGAAACTTCCTCTTCTTCTTATTTTAGATGATCTCAAGGTTCATTCCTCCTAAATGAACCTGAATATTTCTATCAGAGTATTGACTCTTCTTTGTCAATCAGCGATAAGCTACCACACTTTGTGTGCCCTCAGCGAGATTCATTGTTTTTCTTCTTTAAAACGCTTTGGGTCACTGTTTTTCTGTCATTTGGCGAGCATTTTGACTAATTGATGCATAATCTCATTTTGACTAATTGATGCATGGTCTCTCACGTTCTGTGTACCTCTGTGTACCTCTATTCTCTTGAATAGTTCAGTCACTTTTTGAAGAAGTTTCAATTCTTTAAATGCATTACTTCAGCTATTTCCGTCACTTGTTCAGGCGCTTAAAGCCGTTGTTTCATGATCATCTTCTGGTCACGACCGCTTTCCGGCTTATGACCTTATTGTTTAACTTCAATTATATTTACGCATTCCTACAAGAGCGACTTCATGCAAGCATTCCTATTACTGTCCTAGCTGGCTGCCTAGTTGTTCCATGCTTGTAAGAATGCATCCAATCATGTTTTCTACCCTCACTGTAAAACTCTTTCTCCTCTCGCTTTGCTGAACTCAACCTTCAAGAAATGCAATTCTTCCAAGTGTTCGAATTGCTCAGTATCATTAGTTTTCATTGAAGACCGGTTCAAAAAAGCTTCACTTTTTTCACAGGTATAGCGCTTGAGTAGAACAACTGATAACATTGGTTATTTCTGGACGCAACGGATGCAAAAATTTAGTTTTAAAAAAAATTTTGTCGAAAGCGACATACTCTTCAAACGAAAGATAGCTTTTATTGCGGAAATGGTTTTGTCTCCCCCGAGTATAAGCTGAGCTTTTGTGTTTCAAGGCACTCGAACCCTTTAGAAGGGAAGGATGACAGTGACCGCAGGGGTCAAAAGCGACGCCTACCCCCTGAAGGTCTTGCTGCTCTGCCTCGCTGCCTCCGTACAATCCCATCAGTCATCATATAGTCAGTCGCGCCGATCCTTTTCAGTCATACCCCCATTAATTCGATCTTAATAGTCTTAGTGCAGTCAGTCCTGCAAATCCCACTCGTCATAGAGTCAGTTATGTCAATCCCACTAGTATTTAAATATCCTTTTCTGCTAATACCAGCAGTCATTGTATAGTTAGTTAGAACCCCTCCCACAGATTCTCGCATTAACGGCTTTGTGTATCCAAGGACTCTTCAGGGTGGGAACTTTTATGGTCATTTTGTATTAAGATAGATCTGAAACGAGAAAAGTTCTTCTTGATTTGCATTCTTCGTGACTATTTATGTTGTAATTGCACCATATAGAACGAAGGTCAGCCAGCGTTCATTTTAAGAAACAAACTGAGAAAGAGAAAAAGGGAGAGAGTAAACTAGAGAGAGAGAGGAAGAGAGATAAAGTGAGAAAGGAACGACAGGTAGAGAGAGAGAGAGAGAGAGAGAGAGAGAGAGAGAGAGAGAGAGAGAGAGAGAGAGAGAGAGAGAGAGAGAGGGGGAGAGAGAGAGAGAGAGAGAGAGAGAGAGAGAGAGAGAGAGAGAGATAGAGAGAGGAAGCAGTGTTGAGAAAAGGATCAAAGAGGATTAGTGGAAAATAAATGGGCAAAAAGCCGAAGAATGTAAATACATCGGTAAAAGAAGAATTTAGTAGTTCGGTAAGTCTTCGGTAAAAGCCGGAGTAATGCTCAGAGGGGACTTCTGCAGGACTTGAATGCCGAGTGGACGACCCTCTGTCTTGCTCACAATCCAAGGGAGAAGTGTGCGTTTTCGCCGAGGGAAGATACAGATGCGAGTGCCCACCTGGAGTTAGTCATCTTAGCTATCTAGAGTTAGTCATCTTAGCTATCTAGAGTCATCTTAGCTATCTAGAGTCATCTTAGCTATCTAGAGTCATCTTAGCTATCTAGAGTCATCTTAGCTATCTAGAGTCATCTTAGCTATCTAGAGTCATCTTAGCTATCTAGAGTCATCTTAGCTATCTAGAGTCATCTTAGCTATCTAGAGTCATCTTAGCTATCTAGAGTCATCTTAGCTATCTAGAGCATAGCTCTCTCTCTCTCTTCATTTCTTATTCTCTCTGACTCTCTTTCCCATGGTCTAGAAGTTACTTTCAATGTCAGGAGTCCCGGAGCCATGTTTTCATGACTAAAACGATTTTCTCCAAATGACTATTGTCCACCATGGATTCTAGGTGAGAAGACTAGGCGATGGACGGTGTTTGATGCAGAACGAGTGCGCGAAGCCGTCTACCAATTGCTGCCACAAGGATGCGAGATGCATCGATCTCGTTTGTTCTTTTCTCTCTTGATTTATGCTAATTTCATAAGAATTGGCGAGGGCTCTTGTTACAATCAGTACAATGCTAAGACTTGGTAGGTTTCTGCACTCGAAACAAAAGAAATTTTCGGACATTAAAGGACATTTCAGTTTTTTAATTATATTATAATGAAGGTAGTTAGCGAATCTAGCATGGAGACGGGGACGTTGATCCGTTAATCATGGTTCGAACAAAGCAACCCATATTGTCTAACTCGTACCAGAAATGTAATCCATAAGTTTCGAGAAGGATTATTCGACCTTTGCTTTGAATATATATTGAAAAAGCAAAATATTCTAGAAATTATTCTGGTTATTATGCTAATAATTGAACTATTGCATAGTGTGATAGTTCAATCATTTGTCATCTTATCCAGGCGTCACTGCCTTTAAACTGTCTTTTCTTGAGAGTTGAATTATCTATCCTCTTTACTGATTTATCATTACCTTTTATGCTCTGGGAACAGCTAAGAAAAAATTCAAGAAAAAACGACGTTCAATTCAGTCAACTAAGAGAAAGAGTAAGGTAGAGAGAAAAAGAGCGAGAGAGAGAAATGAAACTAGAGATAGATAGACAGAGAAAGAGAGACGAAGATAAGGAGAAGTGTAGAGAGAGAGAGACAGATAAAAGTACAGAGAAAGAGAGATATGCAGAGAGGAGTACAGAGAGAGAGATAAAGAGAACTACAGGTAAGGAGAGATAGGGTGAAGTACAGAGAGAGAAATACAGAGCAAGAGAGATAGAGATAGAGTTAAAGAGAAAGAAAGTTAGCAACGTGAATGAAACGATATGATTGCGTTGAGTAGCTTCACTAGCAAAGGGTTAGGTAAGCGCATGAAGAGAGAAATAATATTACACATCAAGGAGAGCAGCTACTTACTGGGCCACACCCTTCTTTACTCACTCCATCACAAAACTGTTTTCAGCAACGTGATAGTGTTTCCTTGCCAATGCGCGTTAGAGGAGCTAATGCTAGCTTATAAATCAGACACTGAAACAATAACTTTTTTGATTAACTTTTACATGGGAAACGAGTTAGTCGCTGCTATGTTCTAACATATGAATAGTTATTTTGATTTTAACAATAATCGACTGATGATTAGTCGAAAAGTTCCATAACTTAAGCTCAATAAAAAAACGCCTGGTGGTAAATCTAGCTGGTATATTGAAGTAAAAACTTACATTGATCTACTAGCCAGAGTTTTTGCTACACTCGAAAGTGCTGACGACTTCATTATAATTGGTAGGTCAAACTAATGCGGAATACGAACCTCGTCAACTGTTATTTATGGGAAATTAGAGAGCACTACAATGCACTCAGAATGAAGTTGTTTTGCTTCGTTATTTCTTGTGTATTCTTTTCTGATTAGTTTCATCATTGTTCGCTTGCTTTCCTTGGCATAAAAACAGGCCTAACCTGTCAACGCTACTCACATTCTCATGAATTTAGCTAGTTGCACAGATGAAGGCTCAAAAAATTGGGAGGAGGGGGAGGGGGAAGTAAGTATTGATTGACAAAGCAGTAAGAAAGGAAAAGGAAAAAAGAGGAGGAAAGAAGTAGAAAAGAAAGAAGGAGAGAGATGAAGATAGATGAAAAAAATAATGAAAATTCGCAAGAAACAGTAAGGAAAGCAAAACACAGAGAGAAACTTTGTGTTTTATTGACAAAAATAAGATTTTTTTAGTAGATTGCACTGAATGTTGTAAACATCTACGAGCTCACACTACAATTTGTGCGGTGACTAGATATCGGCTGGAAGATTTACATAGCAGGGGAGAGAAAAAAGTCCGTGGTTCCAAACTATTAGGTTATTGATTATCATGTTATTGTTCCACCGAAGACTCCGAAAAAGCTTGGGAAGTCTCAAAGTTCTCAATTACTGCTAGTGACTTTTCACGTTCCGGTCAGGAGAGAAGGTAGATCAAGGAAGGCATGTGGAAGAAGTATTGATAAGATTGTGTTGATGCAGAGTGATGGCTACACATGTGAGTGTCATCCTGGTTTCGCTGACATCTCTCCTGACAAGGCTCAGTCTCCCGGCAGGATATGCAGACGGACTGCCAATGAGTGTTCCCGCAAGCAGACGTTTCTTTCCCTTACAATATTTCCTCTGTCATAACCGACTCGCAAAAATTATATCGAGCAAAAACCTAAATTGGTTTAGAGTTTCACCATTAAGATTTTTCATTATACATATAGTCTTTAAAATATTTAAATGAACAGAGAGAGAGAGAGAGAGAGAAATAGAGAGAGAGAAAGAGAGAGAGTAAATGAAAGATAAGTACAGAGAGAGACAGAAACAGAAAAAAGAGCAAGAGAACAATATATACAAAATATATATACAAATATAAATTATATAAGCAAGAAAATGTAGAGTTCTATAGTTGACTGTTAAATAGACTTCCAAGAATATGAATCTCAGCTACTAGAGGTATTTGGCAAAAAATAGTCTCAGCTTTTACAACGTTATACGAGCCAAACGAACTCCTTATTTAAGAAAATTCGATCCTTTAGGTACGGTGTTGACTGTGATCCGAACGCCGCCTGCGTCGACACCCCGGAAGGCTTCCAGTGTGTTTGTCGACCCGGATTCACAGATGTGTCTACGTCCATTAGTAAACTTCCTGGAAGAAAGGTTTTCGCGTTTCAAACTTTTGAAAAGTCATAGCATGCACCGTTAAGATATGATCAAGCTTTCGCTTGCCAAGGTGGCGCTAATAGCTGATCTTGCAAATAGAAAATTCCCTGAAATAGGAAGTCTTTGAGAAGTGCTACCTTTAGTACTTTCCTTAGAGACAACTGCTCTCTCTCTTTATCTGCTAGTGCTGTCAGTCATTCATGATTTATTGCTAAGCGGACCCTTATTGCAGTGTCTCCCCATTCAAAATGAGTGCGCGGATGGGAGTGCGGACTGCTCGCGCGACGCGCACTGCATCGACCGAGCGGACGGCTACGAGTGCAAGTGCAAGCAGGGATTTGTTGATGCTTCTCCGCAAGTGGACAAGTACCCGGGCAGAGTCTGCAACCAACCCCGTCCTCTCGAGTACTATGGAATACCGCAAAGACAGGTTGCCCTCTTTTCTCGAAAAAGCCCAAATATACGAAGGAGTCCGAATATATTTGGGAAGGCTGAATATACAGAGAATTGAATATAGTCTGAATATACTGTGAAATAGTCTCATTAGTACATGATATAGTTTCAGCTAGCAGCTAAATGTTCTTTACATCTTTACATGCATACACGATCATTCATAGTTTCTTCTTCGCTTAGATGGTAACAATAGGACAAAGAAACCATTTCTCATCGTTTCAGAGAATTTCATATCTGATAATTTCGGTAGATCAGTCGAGTACTCTCTTCGAACACAGAGGATCGCCGATTCACCCTACTCAAGAACAATAGCACCAAGTTGTTTGACCAGGCTATTTTGTTCACCCCGCAATGTTGCAGCCTTCGGGCTGCGCGAACACGGAGGAGTGTATTGTGAACGAGGAGTGCCGAGCTGACAGAAGTGGAGTGAGGAAATGTCAATGTATCGCTGGATCTGTCAGAGGAACTGACAATATCTGCAGAAGTATCTTTCTTTTCCGTTTTTCCATCTGAACTGCTTCTGAAGCGGTCATTGTCAAATCAATTGACTCAGATAAATCATATACAGGCAGAATTTTGAGAGCTCTTAGATCATCAAGTAAATTTAGTTCCATGAAGTTCATTAAACTTAATTAATCTGTTAGTGCGACTGTTCTTTTCATGATTTTGTTTCTCATGCCTCCTCTTCCTGAAGCTTACCTACTTTGATATTTTGAAGCTCCTTTCTAAATTTACCTTCTGAAAAGAACCTGTTGAGCTTTCTCTGCTTGCGAGAAGAAAAACGAGTGTGATCGAAATGCGCAATGCTCCAACACTTTCGATGGTTACAAGTTAGTTTGTTTCACCCTTCGATGAGCAAAAAGGTTGAAAAGGGAATGGGGTGAAATAGAAACATCGAAGAAATTAAGCATGAGCGAGAAATAGATAGACTAAAGAAGTTTAGAGAGGTTCTATGGGTAAAGTAAAGAAAGAGGATATATGCCTTTGAAAGAAAAATAGAGAGGGTTAGAGAGAGAGAGAGAGAGAGAGAGAGAGAGAGAGAGAGAGAGAGAGAGAGAGAGAGAGAGGGAAATAAAAAGCTTTAGGGTGAAGAGGAAATACGAACAGAAACAAGAAAGTAACGTCAAAAACAAGGAGAGAAAGTTGAAGAGTGCAAAAAAATTAGGAAGGCGACGAGGAAAAAAGCTAAAAAGAAATCAACGGAGCTTGGCAGGAATAGACAAAAAGATTGAGGAATTGATACGGGATTGTGACTCTAAAAACAGTTTATTGAAAAAAGGAAATCACTATGTTGTTTATGAAGGTCTAGTTTAGCAACTTTTCCCATATACAGATGTCAATGCAAGAAAGGCTTTCGCGACATTTCGCCCGATCCCCTCCGACTCCCGGGAAGAAGATGCGAATACTGTAGGTCGTTTTCAACTTTCAAAGTAATTTTCATTATTGATGTGATATCTTTCAGTGGTGAATGAATGCGCAGACAAGTCAAACGAGTGTGACCCTCTGGGCATCTGCGAAGACTCGCCCTCCGGTTACATTTGCCGGTGAGCCATTCAATATTCAGTAGAGTCATTACTGGAACAAATCAAATTAGTCGTTTATTTATTCCAATCGAATTTTTTTCAACTTGAAGTTGAAGTGAGTTGTTCACATTTTACTGAATCCCAGGTGTAAACCAGGAACGATCGATGTCTCCAGCAGGTACGGGCTCAAGCCGGGCAGGAAGTGTTCCGAAGGTTTGGGCTTTCATAATTTAGCCCAAAAGTACAAAGTTGTTTTCGTGAATTAAAGATTCATTAATAACTTTTCTTCGAAAGTTAGGACAGGTTTTGATGATTTATCGGAAAAAGTTCAAGCCCGAATTTTAATGAAATTAGAGTCATCGCCAACATGGTTAGCAAAAGTGGCTTCAATATAAGGAAACTAATTTTTTCAATTGTCAGCTTGATCTACGCACCGACGAGTTTCGCTAGACCGCCCAGCTTCCCAACATTATTTAATACTGATAAGAGTTCAAATAAAATTCTGGTAAAAACTCAAGAAAATCAGGACTATTTTATCTTGAGTAGTAGAATAAAATAGGAAAAGAGAAGCGAACTTAGCCCTGTGAAAAGAGTTTTCAGAACATATTTAGAATACGACTATGGTTGTCTCTGAATACGTAGAACCAATAAAATGAGTAGTTTTCTGATTTATCTGAGTTTTATTCAAACACACGATGAGAAAAGATTACAATTTTTAGGAAGCCACGCTTGCTCGGATCGATCTCTTCACTCTTGCGACGAGAACGCGGATTGCGTCCAGTTGCCTGATGGATACACGTGCAAATGCTTTTCCGGTCAGTGAACGATTTTGACGAAGACAAGGAAGACGGATGTAGAATATAATGTCTTGTCTCTGTCCTCAATGAATTTTAACCATTTCAAAATGAATGATTAAGGTTATGTGGATGTGTCGAGTAACGCCAATCTACCCCCGGGCCGAGTTTGCACTCTACACACAACATGGTTCATACATTTTGCAGTTCTATTTTTCTATCATTTACAAATCGCTCATAATTATTGATTTGAAGCTGTTAAAAATGAAAAATTACAGTCCGGCGCAACCAACAGACTTGGTGTTCCTAATCGACGGCTCCGGTTCCATCGGCTCTTATGTGTTCCAGAACGAGGCGAGCAAACTTATTTGTATATATATTTTTTGGTATTGTCTGTGAGGTATACTATGAGTAAGCGGTGAGAAAAAATGAATCCTCTAAAGGTATTGCGGTTCTTGACCGAGTTCACGGAACTCTTCGAGATTGCTCCGAGTAAGACGAGAGTCTCCGTTGTACAGTACTCCGACCAGATTCGTCACGAGTTCAGCCTCGGCGACTTTGCCGACTCTCGGCAGGTGATTTTTCGAATATTCATTGATCCTAAGTACTAGCATTGAATCATTAATGAGCAGGTTCACGGCGGAATTCGCAACATACAGTACCTAACTGGACTCACTCGAACCGGAGCTGCGATCGAACACGTCGTCAATGAAGCATTCAGTACATCACGAGGTATCTTATCTTCATGATCTGATATGATGTGATAGGTCTACCTCCGAAGAACAACTTGGTCAGAGTCTTCACTAAAAAAGAGCGAGTGTGTTACTTTCAATGTTTCCATGATGTAAATGATTTTGAGGTGCTCGACCGAAGAATGAAAGAGTGCCCCGGGTGTGCATCGTTATCACAGACGGACGCTCACAGGTTGAAACCTTCTCTACTCCAACAGTGTTCATTAATCGTAATTTGCACCGAAAATACATCAGCAGGTGTTATTGGGTGTGCTCTTGAGAAAGATAGAATACTGATGTGGGTTTTTCCAGGACAACGTCACGATTCCGGCCTCCAACGCACGTCGTCAGAACATACAAATGTTCGCAGTGGGAGTTACGAATCACGTGCTTGACTCTGAATTGGAAATGATTGCTGGAGAAAAGGTAATTTTTTCACCAGATTTCCCATCCCTTCAAAAGTTCTACTGCTAGTTCTCAAGTTTCTTAGCAGTTCCTTCCGCTTGTTTACAGTTTAATGGATGAACTTTAACCAGTATGCAATCACTAGATTAACTGACTTTATTCTCCCTGTAGACTGACAATTGACATTTCTAATTTAGAAAGCGTTCACTCTTGCTAGTTTAGATTTACTATCTAATTTTTGGTTTCTTCTAGTATCCTCATCTCCTCAAGTTTACAAACGTTCTCGAGTTTCTCTAACAAAATTATCCCCATTATCACAGATACGAACGTTCCACGTGAATGCCTTTGAAGACCTCAACACACGTCTCCGTTCTCTGATACAGAAAGAGGCCTGCCCCAACAACGAACTGCCTCAACCATCCACGGGTAGGTTTTCGCTTCCGAATGAATTCTAGACAGCTATCGAAAAACTAATTTAGGTCCATGTGATCCTTCGACTCACAACGGATGCGACCGCTCACTGAACCAAGTTTGTATCGTGCAGAATGGAAGATTCTCCTGCGGATGTCCAAAGGGATTCGAAAGGCATCCTGTCACGAGTGTTAGCCAATTCCAGCGGTTTTCCCTCCCAGCTCCACATTCATTTCCAATTTTTCTTTCACTATCTTTTTTATGACCCTTTTACAGATTTGCGGAGGAGATTTGTGTAATCCGGAGATATCCTCTTCTTGTCCTTACCCTGAGATCTGCGAGAAAACTCCCTTCGGGAACTACAGATGCTCTTGTGCAGAAGGATACAGAGACCACATAACTGGCGCTTGCAGTTTAGTATTGATTTTCTCACTTATCGCTCATTCTTAAAAGATGCCAGCATTAAAATGTCCTAATTTTTACCCATGAAGTAAGCTGATGAAGTTCTCTGAAAATTGAAAGAGTTCAATACTTAGAGTAAAAGAGAGAGAGAGAGAGAGAAAGAGAAAAAGAGAGATAGAGAAAGGGAGAGATACGGAAGAGTAAAAAAAGGAGATAGCTGGTGATAGTGAAAGAGAAAGAAAAAATGTTCTAGAGACTGCTCCCTCTGTGTCCCTCTCCACCGATGAATGCGATCCGAACCGCCGAGACGGCTGTGGTCGTGATGGACTCTGTGAGAGAACGCCAAGCGGACAGTATATCTGCAAATGCAAGTGAGTTCTCCTCCTCCTCCCCTTTACCTCTTATTCATTCCTCTTTTTCTCACTCTCAATCCTTCTTCTCTTACTATATATCTTAAGCACCCTTTTCACACGTTCTGTTCCCCTCGATCTCTAAACCATCCTTTTCTTTTTCTCTGGCTATCTTTTTTGAAGCCTTTTTAAATTTTTAACTTTTAGTCCCGGTTTCGAAAGAAATCCGAAGAGTGACAAGTGTATGAAACCCGGAACGTGTGACCCAACCATCCCGGATGCTTGCGATTTGCGCAAAAAAGGTTTGTTCCTACTCAGAGAATTCGCTAAGGAACAGCGCTTTGAGGTTCTGTGTCCCTAAAAACTTTGATCTGAGATCTCCCAGATGTAGGCTCTTTTTATTTCGTAACGGCAGTTTCAGCGATTCGTGACAGTTTTCATTAAATAAAATCAAGTAAGCAATGCCAAAAAAGGAGCTTGCAGAGAAGTGCTTGCCGAGTGAAGGAGGAGTCTTCACATGTCAATGTGAAATCAACTTCAGGCGACATCCAGTCACCGACATTTGCTGTCAGTTTCGATCGATAAACAAGTATGAATTTCAATTTCAATACGCTTCAATTGATAAAAACTTTAATATGACGGATGAAACTTTGAATAATGTGATTTGAAGTGATGGATGAGTGCAGTGCGGGCACTCATGACTGTGACAGGAACGCCATGTGCACAGACACCGACGAATCTTTCCTCTGCGAATGCAATCCTGGATTCCTCGACAAAAGTCTAGACTCCACCCGAAAGCCTGGTCGAATCTGCTCACAACGTAGGGCCACTCATTATGAAATTTTCAGTTTTAAATAATATTAATTTTCCGGTGAAAAGTTCTTCTTTACATTTCAGAACATAAATAATCCTGAAAAAAAGAGTAAATTTGAGAACGCGATGAATGCATGGAACGGACACACAATTGTTCTGTAAATGCAATGTGCTTCAACCTTCCGGAAGGTTTCCTCTGCAGATGCAAGGTTTGCTTTGCGAAATTTTCATTGAATTTGTCTTCGAAGGTTTCTTGACAAGTTGGGTTTTTAAGATTCATTACGAGCTCAGTCTAGGGGATTTTATCTCAGTCTAGGGGATTTTATCTCAGTCTAGGGGATTTTATCTCCGGATATTTGTTTTTGTGTTTTTGATAGAAGATTTACCCATAGAAAATTCATCAGAGATGTTTTTTTCAGGACAGTTTGTCTAGCGAGGCTTCAAACTGAGAGTTTTAAAAATTTCCAAGAGAGCTAAATACTTTAATAGTTTGTTTAAGGAGAATTTCGTAGACGTTTCTCCAAATCCCTCCAACTTCCCGGGCACGAATTGCGAAGCGTTGATCGACGAGTGCTCCGCTCCGGGAGCCAACGACTGTCACGCGGACGCCATCTGCATTGGTTAGTTCTTTCCCTCACATAATTTTAAGGACACACAGAAAGGCACCAGTTCAATTAACATTTGATGGTACCAGCGCAGAAATTTTTTACGAGGACCGTCCTTTCGAGCACCGACACTGTCACTGTCTTGCTAATGAAAATATTCCCAGACACACGAGACTCCTACAAGTGCCAGTGTAAAGAGGGTTTCGTTGACCGAGACGAGCTCCGCAACC
Organism: Allodiplogaster pararmata; assembly: GCA_964056735.1. NCBI lineage: Eukaryota > Metazoa > Nematoda > Chromadorea > Rhabditida > Diplogasteridae > Allodiplogaster > Allodiplogaster pararmata. The sequence goes on along the minus strand of OZ057403.1, from coordinate 26,709,699 downwards.
CGGGACGTGACTGCAGAAAGCGTGAGTCGATACATTTCTGTATGACTGCTGAAACAAGCTCTGACCCCATTGTTGCAGTGAATCAAATGTGCTCGGTTGGTCGGAACGATTGCTCACCCAACGCGAAGTGCATCGAGAGAGGCGCTAATGGCTACGAATGTGTCTGCTCGGCAGACTTCATCGACAGAAGTCCCGATGCCAGCAGACCAGGTTTATCTTATTACCCCCCCCCCACTGAGATCTTATAAAAGAGCTTTCAGAAGGATTCACTAGAGTGAAATGATTCCAGGACGCAAGTGCTTGGAGCGGATTTGCGCTGAGCCGAGCAAGCATGAATGCTCTGCCGGAGCGATTTGCATGGAAGAGGAGGGAGCACAGAAATACACTTGTAAATGCAGAGACGGATACATCGACAAGAGCACCGAAGGGAAAGCCGGCAAGTTATAACTTTCCCTCTCTTCTTCTTACTTCCTCCTTGTCTTTTTGGCCTTCCCTACATTCAATCGCTCTTCTGTCCTGAATTGCTTGCATTTTCTTATTTCCTCATCTCTATTATTTTTTTCTCTTTTGCTCTATTTCTCTTTCCTCTCTTACTTCCTATTTCTATATTTCTATGTATCTCAATCTTTTCCTCTTATTGTGACTCTTTCTGTCTCTCTCCCTTTCCTCTTTCTCTCTGCCACTCTTCTCTCTCTCTCTCTCGCTCTCTCTCTCTCTCTTGATCTTTATCTATTATCTCTCTGTTTCTGAATTGAGAGTTAACAGGTCGCGTGTGCAAGGAACTAATCAACGAGTGTCTCGACTCTTCCCTTAATGACTGTGATGTCATCGCCACGTGCAAAGTTAGTTAATTCTGGAACAGCTTTTTCAAAAGAACTACTTTTTCAGGCGAAGTCGTTTAAGAACAAGTTGCTCGTTCATTACAATTAAAGTACTAACAAGTATTCTATCGGAAGCTTTTGTTTTGATATGTAGTTTCAAGTTATAAAATATGAATCGTTCTTTAATGAATTCATAGCAACGTGTAAGCACAAACTTGTAGCTTGATCTAAATAAGTGATTCTGAAAGTTGTTCAAGTCTAAAAGAAAGCTAAGTAACGGAGTCGAGAGATCAAATGGATTAAGCAGAGACCTACCGAAAATTACATACAATACGATGACAAATGCTCCCTCGACGGTTTTCAAAGATTTGGTGAAGAGGCAATCTGTAAAAGAGTATAATTGGGGTGTGTAAACGAGTATAAACAAGTAAACTTTCAGGATCTGCCAGATGGCTATGAATGCATGTGCCCCGTGGACTCCATCGACCGCTCCCCCAACCCTTCTCAACCCGGCAGAAGTTGCTTCCCGGTCAGTTCATCATCTTCTAGAGGCAAACAATTAACAAAAGGTTTGCTGAAAAACTTCCGGTTACTTGATTAATCCAAAATCGAAGATTTAAAAAAAGTTTTAAATCCCTAGAAGTTGAATTCATGTAATTTCAAAAAGATGTATGCGTAGAAGCATTTATGTTGCAGTTGATTGATGAATGCCGCAATCTTTATTTGAACAACTGTTCACGATTTGCGGACTGTCACGACAAAGAAGAAGGCTTCAGCTGCAGCTGCAAGGCGGAGTATCACGACGAGACTCCTTCCACGCCCGGAATTAATTGCAAATTTAGTGAGTTAACCACTCGAAGAGACTTCAGCCGAGAATTCTCAACGGAATGAATTTTAAGTTGTTTAGTAAACGAATTTTTGTAAAAAAGTGTACGATACATTACCTTTAAGCGACTTTTGGTGTTTTTTTGGGTAAATTTAGTACTTCGACGTAGAGCTTTTTGAATAACACAGAAAAAACTGCCCGTAGTGTATTTACGTATTCACTATTAGTAGATAATTTCATTATGTTATACTTGATTATTGATGATGGATGTTTTGTAGTTCATGATGTTCCGAATGATCGTGACTTAATGATGTTTAAGTGCAAAACGAGTGCTTGTATCCGAATCTGAACGACTGTCACAAACACGCGGAATGCATCGATACGGAGACGGGCTACGACTGCAAGTGCAAGCATCCCTATTTGGATGTGCAGCCGGAATCTCCCGGCAGGCTCTGCAGGTTCGGTAGATAAACGGTATGGTGTGGATAAGGAAAGATAGGAGTGAGGAGATCCTCTCAGGTTCAACGAATGCGCTTCCCCAAAGACGAACGACTGCGCGGCGGAAGCAGATTGTATCGACACGGACGATGGTTTCTTGTGCCAATGCAAGATCGGATTCTATGATCAGAGCACGGATTCAGAAAGGGCGGGTCGCTCCTGCGTCGGTGAGTCTCAACACGAAATATCCTAATGAGTACACATGTTAATGCAAAACTGCTTCCAGCTCTTCAAATCGATGACGTTCCTGAGGTAGAAAAGACGACTATAAATCCGAATCTCTTCGCTTGTGGAAATGGATACTGTAGAAGGATCTAGGTGAGGTTTGTGTGAGCGGATCGAGTTGTGAGTGCAAACCAGGAGAGGGACGATCCTCGTTGCGAGAGCGATGTCAACCGGCAGTCAAGGTGACGACTTTCGTTCTATTGTTCCTGTTATCAATGGTATCATCCACGTTGAATGCGCAGGTCCCTCTTGTTGTTCGCATCACGGAGAAGGACGGAGATCGTCTCTTCTTCTCCTCTGACTACGGTAGTCCGAAGTCTCCCGAATACGTCGAGGTCCTCGATAACTTTGTGCGTGGAGTAGGGGAAACCCTCCAGAAGACGAGCATCTCTCCTAAGTATATCACTTCTGACATCAACTACATCACGAGTCCCAAGGTTGAGAACAGGTCAGCTGCAAAGCCTAATTTATATACATATGTATTTTTCGTCGTCTCAAACGTGATCCACTGCATATAATATAATTGTTTTGAGAGTTTCCACTGTAATTTCATGACTATAATCAGGGTCAACTTCTATAGTTGTTGTATAATTGCTCCATCATTAATGTTTTTGATCAACAGTATTTGATAAACTGCCTTTATAACAAAAAAAAATCGTTCAATAGTACAATATTTAATCAATCGTCTCGATCAATAACATTTTTCGATGAATAATATTCATTCAATCGCCTTAATAATGACGAAGACTAAACTTTCAAGTACTTGGGACGACGGTCTTCTTATCAATGGAACCGTTCTGGTGAAAGAAGCAGTCGATGTGTGTGCCCTCTTCGAGACCTTCTCAGACGCAATCTCTCGACAAGGCAGGAAATTAGCTTCGCTCCAAGTAGCGACTGACAATGCCCTGCTGGACCCCTGCAAGAAGGACGCAGCCAAGGGTGAGCCGTGTGGAACTACCTTCTGCAGGCCGATCTCGGAGAACAGTGCATCGCCGGAAGGGTTTGTGCCTGTCCTAAAGGGCAGAAGAGGAAGAACGAAGAGGAAGCTTGCAGAGCGGTTAGCTCTTACTATCCACATTTGTTGTTTACATATACATTCCATTCACTTATTCATTCATTCTTATATTCATTAGCCACCCATTTATTTATGCATGTATATATATATATATATATATATATATATATATATATATATATATATATATATATATATATATATATATATATATATATATATATATATATATATATATATATATATATATATATATATTTATATATCTACATATGTATATCTTCAACCAACCATCGAAATATATATTCAATTATTAATTCTTCAATTCATCCATGTAATTTTAACTAAACTATCAATGAATCCATTCATTTATCCATTAAAACTTCTATCTATTTTTCTCAGGTTGAATCCTGGAATCTTCCGTTGTACGTCATCAGAGATGGTTCTTCTCCTATCAACTTCCGCGCGGAGCTCGCGAATCCTATAAATGAAGAGCACAAGGTTACTCAGACAGAAAGCTGCCGTTGTTCTATCTGCGAGCATTTCTGGCCCTCTTGAGGATGAGTAACAAACAAAAGATAGTGATGATATGGTAGTTATGACAAGATAAGCTGATGGTTGCAGTTGT
>OZ057403.1:26613022-26705486 GCA_964056735.1 Allodiplogaster pararmata | reverse complement strand
ATGCCTTTTGAACTGTTGCCGTGCATTCTCCTGTTACGAAACTGTACATTATAATTTTTTTAAAAAACTAAGGTCGGAACTTCGTCTTTGTTCATCTCTCCGAATCAAATGAATCCTTTCTCTCATGCTACAAAAGCGATTGTCACCCAGCCGCCATCTGTATGGAGAACTCCAATGGGCAGTACACGTTAGTCGGGAAGAGATGTCGAGCAGAAAGCTAGGAATACAGAGAAAGGGATAAAAGAGCGGTGAGGTGTTACGGATGAAAAGACTAATAAAAAGGATTAGATTAAAGAAATATGAGAACAATTAGAACGAGCGAGAGGGATAGAGATAGAGAGAGAGAGATTGCATTCGCCAGCTTTGAGTACTGTAGATGAGAGTTGAGGGTGCACGTGCCCGTCCGGCTACCGTGACATGAACCCTGGCAAGCAGGGCAGGCAGTGTCTCTCCATCACTGGAACCAATGAGTGCGAAAAGCCGGAGTTGAATGAATGCTCGCCGGATGCGAGATGCATCGACCTCGACTATCTCTACAAGTTCGTTCCATCATCTTTACAAACAACTTACGTTGACCTACAGTAACTTATGTTGAGATGTGAATGTGTCGCTCCATATGTCGATGCGGCGGAGCCCGGTCAATTGCTGGCTCAGTTTGCGCGTTGGACTACTGTAGCGATGTCAACTTCTGCCCAGTCAACTCTACTTGCAGGAATTCCGATGCGCAGGTTTACTTTTGAACCTTTTTTCAAACAGCTGTAACACCTGACATCTGAACACGAAGATCGATTAGTAACTCACAAAGAATAAAAAAGATTTTGAGCGGATTCCTTTGATGATTGAGACTCTGTTTGGGAAGGGCCCTTTCAGGCTTACGAGAGCAATTCGCAGGCGCAGTGTGCCTGCAACCCGGGCTATGTTGATGTGCGCAAGTCGGAGAGGCTCGTTGAGGCAGGACTCGCAGACGCCTTCTGCCTCCGTCTGCAGGTGAGTGATCCTTGGAGTAGCCAGACCTCGTTTTCTCCTAATCATGAATTTTGAGGACGTGGACGAGTGCTCGCTTGGCCTAAACAACTGCTCGGCAGCCGCCATATGCACGGACACTAAGCTGGGATACTCCTGCCGTTGCCCTGAAGGATATATTGATGGTAATGAGCAGGAGCCAGGCAGAATCTGCGCTGCTCTGCTCTGTGGTCTCTGCAACGGACGCGGTGGACTGCATCCATGACTCCGTAACCAACAACGTCACATGTGCATGTGTTGAGGGATACACTGGTGACTTCTGCGAGGTTCACCCTTTTTTCTTGCCACTTTTATTTCTTGTCTTTTGATTTACTATTTGAATCTATTGTTCTTGAGATCTAACGTTTCAGGTATCGCCGTTGATCCAGTTTTTAGAGTTTCTTTGCATTTCGATGCTGGTTAAATTATTGAACTAACCAATTCATTCAGACCCATTTAAAGTAGATCCTTTCTTCTCTCTTTTTTGAGCTTTTTGGTTGAAAAGGGGAACAAAATAGACATCAATCTTTACTATTTGATAACCCACTCTTTTTTCTCAGTGAGGCTTGTCCGTAGTTTGACCATCCTAGCTCGAGATTAATAAGTTCAATTCTGGCACAGGTGGCCCCGTCGAAGGCTGGTCTGCTTCTGATGCTTCTTCTCGCCCTTCTCTTCCTCCTCCTCTGCCTCCTCTGCTGCATTTACGCTTGCACTAGATGCAGGTCAATTCTTTTCTTTTTTGTTGTTAACTGACACACTAGAGGTTAATAATTCGAGGCGCATTTGAGGTGTTTCGGAGCGGGCGCCAGTAGTGCAGGAAGTCAGGAGATTCTCGAGGATTATGTCACAATTCCGCGGGCTCAGCTCAAGTCCGGATACAGGGATGAGATGGTGGACAATAGCAGATTAGGCGGATATCTTGACGGGGACGGGGCATCTATCTCCAGTGGTGGCTCTCTTGAGGAAATCGAAAGGTTACACATTGCTTTTGTTCTTGTTAAAACTACTACATTTTGAGTTCTGAAAAGCAGATTTTTCTGGAAAATTCAAAAGATGAGCCTGCAATTTTACGGACGGAAGATTAGAAATAATCAGACCAAGAATGAAAGTTTTCAAGAAAAGTAACAACTGACGTGACAACTCGGGAAATTCGAACGACAACCGTCACTGACGAAGACGGAAACACTCACGTTACCCAGTCACATGTGAGTCTTTTTTTTATTACGAAGTCCTTAAGTTGAAGTTCTACAGTTTTGAAATTATAGCTGTAAAAAATTATATTAAAATCTTCCTTTTAAATAAAATTTTGTTTTTGAACAAAATCAGTTCATGCCATATTCTTTCTTTGAGGTGATTACTCATGGCGGAGCGGCTGGATCAAACAACATGGAGACGGAAGTCGATCAGTTTGCGATGACTTCATCGGATCATTACAAACATGCCGTTGCTGGAGGAGCTTCTTCTGCTAGTCATGTCACTTTTATATCCCATTCACTTACTCACTCTGCGAGTCCCGAATAGTCATGAATTATTTGTTCAGTACAACTCGGGCTATGACTCGGGAGAGGATGTGGGCGACGCGCAATTTGACCGGACGACTCGAGTGACTCAGTCGCACGTCTTCGAGCCGGGCATGGACCAGAGGACTGGACTCGAGAGGAGAACTAACCAACTAGTCAGTACGACCAATGCTCAAGAAGTCAACTATTTCTGAGCCGTCTCCGAATCCCTTTCTACCCCATACACTCGCTTTACATCCCTTCACATGCTTACCCTTCGATTCTGCATTACTTTAATACGTTTGCCATAACAGAGAAACTTTTGCAACGCCATGTATAGGAAAGAAATAAGAGTAGAAAGCGAGTAGATCTCCCACAGCAATTCAGTCAATCGACGCCTTTCGTCGATTCTAGCGGCATCTAAGCGGTCTGCTAATGGTCGCTGTCGTAAAATGCTTTCCAGTCATTCAATTGACAAAGAAGGTGATATTATTACTTATTCAGGCAACTTTTATGCGAATTGTATATTGCATCACACATTCAACACATATTGGTCTCGTTCCTAAGCGGAACGGCCTCGTTAGCGCAACCTTTGCCTGAGCGAGAAAAAAACAGTAAAAATACCTGAAAGCCTAAGCCAGAGCGGAATTTTTTTTTAAATACTTTTAAATACACTTGTTCAGTATGTACTGCAATTTACATAAAAGTTGCCTGAAAATGGTAATAACCCTCACCTTCTTCTGTCAATTGCCTACTCGCTCAACCCAGTCTCTCCATCGCATTTTGAAAATTAATTTAAAATAACCGGTTGATTCTTACTGTTTATTATTTAGTATTGTGAGGAACATGAAGTTTCCGATTTTCGATGATAATGCTAGAGGTCATTTTATTATAACGATTCCTAATTTAGTGGAGATTTTATATGGCTTTGTCAGACTCTTGCCATGCTCACAACGTTATCTTTCAAGATAAATCACTGCCGATAATCATTGTGTACTTGTGTTTCAAACCATAAAAGCTATGTGAGTATAAAAGCGAATCGCGTTCAGAAGGCCTTATGACATGACGGGAAATGACTTTATAGAGAGAAGCATCTTCTTGCAAGCGAGTAATTTCATGAATACATTTCATTGACTGCTCCCAACAATTCAACAAGGCGATTTTTCAAGGGAAATTGCACCGAGATATATGATCTTTCTGAATCAAAAAGCACCTTATAAATGACATCTACAAATGATATTTTTCTTGCAATTATTACAACCATCAAATTTATGAAATGCAAATATGAAATCTGAACAGTATACTTAATGGAGGATAATATTAAAAGTTCTAGTCATCAACTAAATGCGTGTTATCTGAATCTCACGATTTCATCGGTAAAGAATCAGATTTTCGTGTCACAAATGAGCAATAAATGTCTTCGAAATTACTGTAGAAGTCAGAGGACAAACTAGCAGAGAAGTCATTACTGTAACCATTTTACAGCTGAATAACAGTAAGAAGTGACCACTTCAACAGTCTGAGAGTCCATCAACAGAAGTGATTATGGTAACAATTTGAAATCATCATAACAAGCGAAATAACATTGAGAAAAAATATGGGTCATTTGTCAATTTCTATGTCAAAGTATCTCTGAATAAGTGCACAATTTGTGTAGCAACACATCTAACAGTGGAAAGAAATAACAAGAGCAGTACATAACCGTATATATATAGAGAGCGTTCTCATTCGCGTATCGCCAAAGAAAAACTACGCATACAATTGAGTAGAGGTTGCGTGAAGCCATGGACATTCTTCACCGAAGATTGAGTCTTGAGCAAGTCACTTAAGTCAATTCAATCAAGCACACGGTTCACAAGTCATCCAGTGCAGTGACTGCAATTATTCAAGCCTAAGAGAGAGAGAGAGAGAGAGAAACATAAGTCAAAAAGTGTAATAATTTGAGTAAACCAAATGGTGGAAACAAGTCTTCAATTACGGTCGAGTCAACCAAATGGTGGAAACAAGTCTTCAATTACGGTCGAGTCAACCAAATGGTGGAAACAAGTCTTCAATTACGGTCGAGTCAACCAAATGGTGGAAACAAGTCTTCAATTACGGTCATTATAAAATGAGATGTGAATGGCGAAATTTTCACTTGAAATTTTTTTAAACTATGAAAATGCTTCTTTTCTTACCACGACTTGCACTTTGAATGACACAAAACTTTTAAAATGTCGAAATGGTTGCTTGAAGTGAGAGAAAGCGAGTAGATGAAGGGGATAGGTCTACTTGATGCGATGCAGACCTGTCGGCAGCTTATACGCCTCGACATAGTTGGCTGGCAGCATGCCCCATTGCAGCGTGCGCTGTACTGTTCCTGTCATCCAGCCCTCGTCCACCTTCTGGCAGTTCACGATGATGTCCCCTTCCAGGAACGAAACCTTAATAGTTCAATCGATATACCCAAACCAATGATAGAAATACTCAAACTGCCCGAAAGAGTATCCAGTTATTGACATAAGAAAAACAATCTCATGTTTTTCGGGTAATTTTCTAAAGCTATTACGTGTTTTTAGCGTTCTTTAATGCCAAATCATCTTCTAATGGATCAATAGATTATAAAAGTCCAGTTAATGAAAAGTCTTTATGCAGAAAATCTTCGCTCATCTACAACCTATAAGAATATCGCGTTTAGAGTATAATTTTCCTTAGTGAGTTTCTATGTGAACGAATGCTTTCCAACCTCGTCTTTATCAGCTGCAGTGTAGTCATAGATGGCCTTGACTGCAAATCCGACGGATGCAGCCGGCACTGCCCCATTCGTCTTCGCAGTAGCTGCTGATTGAACAGTACGTGTTGATTGACTGACAGTAGCCCCGCCTCGAGCTGCTTCTTCTGCAAAGTCACGACAGTAGCGGCTGGCGGGGTCATCGTGTCGCAGTCCTCCTAGAGAGAAGTGCAGCCGATAGCAGAAGCGGTTTTAGCACGCAGCGCGAATTGGAGAGACAATAATAATTGGTTAGAAAAGTTGGAGAAACGACTTCAACTAAATTTATCAGAGAAGTATATGAAAAGATAACAAAATGAAAATGTTTAAAAACAGTTCAGAACTGAATCATCAGCTAGGCCGTTTCAACAGAAGCTCAATTTTGTTATTCAATAGCCCTGACCACTCTACTCCATCAACAAGTAAGGGAGAGAAGTGGAAGAACAACGCATCTCACGAAAGTCACTGTGCTTAATAAAATAAAGTTACAACACATTTTATTCTGAATTAAAGTGCTTGAATTCCAACAAAAAAGTGCTAAAAGATGGAGTAAATGGAGTACTTACGAATCTTAGCGGCCGCCTGGCTGTTTGCAGCCGCTCCCCACTGACCGTTGAGCGGGTCGTAGTCTGCGATGCTGCCGACCGCTCTTGCACTAGCTGCAGCAGCTGACGGAGGAGGGTTCTGGGAGACAGCCGGAGGAACTCCTCAACACAAAAATAGCACCCTTCCTTCAGAAGCGAGACAAATTAGCTCGGCTAATCTTTTCGATGAGCTCAATTCACGACTCAGTTTAACTAATCCATCAGTTCATCCTATTCAGCACTCCTTTCACTGCAGAAAGCACACGAAAAAGGTGAGATTCATGCCTGATGAGCCTTCTTGAGAGCAGTACATGAGGCTGCCGGAGAGGCCGGTTGAGCTGCGCAGCTCAGGGCTGCATTCTGGCAGACTCCTCCTCTCTCCTTCCATTGCACTTCCGACGGAGTGGCCAAGCAATTGTCGCCCTGAGGCTATCAATCAGAACACACGCACTCATGTTATTTGGTTAGCAGCATCGTACACCATGGAGAATATACCGCTGAGGAATATTCATGCGAAGTAAATTTAGTCCCATTCAGCCTCTCTTCTTTTTCGCAGCCTTCCAAAATTTTTCGTTCAAGACAATTTTCATTATTTCACAACTCTGCTTTCTCTCAGTTATGCAGTGACACATAGAAGTTGATTCAATCAAAATCGACCTGATAATCTTTTTTTCTTTTCGCGTATCCTTTGAATGATGAATGATTCTCTCGATATTGGAATAATATTCTTAAAAATGCATTCGGCCAGTCATTCGATTTTTTTTCTGTTCGAGTGTTTTCAAGAATTTCCCTCATCAAATGAGTTTCGCCTCCTAGGCGTCTCTGTGATGAAAAATTTAATGTGAAACCGCTCTCGGTGTGCAATATTTGTCAAGTTGCTACAAAGCTCCTCCTTCATCTGCCAACTCATATTCGAATGACTTGAACGTCTCTAATCCTAATGACTTTTCAGTCGTGTCGGAACACACTTCGAGTGACTCTTCTCTTGTGGGCAGTGCTTCTCCCCTACTTCTCCCCTACACACACTGCTTCTCCCCTACTTCTCCCCTACATACACTGTGTTTCTTCCCCCCACCTTGTTGTGCGTGAACAGCCGAAAGCGTGGAGTGAAACACCGTTTATGACTAGGGAAGAAGCACAGGCAACCAAGAGTGAACCAGTTGAGTTGAGCAGAGGAAGACCGAGCTAGTGGAATAAGACTGGACTAGCAGAGCAAGACCGAGCTAGTGGAATAAGACTGGACTAGCAGTGCAAGACCGAGCTAGTGGAATAAGACTGGACTAGCAGTGCAAGCGAGCCTACAGAAAGAGTCAACATACACATTTCAGTACTTGCTACCAAGTAGCTCCAGAGCGAAGTGAATCTAACAAAATCTGTAAACCGATTTTTTAATCTTAAAAAGCTTTTAAAATGCTTCAAGACTTTATAGTTAATGACTAACTAAAAGTTTAATTTGAACATTAAATAATCAATTGCACTTGTTAATTTGTAATAATGACTAACTAAAAGTTTAATTTGAACATTAAATAATCAATTGCACTTGTTAATTTGTATATGAATGCTGTGAAATACTCGAAAGAAGCTCCATATTCAAGAGAAATCTAAAAACTAGAGTCAAACACACAAATTCTAGAAAGAGAGGAAATTAATATTAAAGTAACATTCACTTTTTTCAAAAGTAAACTAACAAAGCTGGCATCGAGCCAGAAATACAACAGCAGAAGAAAGGAAGGCGAAAGGGAGTGAATCATATCATTTAGTTGCAACAGAAAACACCAGTGCATTTTATTAACATACATTCCGTGTCATAAACAGTGATTGCCGTGAATTTTAGTACTTGAAGGTGCTTATGCAAGGCATTTATGTGATAAACTATTGAATTCAAAGAGCCAGTGAATTTTAGTCTTCAAGTATACGGTGCTTAAGTATACAAGTTATTTGGTGTTTAACATAAGTATACAATTTGGTATTGGCGGGGTTGCAATGTGCTCTAATGACAGAAAAACAATTTTTAGAACTATATTAAAATATTAATAGAAAACTAATAAAACTACTAGTAAATATTAATAGAAAACTAAGCTCAAGGTGGCATTCGAAAACAAGGAAGATTACATCAAGTTTCCATATCAAAGAACTTAGTGAATGCTCATCTTAGGGGCTTAGGGGTTTGGTTATACAAGGAAACGGTTAAGAAAAAGGGGATACGGTAGCGGGTAAACGGTTACGAAGTCTCTTCTCCCGCTGAGGAAGGACCTGACTGGGCATTTCTCTTGCTTCTCTCTATAATCACTCAGATTCATAAAAAAAAACTCAATTTTTCTATGACAAGTCTCTTTCATCATATTACCTATATAATCTAACGCCCGCACTTTCTTGACTTCCAATCGGAAATTTTTTCATGCAAACATCAACAAAGTTTTTTAGAAGACAAGGATAATGCTTTAGTAGATCATCTGCAATCAACATAAATGGGAACACCTGAATTAGTAGCAATTGGAGACGAAACAACCCACCTTTTACCAAACCAGAGCTATATCCAAAAACCAATTCAAAGAGTGAGGTGAAATGGAAACCAGAAGAATAGACAGACTATTTATCATGAAAGTTAAGTCACAGAGATCAAAAATGAGAAAACAACAAAAAATACGGATGATTCTCGCTAAAATCGTGAAACTTGAGATCTGACGAATGAATTTGCAATGTTTTATAGCTTTCCCTGCTTTTTTAAGAACTATATAAAGAAAACAACGAAATTGAATCCATCCGAAGTTCGAGTTTCAAAGATTCTCAAGCTCGTAACAAGATATAATTTAAAGACTGAATTAAAAAGAACTAGCTTGCTTCAAACATGACACGTAAAATACTTTTTCAGAATCTAATCAACACAGGTCACCATCATTCTTGAGCATTTTGAAAAACGACCGCTCCTTGAGCGGGTGAGTAAAGAATAATGAGAAGCTCTTCCTTCTTTGCCCTACACCTCGAGCTTCGCTCCTCATTAATTTAGACTACCTCGCTCGAAAAGCGGTTCTCATACATAATTATTCAGTAGATTTGAATGGCCTTTGTAGGATAAGCACTGTTTTGCTCACCAACCGTTTTTAACCGTAAAAAAGGTTAAAAAGTAAAACTAATTTACTCACATACAGTCAGATACATACAGGTTTTATTTGAATTTTCCTATCAGAAACTTCCTGATTAGCAATAAAATGACGTATTGAGTGTATAAATGGAGCAACTGTTGCATTTTGAAAGGTCATTTTATTGCTAGTCAGGAAGTTTCCTAACGGGAAATTCAAACAAAACCTGTATGTATCTGACTGTATGTGAGCAAATTAGTTTTACTTTTTTACGGTTAAAAACGGTTGGTGAGCGAAAGAGTGCGCAGCCGTAGATCTATGCAAACCAAAGCCCCTCAAAAAACCCCAGAAAAACTATTATAGCATGAATATTTTAGAAAAAAACGGGAAAAAATCTACAATTTTATAGATTCCGAGCCGTCAGTTTCTAACCATTCCAAATGATTTCCTACTTTCAAGTAGTCACTTAATAACATGATCGTAAAAATGCTTAAATTATCCCTCTAAACAGTTCGGAGCATCTTTTATTCTACGAGTACCCATCGCAGCCAGCCATAAAATAGCTATGTAAGACCATGTGTAGACCTTCTCTTTTATACTTTAGGCCGGAAACTGTTCTACAATCACAAAAGACATTCTTACGAATGAACAAGTTTTTTTTCTCTTCAGATCAATTTTTTTATCTGTTATCGGTGCATATCTGTCCAATGAAATTGTTTTCAGCGGATTTTTGGGTCCTTTCCGGAAGCTTTAAGAACAGATGATTGCACCCCGCATAACAGGTGTTGATAAGTATGAGTCTATGAGTCTCGTTAAAGAGAAGACAGGAAACGTTTTGGAGTTCATGCACTGAGGACATATTGTTATTGAATCTTCATGCATTCAACGATGATTGGAATATTTCCACGGGGATCTCCCACCAGTCTCTTCTGGTTACTGTACTCCCCCCTCGTTCCTCACCTGCGTCAATGGATGCCATGTGGTTCGGTCTGGCGTCTTCCTGGTGCTTCTTCTTGTCCAACTCCCCAGTGTACTTCAATTGAGATTGCACCTTCAAGCAAGGCTCACTAACCAATTAGTATAAATCACAAGTCTACATACTTCACGGGCCTAGAAACTACTGCTAGCTTGTATTTGCCTCTTTTTCAATGAGTGAACTAATCAAATCATACATTCAGCTGGGCATTTATCTCGCTTAAAACGCGGGTTAATACTATGAACCAGGGGTTAAATAGTGACCGGATCGGTCCCGTCGGCGGATACATGTACACACACTATTGACAAAAACTCCCTCTCTTTTCTTACCCTTTTCCTTCATCCCCTTTTCTTTTTTCCTCCAAACTTTTAGCGGCGGATACATGTAAACCCAAATTGGGCGGCTCCATTTAACCCCTGCTATGAACAATAAAGCTGGCAATTAGAATTTTGTTTCTAAACCTGACAGTGTTCTTAGTTTAATCTTCGAATGTGTGGTGAGCATGACTCACTCTGGTTATAACGTTGTAATCTGTCCTTGTAAGTAAGTGTTTGAATGAATACAAATTACTCATTGTGACTATCACACAGCATCAAATCGCTGAGTATTTACCTATGCGTTGCTCTCTTTCTCTCTCTCTCTCTCTCTCTTTTTCTTTCTCTCCGGAATGAACCTTCTATTCACCTGAGTATTCTTGAGGTGTCTGCTTATCTCAGGGTCATCAGCGATTTCTGTTTTCATTCCTTTCATCTTCTCATATTGTGCATGGTAGGCGACCTGGAAATGCACAAGGAGTAGATGATGTTAATGATGAGGAAAGGGGGGGGGAGGTGCATTGAATGGTTGAATGTGTCACTGAGAGCAGGCGCATCTTTCTTCTACTTCGTGTACACAGCTCCTTCTTCTTCTGCTTCTCTTCTAGACAGCTGATCCTATTGATCCATTACTACTCTCCACAAAATCCTCTTTCACACTGGCCAGAAGTCTTTTCACATCCCTAATCTTCCCATCTTTTTTTCTCTCTCTCTCTCTTCCCTTGTTCATTCCTCCTCCGCCCACCCTTTTGAGTCTTTCTCACCCTCTTTCTCTCTCTCTCCATCTGCGTCTTTTCCCTTTCCAATGTTTTTTGTTTCTGTGGGAGCAAACAAGCGCTAGTCAGTCCCCTTGCATCACAACACACTTCCATTCCTCCATTCTAAGAAAACAAGACGAACCTCAAAAGCAACTCTTCTTATCATATTATACTCTTATCATCAAGCATAGAATAACAATGAAAACATAGAATTCGCTTTTTGCTGAAGTCTCTGAACAAAAAAGTTCTTACAAGACTTTGGTTTTTTGTGTTTTCGGCGAGCCTCTTCATATCCGGTGTGTCAGTGACGGCAGTGGGTACCGTCTTCGGGTAATGCCTAGAGAGCGAACAGATAAAAGCAGGTATAATAAAAGATCAAGCAAAGAACGAGATTGAGTTTTTAAAAAAATTTCAAAAATTTTTTACAGGTTTGAAACTTAAAAAATGATCAAAGTTATATTATCAAAGACAATGTTTCTTGGCAAAGACAAGTGACCATTGGGAAAAGGAAGGATGACTCACGGTTCACAGTAGGGCATCTTATCATAGCCCTTGTAACTCTTCAGATTCAGAGTTGTCCCGCAGATTGTGCACTTGAAGCACATCTTGTGCCAAACCTTTAACGACAATTTTCTTATTGAGAATTCGATACTCAAGGAAATATGCCAAGGCAGAGCTAAACTATGAAGTTTCCACAATGATGGAGCAATTGAGTGAACACCGGAGCCATATGCTTTCTTTTCTCTATTCATTTTCGAAACTGATAGTTCTCTCTCTCTCTCTCTATCTCTCTCTGAAACCAACTTTTTATTCAAACATGTTTTTTGAGATTATACTTGGCAGAGATTGACAAACTCTTCCTGTACCTTTTGGCTGAAACAGCTATGTTTCCAGAGTATCAATTTTGAGTTCTACAAGAAAAGAAAATATGTTGAAAAAATGATTTAGGATGACGCAATAAGCATTTTGAGAACCTTGTCGAGACATTTGAGTTCTTCGAGAGGGTAAACCGTTTTCCCGCACTCTTCACGTGCACATTTCCTGGCACTCATCTCCGCCTTCCTTACCTTATCAGAGAAGGTTTGAATATCAAAATCAATTTCATTTCATCGAATCGAATGAGCAACAAGAAGGGTTGGAGGGAAATAAAGTGTAAGACTGCAATCCACGAATCGAAGTTTTGAGTAAATTGAGAGAAGTGGAAGACAGAACGAAAGAAAAAGATAGAAATAAGAGGCTCACAAACTAAAATTACAAGCTGCATAGAAGTAAGGCGTCTGGAGGGTAAAACGGAAATAAAGGAGAAAGGTGTGAAAAAATTTGGAATTCGAGTGAAAAATTGAAAAGGTGTTTGGAAAACTTAAATAACTAAGACAAAACAGCGCTGAGTTAATTCAAACAGAAAGAAAAAGATACATATAGAACAAATAACAGATATTAAGAGAACAACGAAATAACGTGATGTTGAGAGGGCGAGAGAAGGGGATTTCAGGGGTCAGAGAGGAGTGTATTCTTAAGGAGTATTCTTAAGGAATGAAGGTGCAGAGAACTTCTCCGACCTATGGACTTGGAAGATATGGAGGGAGAGAAAAAGAAGACATCTTCCTTGCACTCCTTTCATACACAAAGGTTGGGGAGCGGTGAGAGCAGGAGTTTGTGAGAGGGGGGAGAAGTCAGTCCACACTCTGAGCTCAACCCGCCCCGTTTTCACTTTGTAGCACAAGATCAGGAAAGAACGCCATTGCAACACAGCTAATCGAAGGAGCTTTTAACAATGACAAATACACAAGAGAACAGTTATAAACTTTTTTAATCAACTTAATCTTTTAAAAAAGTTAACATTATGAGCTTTAAACCTCAAAATCCTAAAACCTCCTTTAATAATTTTATGACAAGAATATGCACGCGATTCTTTTCAATAAATTATTTTCGTTTCCTATATAAATAAAGATCGACTGCTTTTCTCTCTCATTAAATCACAACTAATGCCTGATACTCAACCATGCAAAACAAATATGAAACTATTTAATTCGAGTTCCTTGAAAACGTAATAATAAAACGTAATTATAAAAACAATAAATGAAAAAATGTTATTATAAAGCGGTACTTGTCCAGATCGACGTAGGCTGTGCTCCTATTCCCCCTCGGGGTGGGGAGCCACGGATTTATGACTAATTTTTTGATACGGTCTCGTTAGCCTAAGCCGTACGGCCTCGTTAGCGTAAAGTATTACTAAGCCTATTTTAAAGTAAAAATAACAGGGAGAGGGATTAGAAAGAGAGGAAAATAAGAGTGAACAGGAGCAACATCGTGCAGCAAAATGCAGGGGAGAGGAGCCTACATCGGAATAGACAAGTGAATCTGAAGAAAAAAAACCAAAAAAAAAACATTAAAAGCTTATGGTAAACAAGAGAGAAAAACAAAGAAAAATTGCCTCTTTGTTACTTTTTGTTAAAGCAAGTCTTTCAATAATCTTCTGTCAACTGGTTCACTTACTTCAACCGAGCTATCAAAAAAAACTTTGGGTGGTCTAAATATAACGTTTTTTAAAGATAAATTTTATTAAAAAAACGCCTAGACTTAGGAAAAAGTTCACGCTAACGAGGCCGCTAGGCTTAGGCGAACGAGACCGCATAAGAATATTTAAATTTTTTTGTATTTTTCGAACGCTCCGAAAAGAGCCCCCCCCCCCTCAAGTGAAGCGGAGCACCCCCCCAACTAAACTTGTGCCGAAAAATTTTAGAATTTTTTTGTCGATTTAATGACTTAATTGTAGCAGAAAAAACAGAGTAAATGGTGTATTAAAAACAACAGTATAAACACACTAAAAACAAAAGCCTCCGTCAAAGTAAAGTGCGCCCTTCCCCAAATGAAGCCCACCACTTAGTAAAATTGTGCCGGAAAAAAATGAATCGCATTCGCTTATTTGATAGAGGCTTACCACACAAAGCTTTTGAAAACATTCAAAAAGATAGTAAATGAACTGGAATGTAAATTGCACTCACAAAAGTTGCCTGAATTTTGTAATACCCTCACCTTCTTTTGTCAATTGCGCAAAACCATAGGCGCCGTCAAGGTGTCACTAGAAACCTCACAAAAGAAAGCTTTTAGAGTGACACATTGAATGTGAAGACAGTTAAATAAAGATCCCTTGTTTTTGCTATTGATTCCTTTTTTATGCGCAAGGAGCTTTGATCGAAATAAATGGTCCACTACAGAAAGTAACAGGCGGGCTCGATGTCACAAGAAAACACCGTCAGAGAAGACAGAAACGGAAGTGACAGGCCTCATTCTCAGTCAGTATTCATGCGTAAATTTCTTTTTTCTGATGAAATAGTCAAAACGACGTGGAAAATTTTTTCCAGACTAGTGGCTTACGACTCGATCAGTGAAGAATCTTCAAAGAGTGGCTCACCTGAAGTTAACAATGGAAAGAAGAAAAACAGTCGTCCCATGGAAACATCCGCTTCAAATAAAGGTTTCATTTAATCATTGCCTTTTTTCTTTGAAATTCATGATATACGTCTTCAGAAGTAACGCCTTCTAGTCAATCACCGCTAGACCGTCGTGCCAATGCCTCTCGCAAGTCCGACCGACGTAATGTTTCTCGCTCTCCAAAGGAACGGTGGTCGGCTTTTCGAAAGCGGGCTCATACACCTACTTAGTAAGTTCTCTGAGTAATTTTCAGTGGCTTCAATCACGTTTTTTTTATTAGCTCCCGCCACGACTCGATTGGTCGTCGCAGTCGCTCGGTTGCCCGCAGTAAAAGAAGAGAAAGGAAAGCTAGCAGATCGCCTTCTCGAAGGCATCATCGCAAGGAAGAGCACCGCAAGTCGAAGAAGGAGAGGAGAACGAGGTATTCTTCTGATATTTAATCATTATTTTTAGCGATTCAACATACTATCTGCCGTCTTAGCAGTGTATGCATTCCAGGAATTGTATATTCACTTATTTTTTTCTTTCATAATAATAAAATAGTTACTTCTGTTAATGAAAATTTTATATACAAAAAAATAAAATGTTGGTTTTTGGTATGTTCAAAAAAGAAGGTGAACAAGGACTCCTACTTCTATTTGAAAAAAAAATCGGACCATCTGTCGGGTACAGGCGTTAAATGAGACCGGTCTAAGTGACGTTTGTATGCGCCGAGCGAGTTGAATAAGATTTGGGAAAAGGCAAAAAGAGTGAAAAGAAAAGTAGAGAAAGGGTAAAATAGAACGGAAAAAGAAGAGAATGTAGATCATTTCCGGCGCGAACATTTATTCGCAAACATAGCGGGCAGCCACTGTTTCTATCAGGATAGGTCTGTCCTGCATCTCAGGGGAGCGCGTACCCTGCCGCGAGGCGGTAACATGCGCGAGGAAGATTATTATATGTATGAAGTGGCTCCGATAACCCCTAATTCATGTTTTGTTGCAGCAAAAGAGATCGGTCTTCACACAAAAGTTCGCGTCGTAGCAAGAGGAGCAGGCGAACTCAATCATCTTCTTCTTCATCTATTGAAAGCCAAACTCTGCTAGGGGAGATTGGTCGCAACCACGGCTACTTGGTGAAGAAGGCTCAAAAGAGAAAGCATAAGAGTGCCTCCTCCAGTTCTTCTTCTGGACCCGAATCTTTGAATGTTAGTCTCCAAGGCAGGGGGGATTCGAGAGCGGGACTATTTTTGAACACAGACTCGCCTTTTAAGATAATGAGTTTTATGGGTGCGTTCCCCATGTAAGAAGCTATTTCTAATTCAAAACATATACATATTTGCACATGTGTACACACCCATGAAATATAAAACAGCGGTGCAATGATGAACGACAGTACTTGATTGTTTAACTCTTGCCTCAGCATCATATAATTCATTCTTCTCTCAATATCTTCGTCTTTTGATTGATCTTTCTATAGGATGAGATGAAATTAATATTGAATATTCTGAAAAACAAGCAGAAGCATCCTAATAACATACGATTCATTTCACAGAGAGGAGTTCCGTTTGCGAGTTCGCTGCCTGGAGGAGTCGCTCCCCCCTTGGCAGCCAACGCTTTCCACGATTACTTTAATATCCCAACGCCAGTGCCGCCTCCTCAAATGATATTCATGCAGCCGTTGGTAGGGGTCTCACCAATCCTCCCTCCCCCACCCGCTCCACCGCCCGCCATCTTTGACCCCTGCCTCTCCTCCACCAGCCACGCCCATCCTCCGCCGCCTCCCCCTCCCCCGCCTCCTCCCCCGGTCTCCATGTCCATTCCTCCTCCCAACTTGATTATTCCTCCTCCGCCCACCATGCAACTTCCTCCCGTCATGCTACATCCAGGTGTACCTGATCCCATGATGGTAACCTATCATATACCCATTCCTCCACCGGTGAATCCTAATCCTCCTCTGTTATCGCATTCCCTACCAACGACGTCGTCTCAGAATCAGAATCGATTAAGTACGATAACTTCGTTGCCCCGCCCACCGGGGGCGAGTAGACGAAGTCCGCGTCCGGTTGTTCTGGACAGGGCGGCCCGCAATCAGCGGCCCTTTGACTGGGGGAGCGGATGTGTCGAGAAGTACGACATACTTGATCAGGTATCCTTTCTCATTCTACTCGAAGGGTTTTCTTATGCTATTTTTTCACGCCGGCTCAGACTTTAGTGATGTCAGCGGCCTTTCTACGCTTGCGCATTACAGTAGCCCTAGTATTATATATGAATTGAATTTCAGGTGGGAGAAGGAACATATGGCCAAGTGTACAAAGCTAGAGACAAAGTCACCGGAGAAGCCGTCGCACTGAAGAAAGTCCGTCTAGAGAACGAGAAGGAAGGTTTCCCCATCACCGCCGTGAGGGAGATTAAAATTCTCCGCGAGCTGAACCACAAGAACGTCGTCCGACTCATCGACATCGTGACGGATAAGCAGACGGCGGCGGACATGCGTCACGACAAGGGCTCCTTCTATCTCGTGTTCGAGTACGTCGACCACGACCTGATGGGTCTGCTGGAGTCGGGGCTTGTGGATTTTAGCAAGGAGCAGATTGCCTCCCTTTTCAAGCAGCTCCTTCAAGGACTCGAGTACTGCCACAAAGTCAAGTTTCTTCATAGAGACATCAAATGCTCCAACATTCTACTCAATAATCGGTTCGTTGTTTTTTCTTCGTTTTAAGATTCTCTCTTTTTTCTCTTTTCTTTATCTCTTTACATTGTTTTCCCTCTCTCTATTTTTATCTTCTTTCTGTTTTTCTTTTTCTCTCTTTATCTGTATATCCTCGCTATCCTTTAAAAAAATCGTAATCTAGCTTCCTCGTTACAGGGGAGAGATAAAATTGGCGGACTTCGGATTAGCTCGGAAATGTGAAGATCAGGAGAGGCCATATACGAATCGAGTGATCACGCTTTGGTACCGGCCTCCAGAGCTGCTCCTGGGCGAGGAGCACTACGGCCCGAGCATAGATGTCTGGAGTGTGGGGTACGTCTTCTGTTTAATCATCCAAGCAAGTGGTTTCCATTTGTAACATTATGCCGAGTTCGACGTTACCCAGTGAATGATGAGGATTCCAGGTGCATACTAGGTGAGCTCTTCACGAAGAAGCCACTCTTCCAAGGGCACAATGAGATGGCGCAGCTGGATCTTATCTCGCGCGTTTGTGGCTCTCCCTGTGCAGAAGTGTGGCCTGATGTGAGTTATCTTTCCCATGCACTTCTACCAATTACTTACTCACCTCTAAAAGTTTTTGCACTACTCTTGGGTATTTTTCAATAAATTTCAGAAAGTTCAGAGTTTTAAGATGGTTTAAATTTTAGAATACTTCAAGAAAACCTGTAAAGAAAGTTGATGAGCGTTTGATTCAGGTGATAACCCTTCCTCACTTCACGCATCCAAAACGGATGTATCCACGCAATTTTGATCAGTTCAAATTGTTGGTTAACAATTTTTCATGATTTTATATCCGGAATCATTAATGGAACAAATTCGAGGTGTTTTGTGTAATAGAAAAGTTTATTCTGTTCAGCATCGAGAGGGAACCGCTAGACTTGATGATGATGATGCTGACTCTTGTTCAGCATCGAGAGGGAACCGCTAGACTTGATGATGATGCTGACTCTTGATCTGTTCAGCATCGAGAGGGAACCGCTAGACTTGATGATGATGATGCTGACTCTTGATCCGAGACGTAGGCCAACCGCCACGCAAGCGATGGATCATCCCTGGCTGAAAGGACTCGATCCCGCTACCGTACCCCTTCCGAAGCTACCTGAGCACCAAGACTGCCATGAGCTGTGGAGTAAGAAGCAGAAGAAGTGAGTAGTTAAGAGAATTATAGACGGACTTGTGGATCAGTGTGTTTATCTAATCCGCACTTCGTATTGAATCTATGCGCAAATCTGTGAGATATCAAAAAAGGCTAGTGATACAAATGCTCTGATCGTCTGCATTCTCTCTTTACATCACACGCTTTCGCACTCGCTTCTCCTCTCTCAATGCCTGTCATTCCCTCATGATTAGAGATCTTGAAATGCATATGTATATCTGCGGGTAGGAAGAAACAGCCTGTTGTGGATAGAATAATGAGGGCTGTGTTTTCCAGGTTCCGTAGTCAGCCACTCCCACATCAGAGTCACTCGATGGAGCGGCAACGAAGTCTGGGTCCACCCAGCGGAACCGCCTCCGCTCACTCGAAGCAAGGTGAGATTTTTTGAGCTTAGAGCGAAGACCCGCCGCAAGTAACCCTACCAGTGCTCGAAGCCAGTATGATATGTAGAGAGCACTTTAAAGTGTGCTTTGTTTAATCGTAACAAAAGCCGTGAGCGAGATAAATGTATCGTTTTAAAAGGCAGAGTTCATAACTGAACAACCGTTATAAAATACATTTTTTTTAGATCCGCTTCTCTGGGCGTGGCTTGTAGATCCGCTTCTCTGGGCGTGGCATAATGATATTGTGTTTGACTAATGTCCGAAGAGTCCCAAGTTCAACTCCCACCCCGGACAGATCCACCCAAGCAAGGGGGTTAAGAAATGTTGGTAGTGCTCCGGCACGAATCTGACTCCCCACTGCTGCTACACAGACTGGCAGTAATCCAGCGCGCAGCCACGAGTTCTACTTGTATAGGTCTCTCCCGCATCTCAAGTGAGCGCGGACCCTGCCGCGAACAACTGCGAGGAAGATTATTTATTATTAGTATGCATATGCGCTCTGATGAGAAGTATGCATATGCGCTCTGATAAGAAGTGTGAACAACCGTTTAAAGAAATTTAATGAAATGGTTTATAAGTTGTTTGTGATGAAAATAACTATCTATTTACTCTATGCTCGTACTAGACGTGGCCATACGCTCCGTCACTAGGATAGCCATTTTTTTCTTGTCTCTCAGCTCTTGAACACATTTCTTATATTTTTTCAATTAAAATTTTTTTCTGTTTGGTATTCGAGCTTATTTAAAAGGTTATAGAATAGTGAGTGATTGCAGGGACGTCTTCCAGCTCGGATATTTATGATAGCAGCAATGCTCAGGATGCACATGTTATTCTTCCTCTTCTCGACAGTATGACGGAGGAGGAAGCACAGAATATGCTATTCAATATGCAGGTATCGTCGTACTCTGAACCCTTTCAGATAAATCAATCAGTTATGAGAAAGGCCTAACGCAAGAATTCTGGTCGGTTCGAACTAGTGTATTTATATGGGACTTGAATGAAAATGAAGTACCAAAATCAATTCCAAGATCTCAATTTAATAGAAAGTGAGATAGATCTAGAGGCTATTCAAGCCTTATGAATTATGCTAATCTGGAAAGTTCTGTTTTGAATAATACGTTAATTATAATCATGATTCATGAATAATCAACCGTCAATATGAAGAAAGAAAACTTATGCGAAAGAGTGGTTAAGTGGACGAAGAGAGATTCCTCCCAGAAGGGTAATTAGTCAGAGATGTGCAAAGAATGGACGGAAGCATAAGAAAATTCAAGGTGATTTCTGGCTAAGACTGGGCTCATTCACTGGAAAATATCACATAAAGTCTGATTTGAGGTATCATGAGTTTAACTCGTCAATTTTATAAATGGTTTCAGAAGGACGGAAAGTGGTCGGAAATTCGTCCAGTTGCAGACCGATCGATTAAAGATCAAATCCGTGAAAGAGTTCTTGCCAGGTCAACAGGTAATCAAACAAACTATTTTATTTACTCTTTAATCAAACTATTTCTACAGGAAATCAAAGCTGTGTTCCATTAAAAAAAACACTTAATTTCGTCTTTGTGACATGGCAGGTCATTCCCGATTCTCCACGGGAGGGCCTACAGTACCTCAACACACCGTAATCCCTCGAGTAGGGTCCGTCCCTTCTCACACAAATGAAATGTATCCAGATGTATCTCATTCCTACTCAAAATGGAGTTCATCACAAAGGTAACGGTCCCTCTCTCTCTCTCTCTCTCTATCTCCCTCCCTCATTTTATGTTCTTCACAATCCTATCTTTCTAAACTATTTTTAATTGATTTTTGTACTATGATTGTTGTCGTTTTTGATGAATAAAACGATTGAATAATTGAAAATTCGTGGTTCTTTTCATTGTTTTGTCTTTTTAGTCTGAAAACTGGTTCGAAAATATAGCTGATTTTTGTCTCGATGTAATTTCGGATGAATGATTCAAATGTTATCAGTAATATTGATTGAATTTTGTTGATGTGGAAGAGAATAGGGTTTAATTAAGTCCTTGTGATGCTGTTTCTTAGTGTGTAACAGTTCCATCTTTGTCTGTTGTTCCGTGATGAATTTGATCTATAAAAAAAGAAATGAGTATGGATGGAGCGGAGGAAGGGAGGGATAATGATAGCTGGATAAGAAGAGCTTAGAAGCAGGGGAGTTCTCAACAAGGAAGATATCTCCTCATAGAGAGAATGTCATACATCCAGACACAGCTCCTCTTGATCTACCCGCAAGGTCGGTTCATATCAATCACAACTTTGGGGAAAAGATTGAGACATCGGAAAGGGGAAAAGGACTAAAAGTACAAGAGCGTTGAACTTTTATCATTCAAGGTGACATGTTGAAACAAGTCATTAGTATGTCTGCTACTCCGTTCAGCCAACGATAGTGGTGGATATTGTGATGTAAAGAAGCGGGAAAGATATTTTTAAATCCTGGATGACAATATAGTGAGAAACCATGAGTTTGTATATGAATAAAAGGTTTTGTTTTCTAAAGGTCATTCCAGGGCTCATTTGATGTACATTCGAGTAATCAGTAACATTCGGCATAGTACAGTATACTATAAGAAGGGTTTATATATGAATGTGAGTGGAACATTATATTAGTGCAGTCGTAATCGGATGGTTTCGATTGAGGCACAATGGCTGCGGCAGTGTTTGCAACTCATTGTTGAAGTGGAACTCATCCGAAAATTATTGACTACGGGAACAGCCAGACGACGTTTAGAATCTAGAAGAAAAATAGAGAGTAACAGGGTTATCAACGATTAGGGATTCAGAGGTGTTTGAGAAAAAGGGACGTAGAGTTTAATAGAAAGTATGGGATTTAGGTTCAATCAATCATAAGAAGTTTGTGAGCTATAGACGTCAAGGATCTAGAAGGTATATGTGATAAGGGATCTAGGGTATATGATAAGGGATCTAGGGTATGTGATAAGGGATCTAGGGTATGTGATAAGGGATATAAAGTATGTGATAAGGGATCTAGGGTATGTGATAAGGGATCTAGGGTACGTGATATGGGATCTAGGGTATGTGATATGGGATCTAGGTTCAATAGACAAATTGGAGGGTAACGCTTGATATGTGTTATGGTGTCTAGAGGTTATAAACCATAATGGAATCGAAATTAATGTATTCAAACAGAAAACAATGTATGAGGTAGGGGAGATAAATGATATTTGTTATAAAGATGTGCATAATTGAGATCCGATATTTTGAATGGAGTGTAAGAGTTTTATATTCATACTTAGGAAGTAGGGGCGATTTGAGCTCTTACATTCTTGAGAAGATTATCTCTCTAGGATTCAAGGAACGATTAGAGATTTAGGGTTCTATAGGCCATTAGAGATCTTGTCTGATAGCTGTAATAAGGGCTAGGAGCAGTAAACCCTTATAATTTAGGGTTCTATAGGCCATTAGAGATCTTGTCTGATAGCTGTAATAAGGGCTAGGAGCAGTAAACCCTTATAATTTAGGGTTCTATAGGCCATTAGAGATCTTGTCTGATAGCTGTAATAAGGGCTAGGAGCAGTAAACCCTTATAATTTAGGGTTCTATAGGCCATTAGAGATCTTGTCTGATAGCTGTAATAAGGGCTAGGAGCAGTAAACCCTTATAATTTAGGGTTCTATAGGCCATTAGAGATCTTGTCTGATAGCTGTAATAAGGGCTAGGAGCAGTAAACCCTTATAATTTAGGGTTCTATAGGCCATTAGAGATCTTGTCTGATAGCTGTAATAAGGGCTAGGAGCAGTAAACCCTTATAATTTCCGGTGAATTTGTTGGGATCCAGGAGATAAAGAATCTAAAGAGGACAGACTACAATGAATCTAGGGTTTTGATAGACGCTGAGGATCAGGGGGTAGTATAGCAAAAGGCTTTCGAGGTCTAGGTTATGTCCGTTCAGGATCTAGTATATGTAATTTATGAGAGATCTATGCTTAATACTAGTAGAGGTTTAGAGGTTGGTAGATGGTATACGACCCGGCAGTGGTAAACGAAAAAATAGGGTTCAAGTTGTAGATAATAGGGATCTAGTGTTAAAAAAGAGAGATCTGTCGTTTATATGGGCGAAGGATTTAAAGAGGTCTTAGAAGTCCTGCATTTGACCTTAACGTAAAAGATTGTTGTCATGAGAATACAATTATGTATTATTCAAAAGTATGTACATGACTTGAAGGTAGTTCATAAAAACCACCATTTCCATGGAAGAGATTTCTCTTGCTTAATTGAGTAATATCATCATCAATGAGCTTGTCTTTCAGAACAAGATTGATAAATCTGGGCAGACAAGCTTGTTTAATGTGGATAGCATTAGACCCTTTCTCATATAAGGATGTTGTTCAAGTGTTTTGAAAACGAGTCAATCAAGAGGTTTTGAAGTTTAGGGTGTTCCTATTCAATGAAAAATTTTCGTGTGTGATTCTCGCCCCCTTCGCTCCTCATTCTCCATCCATACTGTGAATAATGTGATACGGGAACTGTTGATGATATACGGTTTTGTTCATGTCGTTTGTTGTTTGTGCACAGTACAAATTGTGTGACAATTTAATGAAATATATGTACACGAATGTGAAGGAAGGTGGAACTGTTCATGAAAATGGTTAATCATGACGATTGTTGTTCTCTGCCATCATTTGACGAACTCTTAGTCTCCAAGTGATGCCAGGGATTCTGTGTCATCTCAGGAATGACATAGTCAGCAACATTGAAGGCTGTTTCTCTCTGCTGCCAAGCCGGACTTCTGCCTGAGGGCGATGGTGAGTTCTGCAATTATCGATTGAGAAAGATGCGAAACAAATGCTGAATCAAAATATAATGGGAAAAGATCTAGCAAACCATAGGTTTATTTACATGGCTAAATTGAGAACTAATGCAGCTTAAATGCTGAACAATAGACAAATTGCTGGTAAAAAGGCAAGAAATCGAAGCGAAATATTGAATAGGAAAAGAAGAGCTACTGACGTTGTTGGAAAACCGGTTGTATGGCGATTGTCCTGTGTTGCAGTAAGGACTACTGTTCGGAGTGAAACCACCGCCGCGATTGTAGCTCGTCTGAGGTCTCCCACCACTTCCTCTCCACCTCCCGTCACCGCTCCCTGGATACCGCATCGGACCTCCCCCTCCATATGCATTCTGAGGTGCAAATGGACTCGAGAACGACTGTTGGAAGCCTGAAACAGGCCTTGTTTCAGCATTTGTACCATAGCAGGCTGGAATTTCATAGTACGGCTGAAATAGATATAGAGGCCCGCAAAAGACAGTAATTCCATACAGCAATAAACCATTATTAGCTGAAAGAAGTACAGAGGGAAATAATTTTGTGTGAAGCTCTCGTATCAAAACTAAGAAACAATCTCCCGTCGAACATCGAAAACAGCCCTTCAACACAAGTTGCGACTTTGCCAATCAAATTCTGACCTCCTCTTCTCTGATTGTAGGGTTGGGAATTCGGAGTTCCTCGATATCCTCGCGGGGATCCTCTGGCCGGGCTAGGATACATATCCGCGTTGTTGTACATCTCTTCGCTTATTGGATTTTATCTATAAAATTCATCACAGCATGGTAAAGGTAAAAATGCTCAAAACGACACATACAACGGCATGTCATCATGATTTTTTTCAAACAACTTTAATGAATTGTTTCAATAATTGTGGATATTTTCCTATTGTGATTATAACTAAAATTTGAAAACTAGATATTCTTAGAAAAATAGCCAACTGTGAACAAAAAATTAAGCGATTCGTTCGCTGTGGAACAGACTGGAATAATTTATTTGTTAATGTGAAGTTCTTATTAAGAAATATGTTTTGATATTTTAGTGCGTATTGAGAAGTTCACCAGTTTCTGTTAAAATACGAAGTCAGGAAATGCTTTTGGAATAAGCGAAATCAGGAACTTCGGAACGAAGAATCGAAAATTTTATAAGCACTTGAGTGTCAATTTTTCGATGAGCGGTTTCCATAATTTTTCGCATTACGACATTTCGCTAATATTTTTCTCAAAAGATCTAATTATGTGGCTGATCGTTTTATACGGTCTCTTACTAAGCCGTACAGCCTCGTTAGCGTTATCTTTACCTTAGCCTAAGCACAAATTCCAATGAAAAAATTTCAATTGTGGAATTCAGGGTGTGAGTTCTCATGGTGCGAAATGTCGTGATACCGGATGAGCGACATCCACATCCTCTATTCTTTCCATTTTTTTTAACGCAAAGTGTTTTACAACATTGTCTGAAATAAAGGTTGAAAATTTAGAGAGATGACATAGGGTCCAAGGGAAGAGAATAAACATAGGGGTTGAGAGGAAATATAGGGGTAAGCCTATACTTCCTCTCCACATCTCTCTCTCTCTCTCTCTCTCTCTCTCTCTCTCTCTCTCTCTCATTTTTTCTCTTTCTATTCACTTTGCTTTCTATAATACTCTGAACCTGAGAATTCATGAGAAGCACATGAAGTTGAGATGAAGTAAGGGTATTCATTACAAAATTTTTATTTTTCAGACAAAGTTAGTTAAAGATTAATCAAAAAATCTTGCGATAGGCAAGTAAAAACGCTCGGGCTAGAATAAGATCGACTCGAAGGTTTTACCCTGCGTTTATATTCTTCTGCGTCAATCCTCGCGTCTCCCCATATTTCCCGTTGCAGGCAGTGATCCTCTCAAAACCTCTCTGTCGCTCTCTCTCTCTTTCTCTCTCACTCTCCTCAGTTACAAATGATTGTAACCTATCGAGGATGTAACTCAAAAGTAGCGGCATCGTTGATATGGATTCATGTTCTCACCAGGGGTTTAATGGAGCCGCCCAATTTGGGTTTACATGTATCCGCCGCTCAAAGTTTGAAGGAAAAAAAGAAGGGGTGAAGGAAAAGGGTAAGAAAAGAGGGAGAGTTTTTTGTCAATAGTGTGTTTACATGTACGGGACCGATCCGGTCACTATTTAACCTCTGGTTCTCACTATATTTACATATGATTTCGCTTTTCTTCCTGTTTAATACCTTCTTAATTTTGTCCCTCTTTCCATAGTTAAATGCAGACTGTATTCACAAGGATGAAGGGCAATTTTTCTCTCTCTTTTCCTTGTCACTTCCCCCCCATTGATGTTCTCTCACGAATTACCGTACTTCGCCATATCCTTCGTCCTGTTAGACTTCAAAATGGACGAATAAATTACTGAAAATGGATGCTTAGATTAGCTATACTGCTCTAAGCTTACCTTGGTACTTGAAATTTCTAACATACTAACATACTGTTCAAGAAAACGTGAGATCTCCGAAATTCACCTTGCATGTCTCACTGAATAATTCGCACACTGAACTTTCATCATAACAGTTTCCATACCGACTGCTCAACTTTCCTTATGATCGCTTAACAAAGATTTAACACTTCATTCCAGCATCACTGTCACCTTGCACACGGCGTTTTGTACCCACGACAAATGATTACTGACGCCTAAACCTAACCTAAACGTAGAATCTCCATGGTCTGGCGCTTCGCATTAGATTCAGTCGAAAGTCAACTACAAACGACTAGGTGAAATGCTGTGATTCAATGTTGTGTGGGTGCAAAATGTCGCCAATGTAAAAAAAAACATCAAATTCACATCACAGATGAACACGTCTCTCTCGATCTGTATCAATGAACCGATTTTCTCTGCGTATTCAATACATTTCAAAAGCTCCCTATCTGATCGGTCTCTCTCTCTCTCTCTCTCTCTTTCAATGTGCTAGATCTCTTCCTAAAGTACTTCTTCACTTACTAAACATGTTTGGAAATATCTGACGTCTATGAACTTTCCAAATATTAACACGCTCACAGATCGTCTTAACTAATTTAATTTTTTCGCTCTACTTATCGCGTCGAAATAGAACTTTTCGAATATAAAGATTCTTGCGCTGATTTTTAACTTCGCCATCTCATGCTTGATTGTCGCATCTCGGTTCGCGTTCATTTAGTATTTCGGGTTGTATGCGTTGTGTTATAAATGAAAGGTTGTGATTAAAGATGGCGGTCGCACGAGTTTCCGGCTACATGCGGCAGTTCTCTGCAGCAGAGTGGAAGGCGTACTTCTTCTCCACTCACTTCTGGGGACCCGTCGCCAATTGGGGCCTGCCCATTGCTGCTCTTGCGGATCTGAAGGTCGCCGACTCTCTCTCTCTCTCTCTCGGATCAAGATCATGTCTTAAAGAAGGATCTAGAAAAGATCTTTTCTCGCTTTTTTTTAGAACAATAATATGCCTTTCAGATAAAGAGAAGGGTTAATGCAGATCGGACAATTACTTGTAAAATAATTGATAAAATAACAATTATAGGCAGTAACATTGTGTTCAAATACGTTCCTTCTTAGAAATACAAGATTATGCATTTTAGATGAATCCTATTGTAATATCCTTTTTCTCTCTCAGTTCAAGACTATATCTTTCAGAAAAACCCCGACATGATCTCTGGCAACATGACCACTGCGCTGTGCCTGTACTCCTCGGCCTTCATGAGATTCGCCTGGCTCGTCCAGCCGAGAAATCTGCTTCTCTTTGCTTGTCATTTCACCAACTTCTCTGCCCAGCTCACTCAGGTTCGTTTTCTAGAGAAAAAGATGAATATCTATATAACAATGAATTGAATACCCTGTATCAGCGAACCCGAGCCTCAACTGACGAGCCCATGTTCAAAATCATAATTGATGAGATCAACATTCAGAACTCGCCACAACAAAAATACCCATTTTTATAGCATTTCACCTCTTGTGGCCCAAAGGTTGTGGTTCTATGTATGTAGCAACTTATGCAAAAAAATTGAACTCTGATAAGATGACTTTTTCAGTTGACGCGTTGGGCGAATCACAACTACCTGCACATCATAGAAGATCCCGCAATCAAGAAGATCCACGATAGAGATATTCAAGCTTCTAAGAAGGATTAGCCAATAGGAATTTTCATTTGCTCACATTCTAGTCGTCTGTTGTCTAGCCGACTTTGAATATGTTTTCACAGAATCGTTTGAGTCAGAAAAAAGCGGTGGGGTAAGGGATAATTTGTGTGTATCACCCGGTAATTGAATACTTTCGTTGATCTGTTCTCAGTTGAAATATAATTTTAATGAAAAGATTGGTTTTAAGAGAGAGCCAAGGAACATGCATTAATAGAGAATGTGGGAAAAGAGATTCACTGCAAAACCTACTGGTAACTCACTGATAGTAGTTGATTGTTGTTTCGCTTGCCCAAGTATGAAATCCCTGTTTGATATAATCGATTCGGTGTTCTTACGCTATTGATTAATGCCTACCTATCTGTTAACTTAGCCATAAATACATCAAAACCTATAATGAAAGCATTTCCGTTGCAAAAAGCATCTAGTAAAATGAGATGTTCTGCGCTAAAAATACGATGAAGTTTTTCTTCAGAAAAACACAACGTTGAACAACAAACAGAGGGGGTTTGCTTTGTGAAGAGCTGGAAATAAGTTATGGACTGATTGGGTTTCTTTCAGGGAAGATTCAACGGAAGAATGCTACTAATAATAAAACATTTGAGCGAGTCTGCGGGACCTCGGATAAAAACTCGACAATCTCACAAGAAAATCACTTCCATTCAACACATGTTTTCCAAACACAGCTGTTATCTGTTTTGTATTATGACGTGCTTGCATTTGAGCAAAACGCATTTTTTCGAATAATTATTTTACTCGATTTGTGAACCGATACATGACATTAGATTAATATCATACAACTGAAAGTGAAAATTATACTCTTTCAATATCAAACAACAAATTAAAAACAAAGCGGAAGCGGCTCATTGAGTAGCTCTGCTGTACTAACGATAGGGACTGAGCCTGGATGGCTACCTCCTCTTCTTATTGCTTGCATTTGTCTGTGAATGGGGATTGAGGGAGGGCGAGTTGGACCGCCGCTCCCATCTAGCGAGTAGGGCCCGCCCCTCAACCATCCATTCTTCCTGCTTGAAGATGAGCAACACGATGAAGGCCAGCAAGGGAAGCGCCAACAGACTCATCGCAGAAATCTCCACCTGCAACGACGTCAGAAACATAGACCCTTTTTGTCGTCGATTAGAACACGTACCCAAGACGAGCAAATCACAATACTTCACACCAAAAGGCAAATGAGAATCGAAATGAAAAACGGTTCTCAGTTCTGGCTACGAATGGAAATAACATGAACTAGTTTAACTTATAACTGAAATATGTCGATTAGACACTAAATTCCACTTCAATAGACATTCACATATGGAAAACGCAGGAAGTCAACCTCAAGAATGCTTATTCACTCAACAACAATGCAATGCGGCTCATCTAATCTCTCAATCTCTGCTGAACACATCATATTTCATTTAAAAAAAACCTCATTAGCATTCTTGGATGGTTCAATGTGTAGTTGCACGATCTCCACAGGCTGATCAGCTGAGAACGTCGCGGAGGCAGACGAAAACTCCACGAGAGAATTCCGTTCGGGATCCACTCGCACCCGGTATACTGTACCGTCCCGAGTCAAGTTACGTACGATACAAACGTTCACCTGAAGCTCAAAACAATTTCTAGTCGTCTCCGCGATTGAATTTCTTCCTTATTGAAGATGTTTCATTTGAACTTTTCTTCAAAATGCTGAAACTTTACCCAACCCTTTATTAACTTACCATTATGTTTCTAAATTTTCTTCAGTCAATTGAAGAAGTAGATCACGAACGAGTGATAATGGAGTGCATATTTTTCGAGCTACCGCAATATGCGCTAGCCTACAATTGATAGACCTTTGCTCTACTCTACACCTTCCACTTTTCATTTTCGGTTACCATTTTAAGTGTTTAACGATTTAGAAGTACCAACCATTGCCGGGAGTGTCTGTGAGTGAAGGACCTCTCCGGTGGCCTCTACGCTTACAGTAACCCTGAGGGAGGGAGGCGGGAGGTTGGGCGGACCACCGAAAGACACTTCCACACCCACCTCCACTCCTTCGTCCACAGGGGCTGCCACCTTGAATATTAACAGTTCTCTCATCCAGTTTTTAATCAATAATCAATAAAATGTTGAATGATTATTTAAATACCTGGATACTTCAAGTCTCACCATGTCAAGTCCCTTGACACTTCAAGTCTCACCATGTCAAGTCCCTTGACACTTCAAGTCTCACCATGTCAAGTCCCTTGACACTTCAAGTCTCACCATGTCAAGTCCCTTGACATCCTTCGCGGTCATTCTGACATGGAAGTGCGAGGGAAAGCAGTGAGGAGGCGCGGGCTTCCCTTCCACTTCCCGTAATGCTATTCTGAAGAATGAGTCTTTTAAAATTTTCAAGCAAATTTAAATTAAAAAAAGATTTTTTATTATCTAAGAATCATTTCCGAAGCCAATCCATTAACCGCCGAGAGGCCGTATGCACTGAAAACAACTATAATAATCTGGATTATTATAATATTAGGCTGTCCCGAAAGTTTTGTAAAAATTTCAGTGTTTTTTCTGAACGTTTTATCTTTATTCATTAATAAGCTCAGTCAACAACATAATCATAATTATTAGTCACAACATTAATCTATCGAATAGGAAGGGTTTCGATTCCTTTCCTCCAGAATTCCACTGCGCGCGAATCAAAGAAGTCGTCCAATGCCCTTTTGAGTTCTTCGAAGTTCGCGAACTTTTTTGTCTTTAAGGGCAGCCTTCAGAAGGCGGAAGAGATGATAGTCGGAGGGTGCGAGGCCAGGAGAGTAGGGTGGGTGGGGAAGATTTTCACATGACAGCTCCTCTAGCTTCTTCTGGGTGAACTTGGCCACATGTGGTCTGGCGTTGTCGTGCAGGAAGGTGACTTTTGCCTTTCTCCTGCGCTTCTCTCGAACTGCTTGGGCCAGGGCACCCAGTTGAATCATGTATACGGAAGCTGGAACAGTGTTGCCTTGCTGGATGGGGTGGTAGTAGATCATGCCTTGCGTATTCCAAAAGCAGCATAGGAGAATCTTCCTCTGATGGTAGTCGGGTTTGGGTTGGATTTGCGGCTTTTCGCCAGGGGGAGCCAGACGGCATGGTGAGTATCGTTGTGGTAGAGGACCCATGGTTCGTCATCAGTCACAATATCTTGCAAAAGGTCCTTCCTATTCGCTATTCGGCCGAGAGAGTAGCGATTGGCAGATGGTCAGACGGACTCCCTTCTGGGCGTCAGTCAAAACATGTGGAATCCATCTTGACAGTACCTTACGGTAGCCGAGTTGCTGGAGTTGGCGTTTGATTGTTGCATGGCCATAGCCCAGCTTCTTCTCCAAACTGCGCCTGCTCGCTTCTGGTTCCTCTTGCACAGCGGCTCGTAGAGCATCATCTCCCAATGCAGGTGGACGGCCTTCCCTGTCTTCCTTGTTGTTGTTGTTGTTGCCGGCAAACGTCTCGCGTCGAAGAGAGTTGGCTATGGAGAGCCGCTCTCTCCCCTCTCTTTTTTTTTTACTTTTTAAATACATCTCTTCTTCTTTCCTTCACAATAGTCTCAGAACTGAGGCTACTTCTTTTGGTTTCATCCAGAGATCTTCCAACGTGAGTCTTGTTGGACGTCTAGCGCATTTGAAGAGATGGGCCACGTCGTGAGGTCCATTGAGACAGTCTGGGCAGTAGTCAGGTATCGAGTCATCGATCCGGTGTAAGTAGTGGTTGGTGTACCTGCTGTAGCCTGAGCGGAGTTGGCTCAGCGTGCAGCGGGCGTTTCTGGAGAGGTCCACTTCTTCTTCATTTATGTCCGGTGGTGGTCGGCCGCCCAGTATGACTGGACCTTGGATGGTTTCCTTTTCTTCTGAGACCATGTTTGTGTGGACTCGGTTGGCGACGCTTTTCCCGTTGTTCTTCTCTGCTGTTTCCGACAGGGCTCTTTCAACAGTGCTTCTGCATGCGATGTAAAGATCAGCTTTCATGTTGCGTGGTGGGGGTCCTTGGAGAAATAATCCGTGATGGAAGTGAGTTTGGCTCAAGGTCCTTGCCAAGTATTGGGCTGATAGCATGTGAAGGTGCGATTTCGATCTCATAACTTTAGCTTCAGCATGTATGTGGTCGACGCTGGCCATTTGATGGTTTCCTGTTACGATACGCAGGCCATTGTTCTGTCCTCTTTGAATTTTGGTATGTGCTGAGGAGGAGAGAAAGCTGGCCCAGGCTGGAGCTGCGTAGCTGTATATGGATTGGCAAATGGCTTTGTACGTGAGACGGAGTGTCTCCTTTTGGTTGCCCCATGTACTGCCGGCTAGCGCCTTCAGTACATTGTTACGTTGCGACATTCGGCCTGCTATGTCTTTCGCATGATGACTGAATGTGAACATAGAATCATATGTAACTCCAAGGATTTTGGCGGTATTCACGGTGGGTACGCTCTGACCTCCGATCGAGACATCTAGGATAGTCTTGTACTCTTTGCTGTAAGGTGTGAAGAGTAGAAGCTGGCTTTTGGCAGGAGAAATAGATAGTCCACGATTGTGGATGAACTTTTCGATGTGTGGGAGACCGGATCGTATGTGTAGCAAGGCAGTGGAAATGCTCGGATCTGACGCCCATAGCGTTATATCATCAGCATAAGAGACGATTTTGATGTTTGGATCGTTGTTCGGAAGATCGCTTAGATATAAGTTGAAAAGAAGCGGTGAGAGTGCGCTGCCTTGAGGAACTCCGCTTCTGATCAGGGATGAGCTTGAGAGGACGTCGCGAAAGGATGTACGGCTCTCCCTGTCTTCCTCTTCGAGATCCATTTGTCCTTGCTCAAAGCGAGTGAACCAGCGACTCTTTCACGGTATCTTCGCCGAATACATCCGTGATATTCCGGGCTACTTCGGCTGGAGAGGCTGCCCACTTATAGGAGAGCAAGAGTCGAAGTTGAGGTCGAGTTAAATCTTCCATTACTGGATGCATTTCGCACAGCAGGGGATATTTATACCCTCCTCAGAGAAGGTTCTAGAACATTCTCGAACCTTCCAGGCCCCACTCAGTTATTCGAAGTTTTTTCAATTCAAAATAATAATAAAAATCTACAAAACTTACAAAACTTTCGGGACAGCCTAATACAAGAAATACAAAATCCAAAAGAGTTAATATTTTTGGATAATGGAATTCGGTATGCATGGATGTCAGATTTTGTATTTGTCAAACTTTGATTATTGTCAAAAAGGACGCGGAAAGACAAGCGTAAGCATCAAATTGCACACTAAAAGGCATAAAAATGCACTCTAAACACTATAATTGTCGAATACTAAATGCACTCTACACACTATAATTATCTTTCTGGATTATTCAATAAACTACCTCCGGAGTAGGGTTACTGGTTTCGTCAGGTTATAAAGTTAAATAACAAGCTCATAATACTTTTGAATTTCTCCATGCATACGATCTCAGTTGAATACTTGACTGACTTGTAAGAGCATCCAGGCCTGAGGCCCATTATGCGGAAGCTGCCATCCTGCTGAGTGGTCGCCTCGCTCTCGTGCTGCTCGCACTGCTCACTCAGGGCCTCCACCGAAACATCTGAGAGCGACACCCCGCTCATCTCTCGCAATCTACCGTACGCACTGTAATCACATGCAACTGCCGCTTACCGTATTAGTTTTGAAATTCCTGATACGGTAAGTCACTGGTATTGAATGTTCTAGAACCGCCACAATGTCATTGCCTGAGCAACCTGTAAGCAACTCGAGTTCCCTTGATGACATTCGTCTGATGCTCGCCTTCCTTCATGGACACAGTGACTGTGGAGGGATCTAACTCATACTCTTGCAAGAAAGAGCGAATGAAGGTTCCCGGTGCCTGAAGAACATTCTCTGAGACAGTCCACCTTGGTATCATTATCTATGAGATTAAGGATACTTTCAAAGCAATTTATGGAGCGTTTCAATTCAACTTTTCACTTTCTCAACGTAATCTCTGATAAGTGTTCTCGTTAAACGCTCCAATGTCTCACCACGAATTCCAGTGAGTATGAAAATGGACTACGGTATTTTTTACATTATAATTTTTTGTTGCTGGACGTGAATATAAAAACTTCGTAGGTAATTTTTTTCTCTCACGGAATTCGTGGTGAGACATTGGAGCGTTCAACGAAATCACTTTGCAGAGATTACGTTAATAAAGTGAAAATTTGAATTGTAACGCTCCATTTTTCTCATAGAGTATAGCAACACATCTACCAGGATACGTCTGTCCTGCATCTCAGGGGAGCGCGTACCCTGCCGCGAGGCGGGAACACATCTACCAGGATAGGCCTGTCCTGCATCTCAGGGGAGCGCGTACCCTGCCGCGAGGCGGGAACACATCTACCAGGATAGGTCTGTCCTGCATCTCAGGGGAGCGCGTACCCTGCCGCGAGGCGGGAACACATCTGCCAGGATAGGTCTGTCCTGCATCTCAGGGGAGCGCGTACCCTGCCGCGAGGCGGGAACTCATCTACCAGGATAGGTCTGTCCTGCATCTCAGGGGAGCGCGTACCCTGCCGCGAGGCGGGAACACATCTACCAGGATAGGTCTGTCCTGCATCTCAGGCGAGCGCGTACCCTGCCGCGAGGCGGGAACACATCTACCAGGATAGGTCTGTCCTGCATCTCAGGGGAGCGCGTACCCTGCCGCGAGGCGGGAACACATCTACCAGGATAGGTCTGTCCTGCATCTCAGGGGAGCGCGTACCCTGCCGCGAGGCGGGAACACATCTACCAGGATAGGTCTGTCCTGCATGTCAGGGGAGCGCGTACCCTGCCGCGAGGCGGGAACAAGCGCGAGGAAGATTATTAGTATAGCAACACATCTCATTTC
This sequence comes from Allodiplogaster pararmata, assembly GCA_964056735.1. Taxonomy (NCBI): domain Eukaryota; kingdom Metazoa; phylum Nematoda; class Chromadorea; order Rhabditida; family Diplogasteridae; genus Allodiplogaster; species Allodiplogaster pararmata. Next base: position 26,671,080 of record OZ057403.1, on the reverse strand, counting down.
TTCTCGAAAAGTAACTGTTGATGTAATGTTGCCTTCGGTGATTCTTGGGCGAAGTAACGAAGGCTTTCAATTTGTGGCCCGCGCGACTATAGGCCGCGACCCACAAATTTTCTCTTTCTCTACCTTATTTTTCTTTTTCACGAGAAAGATCACCTACATATTGGTGGGACTGCCAACGAGGAGAAATTAACAGCTTCACGGACCCAGAGGATCTTCAGGCACTATTTCCACTGGAATTCCTTGATGGTTACTCTTACACCCATACAAAGCTGCAAGACAGATTCCAACAGACCAGAGCGGTCAGCTTGATGGTGCCCTCCTTGCCAACAGTGTGGAAGCTCTTGTCGTCTCCCGTCCCTCTCACATACACCGTGACTCCCTCCAAGGCCTCCTGATTCTCGCCGTCCACGAAAACCAAAGTGAGCTGGGAGAGTTTGACACTCTTGAAGGCCCCGATTGCCCCTGTCGTCGAGAAGGAGAAACCATCTTTTGTCGCTGACAAGTCCCAATCCTCCGCCCGCCTTAGAGGTCCGATTCTGCAGAGATGAAACTAATTCGAATAAAAATGAGTCTCGCTGCAATAAAAATACGAAATGATAATGATAATGAGTCTTATTGCGCTCAATCTCGCCTCGCGGAAGGGTAAGCGCTCTTTTGAGATGAGGTACAGACCTGGCCTTAGCTTTTGTGTAAACAGTACAATTAGTTAGTGGTAGAATCACTAACAACATTCTCAAAACTATTTCAGCTTAATAAGATTTGTCTGGGAATGGGAAAAGGTATCGATTACGAAGACTCGCTTCAGCGCATACGCGAGCATATTGAATATTCCACTCTTTTTTCTCCGAAATCGTTTAAAATGCAAAGAACAGAACCTGTATCTTCCATCTTTGGCAGTATGCGTGGTGTGGAAAATCTTTTTGTCCTGCTTGTTAGTCCCCACAATCTGCACTCCTTCTACTGGAGGATCTACCGAACCTTCGATGAAGATCCCCTGCCAACATTCTCTTTTCACCATGAATACTATTTTGTAGAGCTTCTATAAAACACTAACTGGATGCAAATATTTCTTTAGTCAAGTAGTGACTAAACTCGACTATCGACATAAGATAAAAAAAAAATTTTTCATCAATTTAGCGGAACTAACTTTTGAAGACTTGAATGTGGCAGCGTTCTGAATGCATTCCCCATTGAAGAAAAAGCTCTTGAGTGGCGGGTCGAATAGATGAGTCAAGGACTGCGGGACCAGAGTCAACTGTCATCACATTACATCATACAGAATACGAATCATTGATTTTGGTTTTTAAAAAAAAGCTTATTTCTGCTGTAAATGTCTACTTTATCATTCTCCCTTCCTTTGAGTGCATTTTGATAGCTGAAAAGTATCTGAAGGATGCGTAATCAATAACCTGGTGGCCACTAATCAATAACCTGGTGGCCACTAATCAATAACCTGGTGGCCACTAATCAATAACCTGGTGGCCACTGTTGGCCAGGGATTCGTGAAAGGTGAATTCACCCGAAGCCGAGATGGGAATGAGACGCTCACCCGATGGAGACCTGACAGCAAATTTGGGTACGGTAATAATTCACTCTAGAGGACCTTGATGCTTTCGGAATGCAAGCAACATTTTAAAGATGTTTATTGCACGAACTTGAGCAACAGAGAAAAATCAGCTGGGCCTGAGGCAGAAGCAATGGCGCCCGTGATCGTCGCATCGACTGCGCTGACAAAGTGTTTGATGTCAGATGGGACTGACACATCTATGGCCGGCTTGTCAAATGTCAGACAAGAGGAGAACTGAAATTTCATAGGCTTCAGAGTGCTGCATTTTCGAAGAATGTGTCAAACAATCAATCGAAAAATATAAATCAGACGTTTGAAGCCCCACCACATAATGTCGAATTGTGTACTCGTCTCTCAATGATCTTGTATTTTTTGTTATGAGAAAAAACTCTCAAAATTAAAAAAAAAGTTTTTTGTCATCGACGGGCATCTATTCCTGAAACATATAAGCTTCAACGAATCTTCGTATATTTTTGAGACGCTCTAAAAACCATAAGTAATCAATGCTATAATGTTTTTTTTGTTGTTGTTGTTTGTTGTATAGAACACAAAACTGACAGTAAGTCTGTATCCCCCGGTGGTGGGAAGGCAGATGAGATTGACTCCTGGGAGCCCGGGATGCTCTCCCTTCAGCTCCTTCTCCGATGCGTGCGTCCAATGGATGCTCGCGGGATGCGAGAGGGAAATGTGCGCGTTGAATCCGCTCTGAACGAAGTGAATCGGAGCGGGCGGCGTCTTCTGGAGGAGCAATGGCTGCTCCAACTGCTCCCAGCATAACTCCGACTCCTCACTCGACATTCGCACTGCCAAGGAGTACAGTGATTTACTTTGCCTTTACACTGTTTTCGTACCTTCTTCACGAACCACATGCATTTAACAACCACTCTGTTTTATCAGGAGAAGGTTTTTTTAGTGAACAGTTCACCTATTCCGAGTATTGGAAAAAATTAATCTACTTCCTGTTCTTTTTATTTCGCCTCATCCGCTTCTAGAACTTAACCTGTCTGAGCTGCATTTGCTTTAAATTTATGAAATTGAAATCTCTCTCAAATTAGCGCACTCTACTTGAATATTGTAAATGAAAATGTACAGTATACTTAGTTAGAAGTAACCAATGTATGATCCGGGCGAGACGTCCTTCAGAATTATCGAGTCCACCCCGCTTTGCGTGGCGATCACTTGGCGGGTGGGTGAAGACAAGAGAGAAACGGTCACTCGGTCACATCCCCCTCAAACCACCAATTTTTGAGCATATAGCCATTTACATTCAGAAAACTTTCAAATTTCATTTTTAAAGCACAAAAATTGAGATACCTATGCAAGTACATTTGATGTTGACGTCAGATTTATAGTGCGTGAAGGAAACGTCGAGAACAGCGGAATAGCGTAGATCTACTGATAATTCCGAAGGAGAGAGCGACGAATCTCTTTTCGCTGGCTGAACCAATTTTATCAAATCATTCATTTATCATCTTCACAGGCAATAACCTTCATCTTCTTCTAGAAAAAAACCTAGCTATCGGAAGTTAATTTACATGCATGAAATCGATAAAAAGGGAAGCATTCACTGAATGAATTCCCGATTTCGAATGCCTCCAGGGTTACTGTAAGACGAAAACTAACCGAGAGGGTGTACTGCCCTGGAGTCGTCCACTTGCAGAACTTTCCAGTGCTCGGATCGGGTCGAATAGAGAGAGCTTCGCCCTTCTTTGATACTGGAGACAGAATCACAACTTCTACCTCTCCATTCGATGACTTCTCTACATATCCGCACAACTCCACACTGAATTAGGATCATCGTGATTTGGTGCATAAGAGTAGGTCCTGACTAGAAAAGGATTTCGTTAAGATTACTGTAGGACCTTTGAAGCGTCATCTCGGGCAGGAGAAGATTCTCAGGACCGAGAATCGCGGTGACGGTCGTGAACTTGAGATGATCTGCGTTACCCGAAACTTGAATCCTCCCCTCTTTCTGATGTTCCAATAAATACTCCCCGCTCGATGAGCTTCTCGCTACTACCTGCAATTTGTTTTTGTTCTTCATATTGCATTACTTCAAAAATCAATACCCAAAATAATTCCAATCCTATCTCTTTTTGATCCTATACTTCTTGAAGCTGAGACAATATTGTGTTTTTCTCCTCAATCAAATACTTGTTTTCTTATCCCAAATGTTTTTTTAAAAATTACACTAAGAAACCTTTCCATTGACAAGAACGTCGATGTTAGGCAAAGCCTTCCCTCCCACTCGAATCGCTCCTTTCACTCCAAAACCGGAGACGGCAAAGGCAACTGCCGTCTTACCATTCTTCACGTCAACGGTCGCCAAGGGTGGCTGACGAAAGAAAAATGGTTACCCTTTGAGACTATTTCGAAATAACCAAATTTAAAAAAATTATTTGGGTACATCTTAATGTCGAGAAGCTTATAGCTCATTTCATGTGCACAGGGTTCAAATGAACAAGTCTTACCTTCTGTTGGGACTTTGCAAGTCTGTTTCCTTTTTAAGGGAACAGACTTGCAAAGAACTTCAAATGGGACACCATTTTCTATACAACTACCTTTTATAGCCTCATGCAGGTCTCCATCAAGGGTTTTTTAGTGTGAAAGAAAAAGGGACAGACGCCAAAGTCGGTAAATTTTTTTTCACATAAGGGTCCCCCCTTATGATTTTTCAAACAGAAACCCGCCGAAAAAAAAATTCACATAAGGGTCCCCCCTTACGATTTTTTTAAAAAAACAGAGTCCCGCCGAAGGCGAAAAATTTTTTTTACATAAGGGTCCCCCCTTACGATTTGGAAAAACAGAGGCCCGCCGAAGACGGAAAAAATTTTTTTCACATAAGGGTCCTCCCTTAGGGGTGAAATTTTTTTTTTCTCACATAAGGGTCCCCCTTACCTTTTTTCACATAAGGGTCTCCCCCTAAAGATTTGGAACACAGAGGCCCACCGACAGAAGATCTGTCATGACTAAATAACCCCTGGTCTCCATACACGCAAATTCTCCCTTTCGGCGGGCTTCTGTGCACTCTTGGGACGCATTATAAAACCCCTGGCTATGCGGTGGTTAGTAACCCCTAGAAACACTATTGCCTGTTTTTAAGCAGGTTTTGAAGGAGGACACACTAAATCTTACTGAAAGGAGAGAAGAGTCTATGATTCGAGGCAAGTCTTTATATCATTACAGAGACAGTTATTTTGAATTTAAAAAATACCTGGAAGTAGAAAGAAGGCCTGGAAGCTCTGAGCTGGTAGGAACCTGGCGGAAGACAGGGAACGACCAACTTCCCTTGCAGCGAAGTCTCTCCCAGCTCGCAGATGGTCGTCGCCAGAGAGGGAGCGTCGTCACCCGCTTCCATCGCCCGGCAGCCGGGCAACTTTACAGCAATATTCCCACAAAGTATGGAACCTCTCTCCACAGTTTTCATCCATTTGCGTTATTAGAAAGCAGCGAAACTTCTCTGTCAACCGCTTTATCTTTAGCGTCTCGTCTTCACTCTAGTATGATATTTCATTATCTGGTTGGCTCTCTCCATTCATTGTATTGCCCTTCTTCTACTTATTCTACGCTTACCACCCGTTATAATAATATCGACCAATCCACACGCCATCGGTGGATATGATCTGTGATGTTTTGCTTTTATTCAACTATACGTCAACTTAAATTTTTAAAAAAACTTCTTAATTATCATCGTTCAATCTCCCATTTAAAACAAATTTAATAATACATAGTGTTATCGATCACGAAAATAACCTCGAGTGACTTCGGAGAAAACATGTGAATGGCAACAGATTTGAGAGGAGAACCCGAGGAAGAAGAGGAGGAAATAGAGAGAGGGAATCCCGAAATGGGCAGAGGCGGCACTTTGACTGGAGAGGTTGTCACCTGCAAGGCGCACTAGTTGACAGGCTGCCAACACCTCTCAGGGTTTGGGTATCACCTTGACAGCCGCTCTTGTGTTGGCTATGCAGACTGAAGCATCGTTACCAGCCGCTACCGTATAGTCTCCTTTGAAAAATTCAGTGATCAACATATGTCCGAAAATTAATGTTAATCAATAACAGGAATCAGAAATTGAGAGTCGAAACCAGGTCGAGAAACTTCAAGTCTGAGAAAATCAAAAGAAACCTGGAGGAGCATGGAAGACGTAGTGACCGCCTTCTGTAGTCTTCGTTTCAGATACCACCTTCCCGTTATGAAGCAACGACAGCGAAAGACCGGGCGGCCCTACATCATTTCAATGATTTTTCTTCCAATTAAAGCCAAAGAAATTTTTTTTTGATCTACAAAGCTGACTCGAATTTGTTTACTCCTCTGCCCGCTTTTCTTCTATTCGCCTTCGTATTTTCGTGAACGTATTAGCGAATGACTCAGTTTTTTCCCATGAGGGTACTGTCACCTATGAAGATAAAGTAGGTTATCTATGATGACGGAATTTTTAACAATTTTAAGAATAAGAAAACGGGTAACCTTGACCAGATGAACTCTGGATTGAGCCTTCAATGCTGAAGCCAATCAGTGAGAAGTTGATGTCTTCGTTTAGTGAGCATTTGTCACTCGAACCATCCAATTTGAAGTCGTAAGAGTTTGGTTCTCAAAAACTAAAATTGAAACGAAATAGTTTGACAAAGAAATGGAGACTCTAGAAAAGAAGAAGAAAGTAACCGAAAAACCAGCCATCGGGAGCAACCACTCGAACGGAGTACTGGCCTTTCTTGTAGACTGGGATTATGTAGTACCCATTCTGGGGATTGCACTCCTCTTCATGCTTTAAATGACCCTCTGGTGTCAGAAGTTTAACCTGAATACAAACTGAATGCTCTTGTGATCTCAGAGTTGTTTAAGGTTAATTTCATTTTATATGTATTCCTTGTAAACAGCATGCATGCTGATGCTCGAAGATTTTCATTTCGAGGAAAGAAATTGAATCAGACATTTCGCAGAGAGCCGAACACTGCCAAGTTATGATATTTCAAGAACAAATAAGGTAATTATAAAAATGTTGGGTACTTTTTCGGTTCATCGGGCTTTTGCGTCGCGGTCGCGTAGCGGCCCTCGGCCTCGTTAGCTAAGCCGTACGGCCTCGTTAGCTAAGCCGTTCGGCCTCGTTAGCGTAAACTTTTCCTAAGCCTAAGCGTTTTTTTAATGTAAAAATAATTTTAATTCCACGGTTCAATCCGGTTTAAGCGACGCGAAGGGGGCCGCGACGCGACCGCGACGCAAAAGCCCGATGAACCGAAAAAGTGCCAAGTATTGAAAGTTTTGCGGCAAGTACCCTTATGTCAGTCTTGAATTAATAGATATTTTTTAACTTCAAAAAAGTTCACAAGTAGTGAAAAAAGGACTATTGAAAAACCTTGATCTTTGAATAGTCGATAGGAACGCTACTCTTGACGAATCCACCACAACTGTAAACTTCAGCAAGGACCTCTTTATCGATGAGAAGAATCAACAAAACGAATATCCAGTTTGAGATCATATCTGGAACGGTCAAAAATTGAAAAGTAAGAGAGAATTGAATAAAAAAGAAAGTTCAAACTGAAATTTTGAGCACTTTTTCCGTTAACCGGATACTCGCGTCGCGGTTCCCTTCGCGTTTTATTTTCACATCAAAAAATTTATTTTTACATAAAAAACGCTTAGGCTTAGTAAAAGTTTACGATAACAAGGCCGTACGGCTCAGCTAACGAGGCCGTACGGCTTAGCTAACGAGGCCGTACGGCTTAGCTAACGAGGAAACCGCGACGCTAAGGGAACCGTGACGCGAGTATCCGGTTAACGGAAAAAGTAACAAATTTTGTTGTTGTGCCAATAATTAATATAACAGCAAAACTATAATAATAGCTGAACGGATGTATTTTGGTAAACACCGTAAACATAATCAGTCAGAGGGTTTATCATTGAGACAGCTTCAAAACTACAGTACTTATGAGATTCCCACGAGAGCTGGGCGAAAAAAACTAGCCAAAATTTTTTTCTCTTTTTTTTTGATTTAAAAAGTCGAAAAACCGAGAAAAATCTCAAAAGTCGAAAGTTCTCTAGTTTTAACCGTTTAACTTTTTTTCACATTTTTAAAGTGTCATTTATTGATGCTTCTCACAGTTGTAATTGTTTCATTAGAATACATTAATTGAAATCATACATAGCTCAAATTTGAGTAATTACACACAGCAGACGTTTAATGAGATGATCATTTGTGAAATCAGATACATTATAGTTATTTATAGAAGAATGCTCGGTGAAGGTAGTTAGCACGAAAGCACAAAAATTGAATGGAATATCGTACTTTTATTGTTTTGTTTCATTCACCTGGGCCAAGAAGGGCGATATTCTTATTGAGAGACAACTGCTGGGAAAATTTGTAGTCAGATAAACTTTTCCGGTGATCAGTGAGTAAAAGTCTATCGGACTCCAGTTTTATAGTCTGGGCCGCGCCTTAACATCTCTCGCAATCAGTAGAACTCGCAGGAAGAACCAAGTATTTCCGAACAAGCTGATCAATGGGTATTCCGCTTTTGAAACAGCAGATTCTCATAACTGCAGAGATTTCTTATATGAAGAGCTCATTATTCGACACTAAAAACGTGACTTAATTTGGTTCTTCTTAAAATTTATCAAAAACCCAACAAGCAAAAACATATCTTTTAAGAACTGAAACTATGCCTGTGAAACACATTGTCTCAATTCTTTTCTCAAAAAATAGTTTCAGTTCTAAAACATGGGACACATCAGTGTTCTTTATCCTCGCCTTAACTTTATATTCTCTGTTTTCATCTCTAACCATTCTCCATGTTTTCATGAATCCCATTGTGGATAGCACCCTTGAAATCTCTTGTATCTCTCTTTTTATCTCCTACTCCCTCTCTCTCGCTCTCTCTCTCTCTCTCTCCTCTCTCTCTCTCTCTCTCTCTCTCTCTCTCTCTCTCTCTCTCTCTCTCTCTCTCTCTCTCTCTCTCTCTCTCTCTCTCTCTCTCTTTCTCAACACGAATGATAATCGCATTTCGACCCAATCTAAAAGTTTTTATGGATTTTTTTGAAAAATTTTCTACCAGATTTTTTTGTTCTTCGAAAAGTCGAAAAGTGTTTTTTCTTCGAAAAAACCGAAAACGAAAAATGAACGGCCCTGATTCGCACTGTGACAATGCTGCCCTTATCGTAGCAGCTTATATCTTCATATTTAGATAGAAAATAAAGTTACAATATACGAAGTAGTAGGTAGGTGAAGCTTTAATAAAATTGTGCCATCGTTGATTGAAGTGGAGCGATATATGGATATTGGACATCAAGAGGGATGTGAAGAGAGAATCTAGATAATTCGTTTAGCTATTTGTGAACTACAGCTTTTAAATGACTTTTAAAAGCTCTATTGGCCAGTTCCCCTAACTTGATCAAAAAATCGTTTTACTTGAGGTCATGGTTTAAAAAAAGTTGAAGGATTCGAGCGAGCACAATCAAAAACTGTTTTCAGAATACTTTACTTTGAATATCGATTACGGATAAACAAAAAAACCTCAAGTTGAGATGGAGAGCATGTCCAATAGTCTAAGTCATCGTAAAATTTTAAACAAACTCAATCTTTTAGCAAAGCACGCAAAGGCAAGAATAAATAATCTTGATTAGGTAATAATGATGAGACCAGAGGCCGTATGCATGAAGAAATCGTTCACGAAGAAGAGATTACACACTGATTTATAAAAAAAACTTGAAGCGTGTTCAGGAACAGCGCGTATTGAAAGAATCCCAGAATAAGCCATATTTTGAAGGTGGTCATGTTTCAAACCGGGCCTTAAAATGAATAGACCCGTTTCAAACCGGGCCTTAAAATGAATAGGCCCATGTTTCAAACCGGGCCTTAAAATGAATAGGCCCATGTTTCAAACCGGGCCTTAAAATGAATAGGCCCATGTTTCAAACCGGGCCTTAAAATGAAAGGGCCCCTTGAAATGTTCAAGTTTAAATCTTATGCTTCACAAGCATATAAAGTTCTATATCTTAAACTAGCTACATAAAATCCTTCTCACTATTAAGATGAACTACTTCATTTCAATTCTAGTTGTACCTTCTTAGAAAAAAATTAAACTAGCTCTTCACTAGGATGAAAATAATTCAAACCCATGTCCTTCATTTCGATTGTAGGTCTATGTTTGCACGATATTTTCATCCTCAAAAGAGTCAACCTTGAATTGTATCAAGAACATTCATCAAAATGTTTTATCAATAACTGAAAAAGTGAAATTTCGCTTCCATGTGTTATTCATCTGAAAAAAGAGAACTAAGTGTTTAGGGTTGTCGAAATGGTGAAAAGTGTTAGTATTATATCTTGATGAAAGGGGTGGCGATGCTCCAATTAAGAGGTGTGAAATGCTGCGAAAGCGAGGGTTTGGCTAAATACGGGAGATGTTTGAGGGTCGGGAAGATGTGCTGGCTGCATTTTTACAGTCGATGTTGTCGCAAATCAGAAGCGACCCCCCAGACGTCGAATATGAGCTCATCTGGTAGCTTGAACATTCAAAAGTTTAGAAATATGGGAACTGATTGAACTCTAAAAACGTTTTCCATTGTTCTTTTTAAAAAAGGTGATTGGTTGAAATCGTATATATATATATTTTTTCTTTTCGGTTTTCAAACACGACGACTGTGCACAACTTCATTGAAAAGACTAAAATTAAGTTTTTTTTTTCTCGAAAACATAAATATAGCGATTGATAAGCAATACACAATAAAGAATGATCACTTGAAAAACAGCCAGATCGGTCGCTCTGATCTTCTCGGTGAGTAGGGCGAAAGAATCGGTTTGCTGTGCAAGCTCGGCCATCTGCAGAGCGAGCTGATCATCGTTCACTCCCAAGTACTCCTCCAGAATCGCGTTCAGACGGGAGAGTAGCTCCGCACTTGGCGGGGTTGCTTCCACCTACATATAACCTTATCAGGGCTTAGTTCTAAATTCGTGAATAAATGAATGAATAATCAGATGAATAATTCTATAATACACTTATTCGTCTTTCTCTGCAAAGAAATTGTTTTTATTGTATAGTTATTAGTTAGTAACTTTATAATTAAGTTTATAGATGATTGAATGAACGAATGAACAGGGCAAAACTGGCAAAAAAATTTCTAGGGCGACTGAAATGAATGTATCAAAGTTTCCATAGTTAAAATTGAAAAAAACTTCATTTTTCTACATAAATAGAACGTTTCATTAGCGATAACTCTGGCTCAACCGCTTTCGTAACATTAAAAGTGGAACTTTTAACATACTTTAGTGACCGATATTGATAATTTATTCAGTCTCGCCTTCGATGGTACTACAGCTCACAAGTTCACACCATCGCAAGGGACCGGTTCATTCTCATCGGTATCGAGCGCGTCCTCAGGTGGCGGATAGAGGGATGTCTCTTTGCACAAGTGCATTGGAGATAGCGGGCTTGCCCGTCGCGGACCAAAATTGGATAGTATAGTTCGTCAAAGGAGGGCGATGCCGGACTGGCCTGGGCATGCAACCGGATAAAACATCAGCCGATACTCCCCTATGCTTTGTCATGGCTAGTCGAGGCACCAGTAAAAAAGCCTCTTGTCCTTCTCCGGTTAACGAATGGGTATCGCGAAGAGGATCGCCGACTGCGGTGCGAGTGTAGACGGAGAAAATTTCTCCGGACTCAAAAGGATCCTCACCAACCTATCCCAAAGGACCATGCTCGATAGGACCTATGGGCAAACAATAACAACATATTTATTCAGTAGTTCAATGGAACATTGCTGTAGGATGATGTAGATCGTATCTCATCAAAACAAATACCTACTTTACCATTGATATCTGACCCTTTCTTATCTCTCGTTACTCTGACGACCGTTCGCTCATACTTAAACCACCACTGAAAAAATAGTTTAAAAAAAGATTATTAGCCATGAACAATAGCATTAGCAATAAATGAGCATTGGTAATATTATTGTTTTAAATATCATGTGTACACGGAATGAATAAATTAATAAATGGATTAATGAATGAATGATTGACAGAGTTAATGAATTTAGATGAATGTTTCCTATACTAACTTGATGTTGTCGTAGTAAACTCGCATAGTCGACAGGTGCATGTGCAACAATAGAAGGGAAGCCAGCGAAGCCTGAGAAATGGGCCCCCATCAAGGGCTGAGGATCCGCATTGGCGAAGGGAACAGGCTCTTCTCCTTGGGTCGCGTTGTTAGTAGGCTCTTCTTCCATCCTTTCCTGCACAAAATTGGCTTTTTTTTGAAATTTCGATGATATTTCAACAATATTCATACTTTATGGAATACTTGTCGTATTTGAAAATAGATTTTCATCATTTTTAACATTTAAAACTGTTTTTGTCTTCTGATGTATAGTCGGTATACCTCGTCAACAATACTTCCACATACAGCGTAACAAAGTGAACATAATCTTCAGGTGAATCTTATTTCTGAATAAGGGAGCAAAGTAGATTATAGCGAAGGGCCTCACCGCATTGGGGGCAGAGTCTTCATCCTTCGAAGGCTCCACATTCCTTATATGTTCGTACTTCTTGAGATGCAGTTTCAGAGATTGACAGTACTTGGTGGCATAAGTACAGTTTTTGCATTTAAACATGTAAGTCTGAAAAGAGTTTTTTTCTGATTGCAGTGAGCTTTCTTTCCGTTGAAACTAAAAAGTAATCCGAAACGCTTTCTACTTCTTGGTTTAAGGAATCTTTGAAATCGGGCCTGGTTGTTTTATCTGTTTTCGAAGGCTTTAGGAGTGAAGAAATATTAGCTGCTCTCGATAAGTTCATCATTCGCGTTTTATCATTTCTATTGCTGAACTCGTAATTCACAGTGTTTAACTTTTTCAAGAATGAAAGTATTTCCTGATCAAAATCGAGATATGTTGAGCCTTTGACTAGCATATCAGCTAAAATCAATTCTAAACGACATCAGGCATCCCTCCAAAATTCGGCATCCCTCCAAATTTGAACCCAACATTTTTTTGAACCCCATTGTACGAATGAAAAGGTTTTCAAATAAAAAATTTCCATTGTTAGGTTTTCTTTTCGTTATCAGTTCAGAATTTTCAGCAGTTTTGAGATAACCGTTACCCTCTCTTTCCCATTCTCCTGCCTCAAGATAAGCCTTCTCCACTCCCACTCAAGCGAGATAACCATTCCCATTTCCTGATTCGAGTAAGATAACCTTTCCCCTATCTCCCTCAGGATAGATAACCATTCCTACTAAAGTAAACAAATGCAAAATAGTTCGGGACGTGATTAGCAATCGATCAAGATTTTTTCATGTTTTATAACGTTCTGAACGAGGAACTCACTGTTGAATGGCTCTTCATGTGTGAGTTCAGCATGGACTTGTTCACACACGTATAAGCACACAACTTGCACTGGAATGGTTTCAGGCCGGCATGATTTCGGTTGTGATACTCCTGCGAAAAGCAGCAGATTACTGTATTTCAGAGCACTTAAATGAAATTTGTGAAGTGCACCAACCAAGTGATGCTTGTACTCCGTGACAAAGTTGCATTTCTCGCATTCCATTCGCTTCTCCTTTGGAATGTGCTCCCGAGCATGCGTCCACATCTCATCCTTAACCAGCATCAGACTTCTTTGAACTCAGTCAAGTTTTTCGTGTTTGGTTACGTTAAAATTGGTTCAAGATGTTTTTGAAAGGATCATGGTAAACAACGGCTCAGTTTTTTTAAGCTACAGAGAGAGACAAAGAGAGAGAGAAAAGAGAGATAATGAAGAGATGAAGAAATTTAGAGAAGAGAGAGAGGGTTAGTGAGAGAATGCGGTGAAGAGAGAGCTAGAGAGCATTGATAAGTAGCTCAAAGCTCTTGACAAGATTTCATGTTTAGAGAAGCAGTTAATGTAACGAACTTTGCTCATAGAAATATGTGCACATTGCCTGCACTTGTAATTCTTGTGCTTGGCTCTTCTTCCCTCGGAGCGGCTCTTCCCCGCCGTCTGGGCAGCAGGGGGATGGGCGGGAAGAGAGAGGCCAATTCCTCTCAAAGCCTCCGGCAGAGAAAGAGCAGACGTGGATGGAGCGGATTCCGTACAAAGCATGGGCTGCTCTGATAGCGTCCGCATTTGATCCAATGCCGAAGAAGTGGCTTCCGTAGCGGATATCATTCTAAAGATAGCATCGGAGAGATTCATTCGAGAACTTGAAGATGAGTCAACCGTCCACCAGAAAGAAATCAGTAAAAATGAGGAAAGAGTGAGGGAAACGTGCTTTGCCCATGGAAATGCCCCCGAAGACAAACAGTTTAGTCATTGATCAGTTTATTGCGGTATAAATATGACATTACATAATGGCAATTAAACAACGCACAAAAGGGGTTCTAAAGCAAAGAGCAAGGTCTTAAGGACCTTGCCGAGTTGGGTCTCCTCTTACTCTCTTCTCTCTCTCTCTCTGGCTTCGCCCAATATCCTGGCTTATATAGTGGTCATGTGGGTGTGGCTTTCATGTCTCCTCGTCCTGCGTGATTAATCATATAGGACGATGATGTAATATAATAGGTCGATCATCTCACGCCCTCAGGCGTAACACCTTCTTCCCTCGGGAAAAGTCCGCCCCGGACTTCTTACATATTTATACACAGCGTCCCGAGCCGGTGGTTATTTCTGCAAAAAAAAAAAACATAATTGTTGTTTTGTTTATGCAAAAGTATTGAACGGGCGAAAATTGAACCAACCTGGCTAACCTGCAGCTTCGCTAAGCTTTATGGTTACCTTTTCATACCGTAGATTCCTCCTTTTTCCCTTTCTTCCACAAACATTAAGAAGTTGTTGATCAATTACATATGTGCGTACTTCTCCTGCAATCAAACGTGTTATGGTCGAGTTTGGATTGAAATAGAACAGAGTGGTGGAAACCTTTTTCTGAACCTTATTTACCGCTTAGGTTCCATCTTAGCCTTGTCCTTAGGTGATCATTTTTTGAAAAATCTCCAGCCCGCTTTTCGTACATGTCGCTTCCCTCATCCTGCAATCAGAAAGTTTTATTATGGGAAGACGAAATAAGCTTGTGCAATTGTTATAAGAAATAACCTGAGCCGGTCTATTCTTCACGGCCTCGCACTCTCTCTCGATAAATGGCCTGATGCTGAGAAGCGCTGATTCTTGACGATTTGATGGTTGCTCTCGATAAATGGTCTGATGCTGAGAAGCGCTGATTCTTGACGATTTGATGGTTGCTCTCGATAAATGGCCTGACAGTCGTAATCGGATGGTTTCGATTGAGGCACAATGGCTGCGGCAGTGTTTGCAACTCATTGTTGAAGTGGAACTCATCCGAAAATTATTGACTACGGGAACAGCCAGACGACGTTTAGAATCTAGAAGAAAAATAGAGAGTATCAGGGTTATCAACGATTAGGGATTCAGAGGTGTTTGAGAAAAAGGGACGTAGAGTTTAATAGAAAGTATGGGATTTAGGTTCAATCAATCATAAGAAGTTTGTGAGCTATAGACGTCAAGGATCTAGAAGGTATATGTGATAAGGGATCTAGGGTATATGATAAGGGATCTAGGGTATGTGATAAGGGATCTAGGGTATGTGATAAGGGATATAAAGTATGTGATAAGGGATCTAGGGTATGTGATAAGGGATCTAGGGTACGTGATATGGGATCTAGGGTATGTGATATGGGATCTAGGTTCAATAGACAAATTGGAGGGTAACGCTTGATATGTGTTATGGTGTCTAGAGGTTATAAACCATAATGGAATCGAAATTAATGTATTCAAACAGAAAACAATGTATGAGGTAGGGGAGATAAATGATATTTGTTATAAAGATGTGCATAATTGAGATCCGATATTTTGAATGGAGTGTAAGAGTTTTATATTCATACTTAGGAAGTAGGGGCGATTTGAGCTCTTACATTCTTGAGACGATTATCTCTCTAGGATTCAAGGAACGATTAGAGATTTAGGGTTCTATAGGCCATTAGAGATCTTGTCTGATAGCTGTAATAAGGGCTAGGAGCAGTAAACCCTTATAATTTAGGGTTCTATAGGCCATTAGAGATCTTGTCTGATAGCTGTAATAAGGGCTAGGAGCAGTAAACCCTTATAATTTAGGGTTCTATAGGCCATTAGAGATCTTGTCTGATAGCTGTAATAAGGGCTAGGAGCAGTAAACCCTTATAATTTAGGGTTCTATAGGCCATTAGAGATCTTGTCTGATAGCTGTAATAAGGGCTAGGAGCAGTAAACCCTTATAATTTAGGGTTCTATAGGCCATTAGAGATCTTGTCTGATAGCTGTAATAAGGGCTAGGAGCAGTAAACCCTTATAATTTAGGGTTCTATAGGCCATTAGAGATCTTGTCTGATAGCTGTAATAAGGGCTAGGAGCAGTAAACCCTTATAATTTCCGGTGAATTTGTTGGGATCCAGGAGATAAAGAATCTAAAGAGGACAGACTACAATGAATCTAGGGTTTTGATAGACGCTGAGGATCAGGGGGTAGTATAGCAAAAGGCTTTCGAGGTCTAGGTTATGTCCGTTCAGGATCTAGTATATGTAATTTATGAGAGATCTATGCTTAATACTAGTAGAGGTTTAGAGGTTGGTAGATGGTATACGACCCGGCAGTGGTAAACGAAAAAATAGGGTTCAAGTTGTAGATAATAGGGATCTAGTGTTAAAAAAGAGAGATCTGTCGTTTATATGGGCGAAGGATTTAAAGAGGTCTTAGAAGTCCTGCATTTGACCTTAACGTAAAAGATTGTTGTCATGAGAATACAATTATGTATTATTCAAAAGTATGTACATGACTTGAAGGTAGTTCATAAAAACCACCATTTCCATGGAAGAGATTTCTCTTGCTTAATTGAGTAATATCATCATCAATGAGCTTGTCTTTCAGAACAAGATTGATAAATCTGGGCAGACAAGCTTGTTTAATGTGGATAGCATTAGACCCTTTCTCATATAAGGATGTTGTTCAAGTGTTTTGAAAACGAGTCAATCAAGAGGTTTTGAAGTTTAGGGTGTTCCTATTCAATGAAAAATTTTCGTGTGTGATTCTCGCCCCCTTCGCTCCTCATTCTCCATCCATACTGTGAATAATGTGATACGGGAACTGTTGATGATATACGGTTTTGTTCATGTCGTTTGTTGTTTGTGCACAGTACAAATTGTGTGACAATTTAATGAAATATATGTACACGAATGTGAAGGAAGGTGGAACTGTTCATGAAAATGGTTAATCATGACGATTGTTGTTCTCTGCCATCATTTGACGAACTCTTAGTCTCCAAGTGATGCCAGGGATTCTGTGTCATCTCAGGAATGACATAGTCAGCAACATTGAAGGCTGTTTCTCTCTGCTGCCAAGCCGGACTTCTGCCTGAGGGCGATGGTGAGTTCTGCAATTATCGATTGAGAAAGATGCGAAACAAATGCTGAATCAAAATATAATGGGAAAAGATCTAGCAAACCATAGGTTTATTTACATGGCTAAATTGAGAACTAATGCAGCTTAAATGCGGAACAATAGACAAATTGCTGGTAAAAAGGCAAGAAATCGAAGCGAAATATTGAATAGGAAAAGAAGAGCTACTGACGTTGTTGGAAAACCGGTTGTATGGCGATTGTCCTGTGTTGCAGTAAGGACTACTGTTCGGAGTGAAACCACCGCCGCGATTGTAGCTCGTCTGAGGTCTCCCACCACTTCCTCTCCACCTCCCGTCACCGCTCCCTGGATACCGCATCGGACCTCCCCCCTCCATATGCATTCTGAGGTGCAAATGGACTCGAGAACGACTGTTGGAAGCCTGAAACAGGCCTTGTTTCAGCATTTGTACCATAGCAGGCTGGAATTTCATAGTACGGCTGAAATAGATATAGAGGCCCGCAAAAGACAGTAATTCCATACAGCAATAAACCATTATTAGCTGAAAGAAGTACAGAGGGAAATAATTTTGTGTGAAGCTCTCGTATCAAAACTAAGAAACAATCTCCCGTCGAACATCGAAAACAGCCCTTCAACACAAGTTGCGACTTTGCCAATCAAATTCTGACCTCCTCTTCTCTGATTGTAGGGTTGGGAATTCGGAGTTCCTCGATATCCTCGCGGGGATCCTCTGGCCGGGCTAGGATACATATCCGCGTTGTTGTACATCTCTTCGCTTATTGGATTTTATCTATAAAATTCATCACAGCATGGTAAAGGTAAAAATGCTCAAAACGACACATACAACGGCATGTCATCATGATTTTTTTCAAACAACTTTAATGAATTGTTTCAATAATTGTGGATATTTTCCTATTGTGATTATAACTAAAATTTGAAAACTAGATATTCTTAGAAAAATAGCCAACTGTGAACAAAAAATTAAGCGATTCGTTCGCTGTGGAACAGACTGGAATAATTTATTTGTTAATGTGAAGTTCTTATTAAGAAATATGTTTTGATATTTTAGTGCGTATTGAGAAGTTCACCAGTTTCTGTTAAAAGACGAAGTCAGGAAATGCTTTTGGAATAAGCGAAATCAGGAACTTCGGAACGAAGAATCGAAAATTTTATAAGCACTTGAGTGTCAATTTTTGGATGAGCGGTTTCCATAATTTTTCGCATTACGACATTTCGCACCCGGATTTCGCTAATATTTTTCTCAAAAGATCTAATTATGTGGCTGATCGTTTTATACGGTCTCTTACTAAGCCGTACAGCCTCGTTAGCGTTATCTTTACCTTAGCCTAAGCACAAATTCCAATGAAAAAATTTCAATTGTGGAATTCAGGGTGTGAGTTCTCATGGTGCGAAATGTCGTGATACCGGATGAGCGACATCCACATCCTCTATTCTTTCCATTTTTTTACGCAAATTGTTTTACAACATTGTCTGAAATAAAGGTTGAAATTTTAGAGAGATGACATAGGGTCCAAGGGAAGAGAATAAACATAGGGGTTGAGAGGAAATATAGGGGGTAAGCCTATACTTCCTCTCCACATCTCTTTCTCTCTCTCTCTCTCTCTCTCTTTCTCTCTCATTTTTTCTCTTTCTATTCACTTTGCTTTCTATAATACTCTGAACCTGAGAATTCATGAGAAGCACATGAAGTTGAGATGAAGTAAGGGTATTCATTACAAAATTTTTATTTTTCAGGCAAAGTTAGTTAAAGATTAATCAAAAAATCTTGCGATAGGCAAGTAAAAACGCTCGGGCTAGAATAAGATCGACTCGAAGGTTTTACCCTGCGTTTATATTCTTCTGCGTCAATCCTCGCGTCTCCCCATATTTCCCGTTGCAGGCAGTGATCCTCTCAAAACCTCTCTGTCGCTCTCTCTCTCTCTTTCTCTCTCACTCTCCTCAGTTACAAATGATTGTAACCTATCGAGGATGTAACTCAAAAGTAGCGGCATCGTTGATATGGATTCATGTTCTCACCAGGGGTTTAATGGAGCCGCCCAATTTGGGTTTACATGTATCCGCCGCTCAAAGTTTGAAGGAAAAAAAGAAGGGGTGAAGGAAAAGGGTAAGAAAAGAGGGAGAGTTTTTTGTCAATAGTGTGTTTACATGTACGGGACCGATCCGGTCACTATTTAACCTCTGGTTCTCACTATATTTACATATGATTTCGCTTTTCTTCCTGTTTAATACCTTCTTAATTTTGTCCCTCTTTCCATAGTTAAATGCAGACTGTATTCACAAGGATGAAGGGCAATTTTTCTCTCTCTTTTCCTTGTCACTTCCCCCCCATTGATGTTCTCTCACGAATTACCGTACTTAGCCATATCCTTCGTCCTGTTAGACTTCAAAATGGACGAATAAATTACTGAAAATGGATGCTTAAATTAGCTATACTGCTCTAAGCTTACCTTGGTACTTGAAATTTCTAACATACTAACATACTGTTCAAGAAAACGTGAGATCTCCGAAATTCACCTGGCATGTCTCACTGAATAATTCGCACACTGAACTTTCATCATAACAGTTTCCATACCGACTGCTCAACTTTCCTTATGATCGCTTAACAAAGATTTAACACTTCATTCCAGCATCACTGTCACCTTGCACACGGCGTTTTGTACCCACGACAAATGATTACTGACGCCTAAACCTAACCTAAACGTACAATCTCCATGGTCTGGCGCTTCGCATTAGATTCAGTCGAAAGTCAACTACAAATGACTAGGTGAAATGCTGTGATTCAATGTTGTGTGGGTGCAAAATGTCGCCAATGTAAAAAAAAACATCAAATTCACATCACAGATGAACACGTCTCTCTCGATCTGTATCAATGAACCGATTTTCTCTGCGTATTCAATACATTTCAAAAGCTCCCTATCTGATCGGTCTCTCTCTCTCTCTCTCTCTCTTTCAATGTGCTAGATCTCTTCCTAAAGTACTTCTTCACTTACTAAACATGTTTGGAAATATCTGACGTCTATGAACTTTCCAAATATTAACACGCTCACAGATCGTCTTAACTAATTTAATTTTTTCGCTCTACTTATCGCGTCGAAATAGAACTTTTCGAATATAAAGATTCTTGCGCTGATTTTTAACTTCGCCATCTCATGCTTGATTGTCGCATCTCGGTTCGCGTTCATTTAGTATTTCGGGTTGTATGCGTTGTGTTATAAATGAAAGGTTGTGATTAAAGATGGCGGTCGCACGAGTTTCCGGCTACATGCGGCAGTTCTCTGCAGCAGAGTGGAAGGCGTACTTCTTCTCCACTCACTTCTGGGGACCCGTCGCCAATTGGGGCCTGCCCATTGCTGCTCTTGCGGATCTGAAGGTCGCCGACTCTCTCTCTCTCTCTCTCGGATCAAGATCATGTCTTAAAGAAGGATCTAGAAAAGATCTTTTCTCGCTTTTTTTTAGAACAATAATATGCCTTTCAGATAAAGAGAAGGGTTAATGCAGATCGGACAATGACTTGTAAAATAATTGATAAAATAACAATTATAGGCAGTAACATTGTGTTCAAATACGTTCCTTCTTAGAAATACAAGATTATGCATTTTAGATGAATCCTATTGTAATATCCTTTTTCTCTCTCAGTTCAAGACTATATCTTTCAGAAAAACCCCGACATGATCTCTGGCAACATGACCACTGCGCTGTGCCTGTACTCCTCGGCCTTCATGAGATTCGCCTGGCTCGTCCAGCCGAGAAATCTGCTTCTCTTTGCTTGTCATTTCACCAACTTCTCTGCCCAGCTCACTCAGGTTCGTTTTCTAGAGAAAAAGATGAATATCTATATAACAATGAATTGAATACCCTGTATCAGCGAACCCGAGCCTCAACTGACGAGCCCATGTTCAAAATCATAATTGATGAGATCAACATTCAGAACTCGCCACAACAAAAATACCCATTTTTATAGCATTTCACCTCTTGTGGCCCAAAGGTTGTGGTTCTATGTATGTAGCAACTTATGCAAAAAATTGAACTCTGATAAGATGACTTTTTCAGTTGACGCGTTGGGCGAATCACAACTACCTGCACATCATAGAAGATCCCGCAATCAAGAAGATCCACGATAGAGATATTCAAGCTTCTAAGAAGGATTAGCCAATAGGAATTTTCATTTGCTCACATTCTAGTCGTCTGTTGTCTAGCCGACTTTGAATATGTTTTCACAGAATCGTTTGAGTCAGAAAAAAGCGGTGGGGTAAGGGATAATTTGTGTGCATCACCCGGTAATTGAATACTTTCGTTGATCTGTTCTCAGTTGAAATATAATTTTAATGAAAAGACTGGTTTTAAGAGAGAGCCAAGGAACATGCATTAATAGAGAATGTGGGAAAAGAGATTCACTGCAAAACCTACTGGTAACTCACTGATAGTAGTTGATTGTTGTTTCGCTTGCCCAAGTATGAAATCCCTGTTTGATATAATCGATTCGGTGTTCTTACGCTATTGATTAATGCCTACCTATCTGTTAACTTAGCCATAAATACATCAAAACCTATAATGAAAGCATTTCCGTTGCAAAAAGCATCTAGTAAAATGAGATGTTCTGCGCTAAAAATACGATGAAGTTTTTCTTCAGAAAAACACAACGTTGAACAACAAACAGAGGGGGGTTTGCTTTGTGAAGAGCTGGAAATAAGTTATGGACTGATTGGGTTTCTTTCAGGGAAGATTCAACGGAAGAATGCTACTAATAATAAAACATTTGAGCGAGTCTGCGGGACCTCGGATAAAAACTCGACAATCTCACAAGAAAATCACTTCCATTCAACACATGTTTTCCAAACACAGCTGTTATCTGTTTTGTATTATGACGTGCTTGCATTTGAGCAAAACGCATTTTTTCGAATAATTATTTTACTCGATTTGTGAACCGATACATGACATTAGATTAATATCATACAACTGAAAGTGAAAATTATACTCTTTCAATATCAAACAACAAATTAAAAACAAAGCGGAAGCGGCTCATTGAGTAGCTCTGCTGTACTAACGATAGGGACTGAGCCTGGATGGCTACCTCCTCTTCTTATTGCTTGCATTTGTCTGTGAATGGGGATTGAGGGAGGGCGAGTTGGACCGCCGCTCCCATCTAGCGAGTAGGGCCCGCCCCTCAACCATCCATTCTTCCTGCTTGAAGATGAGCAACACGATGAAGGCCAGCAAGGGAAGCGCCAACAGACTCATCGCAGAAATCTCCACCTGCAACGACGTCAGAAACATAGACCCTTTTTGTCGTCGATTAGAACACGTACCCAAGACGAGCAAATCACAATACTTCACACCAAAAGGCAAATGAGAATCGAAATGAAAAACGGTTCTCAGTTCTGGCTACGAATGGAAATAACATGAACTAGTTTAACTTATAACTGAAATATGTCGATTAGACACTAAATTCCACTTCAATAGACATTCACATATGGAAAACGCAGGAAGTCAACCTCAAGAATGCTTATTCACTCAACAACAATGCAATGCGGCTCATCTAATCTCTCAATCTCTGCTGAACACATCATATTTCATTTTAAAAAAAACCTCATTAGCATTCTTGGATGGTTCAATGTGTAGTTGCACGATCTCCACAGGCTGATCAGCTGAGAACGTCGCGGAGGCAGACGAAAACTCCACGAGAGAATTCCGTTCGGGATCCACTCGCACCCGGTATACTGTACCGTCCCGAGTCAAGTTACGTACGATACAAACGTTCACCTGAAGCTCAAAACAATTTCTAGTCGTCTCCGCGATTGAATTTCTTCCTTATTGAAGATGTTTCATTTGAACTTTTCTTCAAAATGCTGAAACTTTACCCAACCCTTTATTAACTTACCATTATGTTTCTAAATTTTCTTCAGTCAATTGAAGAAGTAGATCACGAACGAGTGATAATGGAGTGCATATTTTTCGAGCTACCGCAATATGCGCTAGCCTACAATTGATAGACCTTTGCTCTACTCTACACCTTCCACTTTTCATTTTCGGTTACCATTTTAAGTGTTTAACGATTTAGAAGTACCAACCATTGCCGGGAGTGTCTGTGAGTGAAGGACCTCTCCGGTGGCCTCTACGCTTACAGTAACCCTGAGGGAGGGAGGCGGGAGGTTGGGCGGACCACCGAAAGACACTTCCACACCCACCTCCACTTCTTCGTCCACAGGGGCTGCCACCTTGAATATTAACAGTTCTCTCATCCAGTTTTTAATCAATAATCAATAAAATGTTGAATGATTATTTAAATACCTGGATACTTCAAGTCTCACCATGTCAAGTCCCTTGACACTTCAAGTCTCACCATGTCAAGTCCCTTGACACTTCAAGTCTCACCATGTCAAGTCCCTTGACACTTCAAGTCTCACCATGTCAAGTCCCTTGACATCCTTCGCGGTCATTCTGACATGGAAGTGCGAGGGAAAGCAGTGAGGAGGCGCGGGCTTCCCTTCCACTTCCCGTAATGCTATTCTGAAGAATGAGTCTTTTAAAATTTTCAAGCAAATTTAAATTAAAAAAAGATTTTTTATTATCTAAGAATAATTTCCGAAGCCAATCCATTAACCGCCGAGAGGCCGTATGCACTGAAAACAACTATAATAATCTGGATTATTATAATATTAGGCTGTCCCGAAAGTTTTGTAAAAATTTCAGTGTTTTTTCTGAACGTTTTATCTTTATTCATTAATAAGCTCAGTCAACAACATAATCATAATTATTAGTCACAACATTAATCTATCGAATAGGAAGGGTTTCGATTCCTTTCCTCCAGAATTCCACTGCGCGCGAATCAAAGAAGTCGTCCAATGCCCTTTTGAGTTCTTCGAAGTTCGCGAACTTTTTTGTCTTTAAGGGCAGCCTTCAGAAGGCGGAAGAGATGATAGTCGGAGGGTGCGAGGCCAGGAGAGTAGGGTGGGTGGGGAAGATTTTCACATGACAGCTCCTCTAGCTTCTTCTGGGTGAACTTGGCCACATGTGGTCTGGCGTTGTCGTGCAGGAAGGTGACTTTTGCCTTTCTCCTGCGCTTCTCTCGAACTGCTTGGGCCAGGGCACCCAGTTGAATCATGTATACGGAAGCTGGAACAGTGTTGCCTTGCTGGATGGGGTGGTAGTAGATCATGCCTTGCGTATTCCAAAAGCAGCATAGGAGAATCTTCCTCTGATGGTAGTCGGGTTTGGGTTGGATTTGCGGCTTTTCGCCAGGGGGAGCCAGACGGCATGGTGAGTATCGTTGTGCTAGAGGACCCATGGTTCGTCATCAGTCACAATATCTTGCAAAAGGTCCTTCCTATTCGCTATTCGGCCGAGAGAGTAGCGATTGGCAGATGGTCAGACGGACTCCCTTCTGGGCGTCAGTCAAAACATGTGGAATCCATCTTGACAGTACCTTACGGTAGCCGAGTTGCTGGAGTTGGCGTTTGATTGTTGCATGGCCATAGCCCAGCTTCTTCTCCAAACTGCGCCTGCTCGCTTCTGGTTCCTCTTGCACAGCGGCTCGTAGAGCATCATCTCCCAATGCAGGTGGACGGCCTTCCCTGTCTTCCTTGTTGTTGTTGTTGTTGCCGGCAAACGTCTCGCGTCGAAGAGAGTTGGCTATGGAGAGCCGCTCTCTCCCCTCTCTTTTTTTTACTTTTTAAATACATCTCTTCTTCTTTCCTTCACAATAGTCTCAGAACTGAGGCTACTTCTTTTGGTTTCATCCAGAGATCTTCCAACGTGAGTCTTGTTGGACGTCTAGCGCATTTGAAGAGATGGGCCACGTCGTGAGGTCCATTGAGACAGTCTGGGCAGTAGTCAGGTATCGAGTCATCGATCCGGTGTAAGTAGTGGTTGGTGTACCTGCTGTAGCCTGAGCGGAGTTGGCTCAGCGTGCAGCGGGCGTTTCTGGAGAGGTCCACTTCTTCTTCATTTATGTCCGGTGGTGGTCGGCCGCCCAGTATGACTGGACCTTGGATGGTTTCCTTTTCTTCTGAGACCATGTTTGTGTGGACTCGGTTGGCGACGCTTTTCCCGTTGTTCTTCTTTGCTGTTTCCGACAGGGCTCTTTCAACAGTGCTTCTGCATGCGATGTAAAGATCAGCTTTCATGTTGCGTGGTGGGGGTCCTTGGAGAAATAATCCGTGATGGAAGTGAGTTTGGCTCAAGGTCCTTGCCAAGTATTGGGCTGATAGCATGTGAAGGTGCGATTTCGATCTCATAACTTTAGCTTCAGCATGTATGTGGTCGACGCTGGCCATTTGATGGTTTCCTGTTACGATACGCAGGCCATTGTTCTGTCCTCTTTGAATTTTGGTATGTGCTGAGGAGGAGAGAAAGCTGGCCCAGGCTGGAGCTGCGTAGCTGTATATGGATTGGCAAATGGCTTTGTACGTGAGACGGAGTGTCTCCTTTTGGTTGCCCCATGTACTGCCGGCTAGCGCCTTCAGTACATTTTTACGTTGCGACATTCGGCCTGCTATGTCTTTCGCATGATGACTGAATGTGAACATAGAATCATATGTAATTCCAAGGATTTTGGCGGTATTCACGGTGGGTACGCTCTGACCTCCGATCGAGACATCTAGGATAGTCTTGTACTCTTTGCTGTAAGGTGTGAAGAGTAGAAGCTGGCTTTTGGCAGGAGAAATAGATAGTCCACGATTGTGGATGAACTTTTCGATGTGTGGGAGACCGGATCGTATGTGTAGCAAGGCAGTGGAAATGCTCGGATCTGACGCCCATAGCGTTATATCATCAGCATAAGAGACGATTTTGATGTTTGGATCGTTGTTCGGAAGATCGCTTAGATATAAGTTGAAAAGAAGCGGTGAGAGTGCGCTGCCTTGAGGAACTCCGCTTCTGATCAGGGATGAGCTTGAGAGGACGTCGCGAAAGGATGTACGGCTCTCCCTGTCTTCCTCTTCGAGATCCATTTGTCCTTGCTCAAAGCGAGTGAACCAGCGACTCTTTCACGGTATCTTCGCCGAATACATCCGTGATATTCCGGGCTACTTCGGCTGGAGAGGCTGCCCACTTATAGGAGAGCAAGAGTCGAAGTTGAGGTCGAGTTAAATCTTCCATTACTGGATGCATTTCGCACAGCAGTGGATATTTATACCCTCCTCAGAGAAGGTTCTAGAACATTCTCGAACCTTCCAGGCCCCACTCAGTTATTCGAAGTTTTTCAATTCAAAATAATAATAAAAATCTACAAAACTTACAAAACTTTCGGGACAGCCTAATACAAGAAATACAAAATCCAAAAGAGTTAATATTTTTGGATAATGGAATTCGGTATGCATGGATGTCAGATTTTGTATTTGTCAAACTTTGATTATTGTCAAAAAGGACGCGGAAAGACAAGCGTAAGCATCAAATTGCACACTAAAAGGCATAAAAATGCACTCTAAACACTATAATTGTCGAATACTAAATGCACTCTACACACTATAATTATCTTTCTGGATTATTCAATAAACTACCTCCGGAGTAGGGTTACTGGTTTCGTCAGGTTATAAAGTTAAATAACAAGCTCATAATACTTTTGAATTTCTCCATGCATACGATCTCAGTTGAATACTTGACTGACTTGTAAGAGCATCCAGGCCTGAGGCCCATTATGCGGAAGCTGCCATCCTGCTGAGTGGTCGCCTCGCTCTCGTGCTGCTCGCACTGCTCACTCAGGGCCTCCACCGAAACATCTGAGAGCGACACCCCGCTCATCTCTCGCAATCTACCGTACGCACTGTAATCACATGCAACTGCCGCTTACCGTATTAGTTTTGAAATTCCTGATACGGTAAGTCACTGGTATTGAATGTTCTAGAACCGCCACAATGTCATTGCCTGAGCAACCTGTAAGCAACTCGAGTTCCCTTGATGACATTCGTCTGATGCTCGCCTTCCTTCATGGACACAGTGACTGTGGAGGGATCTAACTCATACTCTTGCAAGAAAGAGCGAATGAAGGTTCCCGGTGCCTGAAGAACATTCTCTGAGACAGTCCACCTTGGTATCATTATCTATGAGATTAAGGATACTTTCAAAGCAATTTATGGAGCGTTTCAATTCAACTTTTCACTTTCTCAACGTAATCTCTGATAAGTGTTCTCGTTAAACGCTCCAATGTCTCACCACGAATTCCAGTGAGTATGAAAATGGACTACGGTATTTTTTACATTATAATTTTTTGTTGCTGGACGTGAATATAAAAACTTCGTAGGTAATTTTTTTCTCTCACGGAATTCGTGGTGAGACATTGGAGCGTTCAACGAAATCACTTTGCAGAGATTACGTTAATAAAGTGAAAATTTGAATTGTAACGCTCCATTTTTCTCATAGAGTATAGCAACACATCTACCAGGATACGTCTGTCCTGCATCTCAGGGAAGCGCGTACCCTGCCGCGAGGCGGGAACACATCTACCAGGATAGGCCTGTCCTGCATCTCAGGGGAGCGCGTACCCTGCCGCGAGGCGGGAACACATCTACCAGGATAGGTCTGTCCTGCATCTCAGGGGAGCGCGTACCCTGCCGCGAGGCGGGAACACATCTGCCAGGATAGGTCTGTCCTGCATCTCAGGGGAGCACGTACCCTGCCGCGAGGCGGGAACTCATCTACCAGGATAGGTCTGTCCTGCATCTCAGGGGAGCGCGTACCCTGCCGCGAGGCGGGAACACATCTACCAGGATAGGTCTGTCCTGCATCTCAGGCGAGCGCGTACCCTGCCGCGAGGCGGGAACACATCTACCAGGATAGGTCTGTCCTGAATCTCAGGGGAGCGCGTACCCTGCCGCGAGGCGGGAACACATCTACCAGGATAGGTCTGTCCTGCATCTCAGGGGAGCGCGTACCCTGCCGCGAGGCGGGAACACATCTACCAGGATAGGTCTGTCCTGCATGTCAGGGGAGCGCGTACCCTGCCGCGAGGCGGGAACAAGCGCGAGGAAGATTATTAGTATAGCAACACATCTCATTTCTTCTCGAAAAGTAACTGTTGATGTAATGTTGCCTTCGGTGATTCTTGGGCGAAGTAACGAAGGCTTTCAATTTGTGGCCCGCGCGACTATAGGCCGCGACCCACAAATTTTCTCTTTCTCTACCTTATTTTTCTTTTTTCACGAGAAAGATCACCTACATATTGGTGGGACTGCCAACGAGGAGAAATTAACAGCTTCACGGACCCAGAGGATCTTCAGGCACTATTTCCACTGGAATTCCTTGATGGTTACTCTTACACCCATACAAAGCTGCAAGACAGATTCCAACAGACCAGAGCGGTCAGCTTGATGGTGCCCTCCTTGCCAACAGTGTGGAAGCTCTTGTCGTCTCCCGTCCCTCTCACATACACCGTGACTCCCTCCAAGGCCTCCTGATTCTCGCCGTCCACGAAAACCAAAGTGAGCTGGGAGAGTTTGACACTCTTGAAGGCCCCGATTGCCCCTGTCGTCGAGAAGGAGAAACCATCTTTTGTCGCTGACAAGTCCCAATCCTCCGCACGCCTTAGAGGTCCGATTCTGCAGAGATGAAACTAATTCGAATAAAAATGAGTCTCGCTGCAATAAAAATACGAAATGATAATGATAATGAGTCTTATTGCGCTCAATCTCGCCTCGCGGAAGGGTAAGCGCTCTTTTGAGATGAGGTACAGACCTGGCCTTAGCTTTTGTGTAAACAGTACAATTAGTTAGTGGTAGAATCACTAACAACATTCTCAAAACTATTTCAGCTTAATAAGATTTGTCTGGGAATGGGAAAAGGTATCGATTACGAAGACTCGCTTCAGCGCATACGCGAGCATATTGAATATTCCACTCTTTTTTCTCCGAAATCGTTTAAAATGCAAAGAACAGAACCTGTATCTTCCATCTTTGGCAGTATGCGTGGTGTGGAAAATCTTTTTGTCCTGCTTGTTAGTCCCCACAATCTGCACTCCTTCTACTGGAGGATCTACCGAACCTTCGATGAAGATCCCCTGCCAACATTCTCTTTTCACCATGAATACTATTTTGTAGAGCTTCTATAAAACACTAACTGGATGCAAATATTTCTTTAGTCAAGTAGTGACTAAACTCGACTATCGACATAAGATTAAAAAAAAAATTTCATCAATTTAGCGGAACTAACTTTTGAAGACTTGAATGTGGCAGCGTTCTGAATGCATTCCCCATTGAAGAAAAAGCTCTTGAGTGGCGGGTCGAATAGATGAGTCAAGGACTGCGGGACCAGAGTCAACTGTCATCACATTACATCATACAGAATACGAATCATTGATTTTGGTTTTTAAAAAAAAGCTTATTTCTGCTGTAAATGTCTACTTTATCATTCTCCCTTCCTTTGAGTGCATTTTGATAGCTGAAAAGTATCTGAAGGATGCGTAATCAATAACCTGGTGGCCACTAATCAATAACCTGGTGGCCACTAATCAATAACCTGGTGGCCACTAATCAATAACCTGGTGGCCACTAATCAATAACCTGGTGGCCACTGTTGGCCAGGGATTCGTGGAAGGTGAATTCACCCGAAGCCGAGATGGGAATGAGACGCTCACCCGATGGAGACCTGACAGCAAATTTGGGTACGGTAATAATTCACTCTAGAGGACCTTGATGCTTTCGGAATGCAAGCAACATTTTAAAGATGTTTATTGCACGAACTTGAGCAACAGAGAAAAATCAGCTGGGCCTGAGGCAGAAGCAATGGCGCCCGTGATCGTCGCATCGACTGCGCTGACAAAGTGTTTGATGTCAGATGGGACTGACACATCTATGGCCGGCTTGTCAAATGTCAGACAAGAGGAGAACTGAAATTTCATAGGCTTCAGAGTGCTGCATTTTCGAAGAATGTGTCAAACAATCAATCGAAAAATATAAATCAGACGTTTGAAGCCCCACCACATAATGTCGAATTGTGTACTCGTCTCTCAATGATCTTGTATTTTTTGTTATGAGAAAAAACTCTCAAAATTAAAAAAAAAGTTTTTTGTCATCGACGGGCATCTATTCCTGAAACATATAAGCTTCAACGAATCTTCGTATATTTTTGAGACGCTCTAAAAACCATAAGTAATCAATGCTATAATGTTTTTTTTGTTGTTGTTGTTTGTTGTATAGAACACAAAACTGACAGTAAGTCTGTATCCCCCGGTGGTGGGAAGGCAGATGAGATTGACTCCTGGGAGCCCGGGATGCTCTCCCTTCAGCTCCTTCTCCGATGCGTGCGTCCAATGGATGCTCGCGGGATGCGAGAGGGAAATGTGCGCGTTGAATCCGCTCTGAACGAAGTGAATCGGAGCGGGCGGCGTCTTCTGGAGGAGCAATGGCTGCTCCAACTGCTCCCAGCATAACTCCGACTCCTCACTCGACATTCGCACTGCCAAGGAGTACAGCGATTTACTTTGCCTTTACACTGTTTTCGTACCTTCTTCACGAACCACATGCATTCAACAACCACTATGTTTTATCAGGAGAAGGTTTTTTTAGTGAACAGTTTTTTAAATTTATGAAATTTAAATCTCTCTCAAATTAGCGCACTCTACTTGAATATTGTAAATGAAAATGTACAGTATACTTAGTTAGAAGTAACCAATGTATGATCCGGGCGAGACGTCCTTCAGAATTATCGAGTCCACCCCGCTTTGCGTGGCGATCACTTGGCGGGTGGGTGAAGACAAGAGAGAAACGGTCACTCGGTCACATCCCCCTCAAACCACCAATTTTTGAGCATATAGCCATTTACATTCAGAAAACTTTCAAATTTCATTTTTAAAGCACAAAAATTGAGATACCTATGCAAGTACATTTGATGTTGACGTCAGATTTATAGTGCGTGAAGGAAACGTCGAGAACAGCGGAATAGCGTAGATCTACTGATAATTCCGAAGGAGAGAGCGACGAATCTCTTTTCGCTGGCTGAACCAATTTTATCAAATCATTCATTTATCATCTTCACAGGCAATAACCTTCATCTTCTTCTAGAAAAAAACCTAGCTATCGGAAGTTAATATACATGCATGAAATCGATAAAAAGGGAAGCATTCACTGAATGAATTCCCGATTTCGAATGCCTCCAGGGTTACTGTAAGACGAAAACTAACCGAGAGGGTGTACTGCCCTGGAGTCGTCCACTTGCAGAACTTTCCAGTGCTCGGATCGGGTCGAATAGAGAGAGCTTCGCCCTTCTTTGATACTGGAGACAGAATCACAACTTCTACCTCTCCATTCGATGACTTCTCTACATATCCGCACAACTCCACACTGAATTAGGATCATCGTGATTTGGTGCATAGGAGTAGGTCCTGACTAGAAAAGGATTTCGTTAAGATTACTGTAGGACCTTTGAAGCGTCATCTCGGGCAGGAGAAGATTCTCAGGACCGAGAATCGCGGTGACGGTCGTGAACTTGAGATGATCTGCGTTACCCGAAACTTGAATCCTCCCCTCTTTCTGATGTTCCAATAAATACTCCCCGCTCGATGAGCTTCTCGCTACTACCTGCAATTTGTTTTTTGTTCTTCATATTGCATTACTTCAAAAATCAATACCCAAAATAATTCCAATCCTATCTCT
This sequence comes from Allodiplogaster pararmata, assembly GCA_964056735.1. Taxonomy (NCBI): domain Eukaryota; kingdom Metazoa; phylum Nematoda; class Chromadorea; order Rhabditida; family Diplogasteridae; genus Allodiplogaster; species Allodiplogaster pararmata. The sequence goes on along the minus strand of OZ057403.1, from coordinate 26,639,543 downwards.
TTTTGATCCTATACTTGTTGAAGCTGAGACAATATTGTGTTTTTCTCCTCAATCAAATACTTGTTTTCTTATCCCAAATGTTTTTTAAAAATTACACTAAGAAACCTTTCCATTGACAAGAACGTCGATGTTAGGCAAAGCCTTCCCTCCCACTCGAATCGCTCCTTTCACTCCAAAACCGGAGACGGCAAAGGCAACTGCCGTCTTACCATTCTTCACGTCAACGGTCGCCAAGGGTGGCTGACGAAAGAAAAATGGTTACCCTTTGAGACTATTTCGAAATAACCAAATTTAAAAAAATTATTTGGGTACATCTTAATGTCTTATAGCTCATTTCATGTGCACAGGGTTCAAATGAACAAGTCTTACCTTCTGTTGGGACTTTGCAAGTCTGTTTCCTTTTTAAGGGAACAGACTTGCAAAGAACTTCAAATGGGACACCATTTTCTATACAACTACCTTTTATAGCCTCATGCAGGTCTCCATCAGGGGTTTTTTAGTGTGAAAGAAAAAGGGACAGACGCCAAAGTCGGTAAATTTTTTTTACATAAGGGTCCCCCCTTACGATTTGGAAAAACAGAGACCCGCCGAAGACGGAAAAAAATTTTTTCACATAAGGGTCCTCCCTTAGGGGTGAAATTTTTTTTCTCACATAAGGGTCCCCCTTACCTTTTTTCACATAAGGGTCTCCCCCTAAAGATTTGGAACACAGAGGCCCACCGACAGAAGATCTGTCATGACTAAATAACCCCTGGTCTCCATACACGCAAATTCTCCCTTTCGGCGGGCTTCTGTGCACTCTTGGGACGCATTATAAAACCCCTGGCTATGCGGTGGTTAGTAACCCCTAGAAACACTATTGCCTGTTTTTAAGCAGGTTTTGAAGGATGACACACTAAATCTTACTGAAAGGAGAGAAGAGTCTATGATTCGAGGCAAGTCTTTATATCATTACAGAGACAGTTATTTTGAATTTAAAAAATACCTGGAAGTAGAAAGAAGGCCTGGAAGCTCTGAGCTGGTAGGAACCTGGCGGAAGACAGGGAACGACCAACTTCCCTTGCAGCGAAGTCTCTCCCAGCTCGCAGATGGTCGTCGCCAGAGAGGGAGCGTCGTCACCCGCTTCCATCGCCCGGCAGCCGGGCAACTTTACAGCAATATTCCCACAAAGTATGGAACCTCTCTCCACAGTTTTCATCCATTTGCGTTATTAGAAAGCAGCGAAACTTCTCTGTCAACCGCTTTATCTTTAGCGTCTCGTCTCCACTCTAGTATGATATTTCATTATCTGGTTGGCTCTCTCCATTCATTGTATTGCCCTTCTTCTACTTATTCTACGCTTGCCACCCGTTATAATAATATCGACCAATCCACACGCCATCGGTGGATATGATCTGTGATGTTTTGCTTTTATTCAACTATACGTCAACTTAAATTTTTAAAAAAACTTCTTAATTATCATCGTTCAATCTCCCATTTAAAACAAATTTAATAATACATAGTGTTATCGATCACGAAAATAACCTCGAGTGACTTCGGAGAAAACATGTGAATGGCAACAGATTTGAGAGGAGAACCCGAGGAAGAAGAGGAGGAAATAGAGAGAGGGAATCCCGAAATGGGCAGAGGCGGCACTTTGACTGGAGAGGTTGTCACCTGCAAGGCGCACTAGTTGACAGGCTGCCAACACCTCTCAGGGTTTGGGTATCACCTTGACAGCCGCTCTTGTGTTGGCTATGCAGACTGAAGCATCGTTACCAGCCGCTACCGTATAGTCTCCTTTGAAAAATTCAGTGATCAACATATGTCCGAAAATTAATGTTAATCAATAACAGGAATCAGAAATTGAGAGTCGAAACCAGGTCGAGAAACTTCAAGTCTGAGAAAATCAAAAGAAACCTGGAGGAGCATGGAAGACGTAGTGACCGCCTTCTGTAGTCTTCGTTTCAGATACCACCTTCCCGTTATGAAGCAACGACAGCGAAAGACCGGGCGGCCCTACATCATTTCAATGATTTTTATTCCAATTAAAGCCAAAGAATTTTTTTTGATCTACAAAGCTGACTCGAATTTGTTTACTCCTCTGCCCGCTTTTCTTCTATTCGCCTTTGTATTTTCGTGAACCCCGATCCGTATTAGCGAATGACTCAGTTTTTTCCCATGAGGGTACTGTCACCTATGAAGATAAAGTAGGTTATCTATGATGACGGAATTTTTAACAATTTTAAGAATAAGAAAACGGGTAACCTTGACCAGATGAACTCTGGATTGAGCCTTCAATGCTGAAGCCAATCAGTGAGAAGTTGATGTCTTCGTTTAGTGAGCATTTGTCACTCGAACCATCCAATTTGAAGTCGTAAGAGTTTGGTTCTCAAAAACTAAAATTGAAACGAAATAGTTTGACAAAGAAATGGAGACTCTAGAAAAGAAGAAGAAAGTAACCGAAAAACCAGCCATCGGGAGCAACCACTCGAACGGAGTACTGGCCTTTCTTGTAGACTGGGATTATGTAGTACCCATTCTGGGGATTGCACTCCTCTTCATGCTTTAAATGACCCTCTGGTGTCAGAAGTTTAACCTGAATACAAACTGAATGCTCTTGTGATCTCAGAGTTGTTTAAGGTTAATTTCATTTTATATGTATTCCTTGTAAACAGCATGCATGCTGATGCTCGAAGATTTTCATTTCGAGGAAAGAAATTGAATCAGACCTTTCGCAGAGAGCCGAACACTGCCAAGTTATGATATTTCAAGAACAAATAAGGTAATTATAAAAATGTTGGGTACTTTTTCGGTTCATCGGGCTTTTGCGTCGCGGTCGCGTAGCGGCCCTCGGCCTCGTTAGCTAAGCCGTACGGCCTCGTTAGCTAAGCCGTTCGGCCTCGTTAGCGTAAACTTTTCCTAAGCCTAAGCGTTTTTTTAATGTAAAAATAATTTTAATTCCACGGTTCAATCCGGTTTAAGCGACGCGAAGGGGGCCGCGACGCGACCGCGACGCAAAAGCCCGATGAACCGAAAAAGTGCCAAGTATTGAAAGTTTTGCGGCAAGTACCCTTATGTCAGTCTTGAATTAATAGATATTTTTTAACTTCAAAAAAGTTCACAAGTAGTGAAAAAAGGACTATTGAAAAACCTTGATCTTTGAATAGTCGATAGGAACGCTACTCTTGACGAATCCACCACAACTGTAAACATCAGCAAGGACCTCTTTATCGATGAGAAGAATCAACAAAACGAATATCCAGTTTGAGATCATATCTGGAACGGTCAAAAATTGAAAAGTAAGAGAGAATTGAATAAAAAAGAAAGTTCAAACTGAAATTTTGAGCACTTTTTCCGTTAACCGGATACTCGCGTCGCGGTTCCCTTCGCGTTTTATTTTCACATCAAAAAAGTTATTTTTACATAAAAAACGCTTAGGCTTAGTAAAAGTTTACGATAACAAGGCCGTACGGCTTAGCTAACGAGGCCGTACGGCTTAGCTAACGAGGCCGTACGGCTTAGCTAACGAGGAAACCGCGACGCGAAGGGAACCGTGACGCGAGTATCCGGTTAACGGAAAAAGTAACAAATTTTGTTGTTGTGCCAATAATTAATATAACAGCAAAACTATAATAATAATAGCTGAACGGATGTATTTTGGTAAACACCGTAAACATAATCAGTCAGAGGGTTTATCATTGAGACAGCTTCAAAACTACAGTACTTATGAGATTCCCACGAGAGCTGGGCGAAAAAAACTAGCCAAAAATTTTTTCTCTTTTTTTTTGATTTAAAAAGTCGAAAAACCGAGAAAAATCTCAAAAGTCGAAAGTTCTCTAGTTTTAACCGTTTAACTTTTTTTCACATTTTTAAAGTGTCATTTATTGATGCTTCTCACAGTTGTAATTGTTTCATTAGAATACATTAATTGAAATCATACATAGCTCAAATTTGAGTAATTACACACAGCAGACGTTTAATGAGATGATCATTTGTGAAATCAGATACATTATAGTTATTTATAGAAGAATGCTCGGTGAAGGTAGTTAGCACGAAAGCACAAAAATTGAATGGAATATCGTACTTTTATTGTTTTGTTTCATTCACCTGGGCCAAGAAGGGCGATATTCTTATTGAGAGACAACTGCTGGGAAAATTTGTAGTCAGATAAACTTTTCCGGTGATCAGTGAGTAAAAGTCTATCGGACTCCAGTTTTATAGTCTGGGCCGCGCCTTAACATCTCTCGCAATCAGTAGAACTCGCAGGAAGAACCAAGTATTTCCGAACAAGCTGATCAATGGGTATTCCGCTTTTGAAACAGCAGATTCTCATAACTGCAGAGATTTCTTATATGAAGAGCTCATTATTCGACACTAAAAACGTGACTTAATTTGGTTCTTCTTAAAATTTATCAAAAACCCAACAAGCAAAAACTAGATCCCGTTCGTGTTCGTCGCGCTCAAAGTAGGAGAATCGGTGAAGGCGCCATCAAAAAGCTACCTAAATGCTCATGAAGCAGAAGTAGCCATCGCATTGGCAAGCATCTTCAAGGAAGCAGGGTTCATGGACAAAGAAATGTTCATTACCACCTTCTACAAGGAACAACAGAGGGAAGTAGCAGAGAGAAACCCTCAAATTGAGGTATTAACCGCGGATTCGGTTCAAGGAAGAGAATGTGAGCTGTCAATCATCTTGACGACGCGGAGCGACGAGCACAAGGAGGGACTCCTAACAGATCCGAGACGACTGAACGTGTCCATAACGAGGGCCAGGCAGGGCATCGTTATACTGGGGTACGTAAACGTCCTGGAAAGATTGGAAAATTGGAGGGAGGTTATCCGATTCGCAAAAGCGTTTCAACTGGTCATCGATGAGGATCAATTATATACCCTCAACGACAGGATGTATAAGGACGAGTTCCCGGCACTGTAAGGAGGAGAGGATTCGAAAGCAACACCCACCGTCACCTAAAAAAAAAAAAACAAAACAAAACTCCTCGCTGGCTGCGGACTTCTCGAGGCGGACGAATCAAGGGTTGGAAATCATCATTAAGCCATTTTCTCCTTAAGCCAGGGGTTTGAAAAAAAACCATCCTTTCATTTCAGAAAAGAAAATAAGGAGGAGCAGAATCGAGAGAACATCGAAACGAGAGTGCGAGGCCGTGAAGAATAGACCGGCTCAGGTTATTTCTTATAACAATTGCACAAGCTTATTTCGTCTTCCCATAATAAAACTTTCTGATTGCAGGATGAGGGAAGCGACATGTACGAAAAGCGGGCTGGAGATTTTTCAAAAAATGATCACCTAAGGACAAGGCTAAGATGGAACCTAAGCGGTAAATAAGGTTCAGAAAAAGGTTTCCACCACTCTGTTCTATTTCAATCCAAACTCGACCATAACACGTTTGATTGCAGGAGAAGAAGTACGCACATATGTAATTGATCAACAACTTCTTAATGTTTGTGGAAGAAAGGGAAAAAGGAGGAATCTACGGTATGAAAAGGTAACCATAAAGCTTAGCGAAGCTGCAGGTTAGCCAGGTTGGTTCAATTTTCGCCCGTTCAATACTTTTGCATAAACAAAACAACAATTATGTTTTTTTTTGCAGAAATAACCACCGGCTCGGGACGCTGTGTATAAATATGTAAGAAGTCCGGGGCGGACTTTTCCCGAGGGAAGAAGGTGTTACGCCTGAGGGCGTGAGATGATCGACCTATTATATTACATCATCGTCCTATATGATTAATAACGCAGGAGGAGGAGACATGAAAGCCACACCCACATGACCACTATATAAGCCAGGATATTGGGCGAAGCCAGAGAGAGAGAGAGAAGAGAGTAAGAGGAGACCCAACTCGGCAAAGTCCTTAAGACCTTGCTCTTTGCTTTAGAACCCCTTTTGTGCGTTGTTTAATTGCCATTATGTAATGTCATATTTATACCGCAATAAATTGATCAATGACTAAACTGTTTGTCTTCGGGGGCATTTCCATGGGCAAAGCACGTTTCCCTCACTCTTTTCTCATTTTTACTGATTTCTTTCTGGTGGACGGTTGACTTCAAGTTTAGGAGGGAGGAATGAGCGCCAATAAAGTACCGAATCAAGAGTTTCGTCTGTCAGTAAAAAAATGGCCCGTTTGAAATGCTTCTTATTCTGTTTTACGAAAATTGGTGAAAATGTTACAGAAGCGATCAGAGCTACAGCTCACTAAGTACTCCAACCAATCTTAGAGAACTTAAGCACTCGTCGCCGGTCTCGAACTCGCCACCGAGCCAGAGCTCGTTCCACCAGCCCTTGCTCTCGTCCACGCAACTGGTCCAAAGCGCGTTCGCGAAGTCATAGACGTTCCAAGTCACGGTTCCTAAACTCGCAGCCGGTCAAGTTCGAGCTTCTCTCGACACTGCCTGAGGGTATGCTCGTGAAGTTTCAGAAAGACATTTTGAGACCAATAATACCTTTTTATTTTAGGAGGAACCCTCGGTGAGCACAAATTTGCGGCCCAACTTGCACACGGCAGCCACACTGTTCAGATAGAGCCATTCCGCAACTCATCTGACCTTTATCAAGTACTCTTAAGAACCACCGGGTCAAGGAGAGCTGATAACGCTTGTGACCTCGAACATTTCAGAAGCTCACGGCGGCTTTCCCACTCGAAATTCCATATCCTGACGACATTTTATATTGTACGGCAAACACGGAGAAGGCAGACATGGGTAAGGTGATATCATCCAACGTTGCACTGACGGACACGATCTTCGTCCACCTTGCCGGTGAGAGCACGGCGATCGAGCTGCTTAAGTCCAGCAGGTTAGTCTTACTCTCCGGTTGGCTTTCTTTCGGTAGCTCAGCTTGCAGCTTCATCGGAGTGACGATAGCGGACAACGGAACGGGGAAGGCATTCGTGAAGAAGGTGGCAGAGGGAAGCGTCGCCGAGAAGAGCGGAGTCCTCCCGGGAGATCACATCTCTGCCGTGGATGGGAAGAGCGTCGTTGGACTGAGACACTTTCAAGTAGCCCTCATCTTGCGCAATGTCGGTTATATTTTGTGCGAATTTAGCTAGACGTTTTGAATTTTATTTAAAATAAAATTCAAGTTTAAGAAGAAAGAGAAATTCTTATATTGATAATAACTTCAACGGTGTTATTTATCAAATCAATCAGCTCTTGATTCAAAAAAAGAGATTTTTTTATTTTGAATCGAGAGAACTTTTGAGAGAAAATCGATGTTAGCTGTACTTTATTTCTGACTCAGCATGTAAGCTAAGGCTCGAGAATAAGCTTTTGTTCAGGTTGTTCACTTTTGGAATGGCCATTCAAAGAGACGTATTTTGAGGTGGAGATTGGTAGGTCCGTTCTGTTGACCGTAATTCGCCCGAAACCGAGTGCCTTCGGAATGCTGGCACGCCGCTCAGGAAGAAGGTCGATAGATACCAACATGGATGAGCATCCGACATGGACCATAAGACTCAAAATGGACGGCCATGCGAATGTCAGAAGAGTCTTTGCAACAGTTTTCCCGTGATAAGTCTGACAGGCTCTTTACATACACACAATGAGAAATCAAAAGATCTTTTCAGTGATATAACAGCAAGAAAAAGTTTTCTTGTCATTTCGTTCATTCGTTCATTCAATCAGTTCATTCTTCAAATCTTATAAATCCAAACTTGCGTTTCAACTTCTTTTTCTTTTAAAGTTTCCGGATTCGAGAAAAAAAATGAGAAGGATTTCATAGGTGTTGTTTATATTACCTGTATAGATACAATATGTCTTGAATTATCAATATCGGTCACTAAAGTATGTTAAAAGTTCCACTTTTAATGTTACGAAAGCGGTTGAGCCAGAGTTATCGCTAATGAAACGTTCTATTTATGTAGAAAAATGAAGTTTTTTTCAATTTTAACTATGGAAACTTTGATACATTCATTTCAGTCGCCCTAGAAATTTTTTTGCCAGTTTTGCCCTGTTCATTCGTTCATTCAATCATCTATAAACTTAATTATAAAGTTACTAACTAATAACTATACAATAAAAACAATTTCTTTGCAGAGAAAGACGAATAAGTGTATTATAAAATTATTCATCTGATTATTCATTCATTTATTCACGAATTTAGAACTAAGCCCTGATAAGGTTATATGTAGGTGGAAGCAACCCCGCCAAGTGCGGAGCTACTCTCCCGTCTGAACGCGATTCTGGAGGAGTACTTGGGAGTGAACGATGATCAGCTCGCTCTGCAGATGGCCGAGCTTGCACAGCAAACCGATTCTTTCGCCCTACTCACCGAGAAGATCAGAGCGACCGATCTGGCTGTTTTTCAAGTGATCATTCTTTATTGTGTATTGCTTATCAATCGCTATATTTATGTTTTCGAGAAAAAAACTTAATTTTAGTCTTTTCAATGAAGTTGTGCACAGTCGTCGTGTTTGAAAACCGAAAAGAAAAAAAATATATATACGATTTCAACCAATCACCTTTTTTAAAAAGAACAATGGAAAACGTTTTTAGAGTTCAATCAGTTCCCATATTTCTAAACTTTTGAATGTTCAAGCTACCAGATGAGCTCATATTCGACGTCTGGGGGGTCGCTTCTGATTTGCGACAACATCGACTGTAAAAATGCAGCCAGCACATCTTCCCGACCCTCAAACATCTCCCGTATTTAGCCAAACCCTCGCTTTCGCAGCATTTCACACCTCTTAATTGGAGCATCGCCACCCCTTTCATCAAGATATAATACTAACACTTTTCACCATTTCGACAACCCTAAACACTTAGGTTCTCTTTTTTATCAGATGAATAACACATGGAAGCGAAATTTCACTTTTTCAGTTATTGATAAAACATTTTGATGAATGTTCTTGATACAATTCAAGGTTGACTCTTTTGAGGATGAAAATATCGTGCAAACATAGACCTACAATCGAAATGAAGGACATGGGTTTGAATTATTTTCATCCTAGTGAAGAGCTAGTTTAATTTTTTTCTAAGAAGGTACAACTAGAATTGAAATGAAGTAGTTCATCTTAATAGTGAGAAGGATTTTATGTAGCTAGTTTAAGATATAGAACTTTATATGCTTGTGAAGCATAAGATTTAAACTTGAACATTTCAAGGGGCCCTTTCATTTTAAGGCCCGGTTTGAAACATGGGCCTATTCATTTTAAGGCCCGGTTTGAAACATGGGCCTATTCATTTTAAGGCCCGGTTTGAAACATGGGCCTATTCATTTTAAGGCCCGGTTTGAAACGGGTCTATTCATTTTAAGGCCCGGTTTGAAACATGACCACCTTCAAAATATGGCTTATTCTGGGATTCTTTCAATACGCGCTGTTCCTGAACACGCTTCAAGTTTTTTTTATAAATCAGTGTGTAATCTCTTCTTCGTGAACGATTTCTTCATGCATACGGCCTCTGGTCTCATCATTATTACCTAATCAAGATTATTTATTCTTGCCTTTGCGTGCTTTGCTAAAAGATTGAGTTTGTTTAAAATTTTACGATGACTTAGACTATTGGATATGCTCTCCATCTCAACTTGAGGTTTTTTTGTTTATCCGTAATCGATATTCAAAGTAAAGTATTCTGAAAACAGTTTTTGATTGTGCTCGCTCGAATCCTTCAACTTTTTTTAAACCATGACCTCAAGTAAAACGATTTTTTGATCAAGTTAGGGGAACTGGCCAATAGAGCTTTTAAAAGTCCATTTAAAAGCTGTAGTTCACAAATAGCTAAACGAATTATCTAGATTCTCTCTTCACATCCCTCTTGATGTCCAATATCCATATATCGCTCCACTTCAATCAACGATGGCACAATTTTATTAAAGCTTCACCTACCTACTACTTCGTATATTGTAACTTTATTTTCTATCTAAATATGAAGATATAAGCTGCTACGATTAGGGCAGCATTGTCACAGTGCGAATCAGGGCCGTTCATTTTTCGTTTTCGGTTTTTTCGAAGAAAAAACACTTTTCGACTTTTCGAAGAACAAAAAAATCTGGTAGAAAATTTTTCAAAAAAATCCATAAAAACTTTTAGATTGGGTCGAAATGCGATTATCATTCGTGTTGAGAAAGAGAGAGAGAGAGAGAGAGAGAGAGAGAGAGAGAGAGAGAGAGAGAGAGAGAGAGAGAGAGAGAGAGAGAGAGAGGAGAGAGAGAGAGAGAGAGCGAGAGAGAGGGAGTAGGAGATAAAAAGAGAGATACAAGAGATTTCAAGGGTGCTATACACAATGGGATTCATGAAAACATGGAGAATGGTTAGAGATGAAAACAGAGAATATAAAGTTAAGGCGAGGATAAAGAACACTGATGTGTCCCATGTTTTAGAACTGAAACTATTTTTTGAGAAAAGAATTGAGACAATGTGTTTCACAGGCATAGTTTCAGTTCTTAAAAGATATGTTTTTGCTTGTTGGGTTTTTGATAAATTTTAAGAAGAACCAAATTAAGTCACGTTTTTAGTGTCGAATAATGAGCTCTTCATATAAGAAATCTCTGCAGTTATGAGAATCTGCTGTTTCAAAAGCGGAATACCCATTGATCAGCTTGTTCGGAAATACTTGGTTCTTCCTGCGAGTTCTACTGATTGCGAGAGATGTTAAGGCGCGGCCCAGACTATAAAACTGGAGTCCGATAGACTTTTACTCACTGATCACCGGAAAAGTTTATCTGACTACAAATTTTCCCAGCAGTTGTCTCTCAATAAGAATATCGCCCTTCTTGGCCCAGGTGAATGAAACAAAACAATAAAAGTACGATATTCCATTCAATTTTTGTGCTTTCGTGCTAACTACCTTCACCGAGCATTCTTCTATAAATAACTATAATGTATCTGATTTCACAAATGATCATCTCATTAAACGTCTGCTGTGTGTAATTACTCAAATTTGAGCTATGTATGATTTCAATTAATGTATTCTAATGAAACAATTACAACTGTGAGAAGCATCAATAAATGACACTTTAAAAATGTGAAAAAAAGTTAAACGGTTAAAACTAGAGAACTTTCGACTTTTGAGATTTTTCTCGGTTTTTCGACTTTTTAAATCAAAAAAAAAGAGAAAAAATTTTTGGCTAGTTTTTTTCGCCCAGCTCTCGTGGGAATCTCATAAGTACTGTAGTTTTGAAGCTGTCTCAATGATAAACCCTCTGACTGATTATGTTTACGGTGTTTACCAAAATACATCCGTTCAGCTATTATTATTATAGTTTTGCTGTTATATTAATTATTGGCACAACAACAAAATTTGTTACTTTTTCCGTTAACCGGATACTCGCGTCACGGTTCCCTTCGCGTCGCGGTTTCCTCGTTAGCTAAGCCGTACGGCCTCGTTAGCTAAGCCGTACGGCCTCGTTAGCTAAGCCGTACGGCCTTGTTATCGTAAACTTTTACTAAGCCTAAGCGTTTTTTATGTAAAAATAACTTTTTTGATGTGAAAATAAAACGCGAAGGGAACCGCGACGCGAGTATCCGGTTAACGGAAAAAGTGCTCAAAATTTCAGTTTGAACTTTCTTTTTTATTCAATTCTCTCTTACTTTTCAATTTTTGACCGTTCCAGATATGATCTCAAACTGGATATTCGTTTTGTTGATTCTTCTCATCGATAAAGAGGTCCTTGCTGATGTTTACAGTTGTGGTGGATTCGTCAAGAGTAGCGTTCCTATCGACTATTCAAAGATCAAGGTTTTTCAATAGTCCTTTTTTCACTACTTGTGAACTTTTTTGAAGTTAAAAAATATCTATTAATTCAAGACTGACATAAGGGTACTTGCCGCAAAACTTTCAATACTTGGCACTTTTTCGGTTCATCGGGCTTTTGCGTCGCGGTCGCGTCGCGGCCCCCTTCGCGTCGCTTAAACCGGATTGAACCGTGGAATTAAAATTATTTTTACATTAAAAAAACGCTTAGGCTTAGGAAAAGTTTACGCTAACGAGGCCGAACGGCTTAGCTAACGAGGCCGTACGGCTTAGCTAACGAGGCCGAGGGCCGCTACGCGACCGCGACGCAAAAGCCCGATGAACCGAAAAAGTACCCAACATTTTTATAATTACCTTATTTGTTCTTGAAATATCATAACTTGGCAGTGTTCGGCTCTCTGCGAAAGGTCTGATTCAATTTCTTTCCTCGAAATGAAAATCTTCGAGCATCAGCATGCATGCTGTTTACAAGGAATACATATAAAATGAAATTAACCTTAAACAACTCTGAGATCACAAGAGCATTCAGTTTGTATTCAGGTTAAACTTCTGACACCAGAGGGTCATTTAAAGCATGAAGAGGAGTGCAATCCCCAGAATGGGTACTACATAATCCCAGTCTACAAGAAAGGCCAGTACTCCGTTCGAGTGGTTGCTCCCGATGGCTGGTTTTTCGGTTACTTTCTTCTTCTTTTCTAGAGTCTCCATTTCTTTGTCAAACTATTTCGTTTCAATTTTAGTTTTTGAGAACCAAACTCTTACGACTTCAAATTGGATGGTTCGAGTGACAAATGCTCACTAAACGAAGACATCAACTTCTCACTGATTGGCTTCAGCATTGAAGGCTCAATCCAGAGTTCATCTGGTCAAGGTTACCCGTTTTCTTATTCTTAAAATTGTTAAAAATTCCGTCATCATAGATAACCTACTTTATCTTCATAGGTGACAGTACCCTCATGGGAAAAAACTGAGTCATTCGCTAATACGGATCGGGGTTCACGAAAATACAAAGGCGAATAGAAGAAAAGCGGGCAGAGGAGTAAACAAATTCGAGTCAGCTTTGTAGATCAAAAAAAATTCTTTGGCTTTAATTGGAATAAAAATCATTGAAATGATGTAGGGCCGCCCGGTTTTTCGCTGTCGTTGCTTCATAACGGGAAGGTGGTATCTGAAACGAAGACTACAGAAGGCGGTCACTACGTCTTCCATGCTCCTCCAGGTTTCTTTTGATTTTCTCAGACTTGAAGTTTCTCGACCTGGTTTCGACTCTCAATTTCTGATTCCTGTTATTGATTAACATTAATTTTCGGACATATGTTGATCACTGAATTTTTCAAAGGAGACTATACGGTAGCGGCTGGTAACGATGCTTCAGTCTGCATAGCCAACACAAGAGCGGCTGTCAAGGTGATACCCAAACCCTGAGAGGTGTTGGCAGCCTGTCAACTAGTGCGCCTTGCAGGTGACAACCTCTCCAGTCAAAGTGCCGCCTCTGCCCATTTCGGGATTCCCTCTCTCTATTTCCTCCTCTTCTTCCTCGGGTTCTCCTCTCAAATCTGTTGCCATTCACATGTTTTCTCCGAAGTCACTCGAGGTTATTTTCGTGATCGATAACACTATGTATTATTAAATTTGTTTTAAATGGGAGATTGAACGATGATAATTAAGAAGTTTTTTTAAAAATTTAAGTTGACGTATAGTTGAATAAAAGCAAAACATCACAGATCATATCCACCGATGGCGTGTGGATTGGTCGATATTATTATAACGGGTGGCAAGCGTAGAATAAGTAGAAGAAGGGCAATACAATGAATGGAGAGAGCCAACCAGATAATGAAATATCATACTAGAGTGGAGACGAGACGCTAAAGATAAAGCGGTTGACAGAGAAGTTTCGCTGCTTTCTAATAACGCAAATGGATGAAAACTGTGGAGAGAGGTTCCATACTTTGTGGGAATATTGCTGTAAAGTTGCCCGGCTGCCGGGCGATGGAAGCGGGTGACGACGCTCCCTCTCTGGCGACGACCATCTGCGAGCTGGGAGAGACTTCGCTGCAAGGGAAGTTGGTCGTTCCCTGTCTTCCGCCAGGTTCCTACCAGCTCAGAGCTTCCAGGCCTTCTTTCTACTTCCAGGTATTTTTTAAATTCAAAATAACTGTCTCTGTAATGATATAAAGACTTGCCTCGAATCATAGACTCTTCTCTCCTTTCAGTAAGATTTAGTGTGTCATCCTTCAAAACCTGCTTAAAAACAGGCAATAGTGTTTCTAGGGGTTACTAACCACCGCATAGCCAGGGGTTTTATAATGCGTCCCAAGAGTGCACAGAAGCCCGCCGAAAGGGAGAATTTGCGTGTATGGAGACCAGGGGTTATTTAGTCATGTCTGCAAGATGCCATTGAAGCAGATCTCCCCAATTTCGTCAGTGGGAGCAATATTAGAACAAGTTTATACCGATATGGAGTTAACTGCAAAAGACACAGTATTCTTAAAATCTTTGCCGGAGAACATGAAGGAAGCGGAAGTCACATGGACCGGCGACTACGGAAGAGTACTCACGGAAGAACAGAGATTAGCAGTACAAGTAGGACTGTCGAGCACACCCATTGTCATGGTGCAAGCTGCTTACGGAACGGGCAAGACATGGACTAGCGGCGTATTGGCCATTGAAGCAGCGAAGCAAGAACAACTCATCCTAGTGCTCTGTGTAACAAATCACGCGTGCGGACAATTCGGGAGAACGATTGAAAAAATCTTAGCGGAGGATCATTCGGAGGTCCCCATAGCTCCACTACGCTTAGCGGGCGATTTGGCAGTGGAAAACTAGCTGACAACATCGTATGACCTGTCTGAAGTCTTGGAAAGCATGCAAAACAGTGAGCAGATGGACAAAGCTACTCAGGAGCAGTTAAAAACCTTCTGTAAAAACCGACGAATCATCGCGGATCTCAAAAGGGCAGGAAAACTGCACGAATTGACGGAGGAACAGCAAGATTTCTTCCGAGTCACAGAGAAGGCGACTAGTAACCGCGGAGCGAAGCTGATAAGGGCCGCAATCGGAGCATATAGCCCGAAGATAGTAATCGCGACCGTCTCGACGTTCCTCAACGCGACAGGCGCCAAAGGGAATCTTCGATCAGTGTTCCCCAGAGAAAAGAACAACGTGATGGTCATTTCCGACGAAGCCTCGACAATTCCTGAGCCCGCGCTGATCGCTGTCTTGTCGCGCCTGCCTTACGCGAAAATAAGAGCAGTAGGCGATACGAAGCAGCTCACCCCATTCTGCCGGCTCCCTAAGGACAGCCTAGGGTCGCTAACGGCAGCGCAAGGTCTACTCGACACTTTGGCAAGGAGTAAGCAAGTGGTGAAGACAGCTTTGACGCTGACATTCCGAACTCATCCGGAATTGAATCGACTTCCTTCTCAACTATTCTATGAAGGACAGCTAAAAAATGGATGCACGGAAGAGGAAAGGAGTCTGATGACAAGCAGAATCCGGCTCCCAAATCTTAAGATCCCGTTCGTGTTCGTCGCGCTCAAAGTAGGAGAATCGGTGAAGGCGCCATCAAAAAGCTACCTAAATGCTCATGAAGCAGAAGTAGCCATCGCATTGGCAAGCATCTTCAAGGAAGCAGGGTTCATGGACAAAGAAATGTTCATTACCACCTTCTACAAGGAACAACAGAGGGAAGTAGCAGAGAGAAACCCTCAAATTGAGGTATTAACCGCGGATTCGGTTCAAGGAAGAGAATGTGAGCTGTCAATCATCTTGACGACGCGGAGCGACGAGCACAAGGAGGGACTCCTAACAGATCCGAGACGACTGAACGTGTCCATAACGAGGGCCAGGCAGGGCATCGTTATACTGGGGTACGTAAACGTCCTGGAAAGATTGGAAAATTGGAGGGAGGTTATCCGATTCGCAAAAGCGTTTCAACTGGTCATCGATGAGGATCAATTATATACCCTCAACGACAGGATGTATAAGGACGAGTTCCCGGCACTGTAAGGAGGAGAGGATTCGAAAGCAACACCCACCGTCACCTAAAAAAAAAAAAACAAAACAAAACTCCTCGCTGGCTGCGGACTTCTCGAGGCGGACGAATCAAGGGTTGGAAATCATCATTAAGCCATTTTCTCCTTAAGCCAGGGGTTTGAAAAAAAACCATCCTTTCATTTCAGAAAAGAAAATAAGGAGGAGCAGAATCGAGAGAACATCGAAACGAGAGTGCGAGGCCGTGAAGAATAGACCGGCTCAGGTTATTTCTTATAACAATTGCACAAGCTTATTTCGTCTTCCCATAATAAAACTTTCTGATTGCAGGATGAGGGAAGCGACATGTACGAAAAGCGGGCTGGAGATTTTTCAAAAAATGATCACCTAAGGACAAGGCTAAGATGGAACCTAAGCGGTAAATAAGGTTCAGAAAAAGGTTTCCACCACTCTGTTCTATTTCAATCCAAACTCGACCATAACACGTTTGATTGCAGGAGAAGAAGTACGCACATATGTAATTGATCAACAACTTCTTAATGTTTGTGGAAGAAAGGGAAAAAGGAGGAATCTACGGTATGAAAAGGTAACCATAAAGCTTAGCGAAGCTGCAGGTTAGCCAGGTTGGTTCAATTTTCGCCCGTTCAATACTTTTGCATAAACAAAACAACAATTATGTTTTTTTTTGCAGAAATAACCACCGGCTCGGGACGCTGTGTATAAATATGTAAGAAGTCCGGGGCGGACTTTTCCCGAGGGAAGAAGGTGTTACGCCTGAGGGCGTGAGATGATCGACCTATTATATTACATCATCGTCCTATATGATTAATAACGCAGGAGGAGGAGACATGAAAGCCACACCCACATGACCACTATATAAGCCAGGATATTGGGCGAAGCCAGAGAGAGAGAGAGAAGAGAGTAAGAGGAGACCCAACTCGGCAAAGTCCTTAAGACCTTGCTCTTTGCTTTAGAACCCCTTTTGTGCGTTGTTTAATTGCCATTATGTAATGTCATATTTATACCGCAATAAATTGATCAATGACTAAACTGTTTGTCTTCGGGGGCATTTCCATGGGCAAAGCACGTTTCCCTCACTCTTTTCTCATTTTTACTGATTTCTTTCTGGTGGACGGTTGACTTCAAGTTTAGGAGGGAGGAATGAGCGCCAATAAAGTACCGAATCAAGAGTTTCGTCTGTCAGTCAAAAAATGGCCCGTTTGAAATGCTTCTTATTCTGTTTTACGAAAATTGGTGAAAATGTTACAGAAGCGATCAGAGCTACAGCTCACTAAGTACTCCAACCAATCTTAGAGAACTTAAGCACTCGTCGCCGGTCTCGAACTCGCCACCGAGCCAGAGCTCGTTCCACCAGCCCTTGCTCTCGTCCACGCAACTGGTCCAAAGCGCGTTCGCGAAGTCATAGACGTTCCAAGTCACGGTTCCTAAACTCGCAGCCGGTCAAGTTCGAGCTTCTCTCGACACTGCCTGAGGGTATGCTCGTGAAGTTTCAGAAAGACATTTTGAGACCAATAATACCTTTTTATTTTAGGAGGAACCCTCGGTGAGCACAAATTTGCGGCCCAACTTGCACACGGCAGCCACACTGTTCAGATAGAGCCATTCCGCAACTCATCTGACCTTTATCAAGTACTCTTAAGAACCACCGGGTCAAGGAGAGCTGATAACGCTTGTGACCTCGAACATTTCAGAAGCTCACGGCGGCTTTCCCACTCGAAATTCCATATCCTGACGACATTTTATATTGTACGGCAAACACGGAGAAGGCAGACATGGGTAAGGTGATATCATCCAACGTTGCACTGACGGACACGATCTTCGTCCACCTTGCCGGTGAGAGCACGGCGATCGAGCTGCTTAAGTCCAGCAGGTTAGTCTTACTCTCCGGTTGGCTTTCTTTCGGTAGCTCAGCTTGCAGCTTCATCGGAGTGACGATAGCGGACAACGGAACGGGGAAGGCATTCGTGAAGAAGGTGGCAGAGGGAAGCGTCGCCGAGAAGAGCGGAGTCCTCCCGGGAGATCACATCTCTGCCGTGGATGGGAAGAGCGTCGTTGGACTGAGACACTTTCAAGTAGCCCTCATCTTGCGCAATGTCGGTTATATTTTGTGCGAATTTAGCTAGACGTTTTGAATTTTATTTAAAATAAAATTCAAGTTTAAGAAGAAAGAGAAATTCTTATATTGATAATAACTTCAACGGTGTTATTTATCAAATCAATCAGCTCTTGATTCAAAAAAAGAGATTTTTTTATTTTGAATCGAGAGAACTTTTGAGAGAAAATCGATGTTAGCTGTACTTTATTTCTGACTCAGCATGTAAGCTAAGGCTCGAGAATAAGCTTTTGTTCAGGTTGTTCACTTTTGGAATGGCCATTCAAAGAGACGTATTTTGAGGTGGAGATTGGTAGGTCCGTTCTGTTGACCGTAATTCGCCCGAAACCGAGTGCCTTCGGAATGCTGGCACGCCGCTCAGGAAGAAGGTCGATAGATACCAACATGGATGAGCATCCGACATGGACCATAAGACTCAAAATGGACGGCCATGCGAATGTCAGAAGAGTCTTTGCAACAGTTTTCCCGTGATAAGTCTGACAGGCTCTTTACATACACACAATGAGAAATCAAAAGATCTTTTCAGTGATATAACAGCAAGAAAAAGTTTTCTTGTCATTTCGTTCATTCGTTCATTCAATCAGTTCATTCTTCAAATCTTATAAATCCAAACTTGCGTTTCAACTTCTTTTTCTTTTAAAGTTTCCGGATTCGAGAAAAAAAATGAGAAGGATTTCATAGGTGTTGTTTATATTACCTGTATAGATACAATATGTCTTGAATTATCAATATCGGTCACTAAAGTATGTTAAAAGTTCCACTTTTAATGTTACGAAAGCGGTTGAGCCAGAGTTATCGCTAATGAAACGTTCTATTTATGTAGAAAAATGAAGTTTTTTTCAATTTTAACTATGGAAACTTTGATACATTCATTTCAGTCGCCCTAGAAATTTTTTTGCCAGTTTTGCCCTGTTCATTCGTTCATTCAATCATCTATAAACTTAATTATAAAGTTACTAACTAATAACTATACAATAAAAACAATTTCTTTGCAGAGAAAGACGAATAAGTGTATTATAAAATTATTCATCTGATTATTCATTCATTTATTCACGAATTTAGAACTAAGCCCTGATAAGGTTATATGTAGGTGGAAGCAACCCCGCCAAGTGCGGAGCTACTCTCCCGTCTGAACGCGATTCTGGAGGAGTACTTGGGAGTGAACGATGATCAGCTCGCTCTGCAGATGGCCGAGCTTGCACAGCAAACCGATTCTTTCGCCCTACTCACCGAGAAGATCAGAGCGACCGATCTGGCTGTTTTTCAAGTGATCATTCTTTATTGTGTATTGCTTATCAATCGCTATATTTATGTTTTCGAGAAAAAAACTTAATTTTAGTCTTTTCAATGAAGTTGTGCACAGTCGTCGTGTTTGAAAACCGAAAAGAAAAAAAATATATATACGATTTCAACCAATCACCTTTTTTAAAAAGAACAATGGAAAACGTTTTTAGAGTTCAATCAGTTCCCATATTTCTAAACTTTTGAATGTTCAAGCTACCAGATGAGCTCATATTCGACGTCTGGGGGGTCGCTTCTGATTTGCGACAACATCGACTGTAAAAATGCAGCCAGCACATCTTCCCGACCCTCAAACATCTCCCGTATTTAGCCAAACCCTCGCTTTCGCAGCATTTCACACCTCTTAATTGGAGCATCGCCACCCCTTTCATCAAGATATAATACTAACACTTTTCACCATTTCGACAACCCTAAACACTTAGTTCTCTTTTTTATCAGATGAATAACACATGGAAGCGAAATTTCACTTTTTCAGTTATTGATAAAACATTTTGATGAATGTTCTTGATACAATTCAAGGTTGACTCTTTTGAGGATGAAAATATCGTGCAAACATAGACCTACAATCGAAATGAAGGACATGGGTTTGAATTATTTTCATCCTAGTGAAGAGCTAGTTTAATTTTTTTCTAAGAAGGTACAACTAGAATTGAAATGAAGTAGTTCATCTTAATAGTGAGAAGGATTTTATGTAGCTAGTTTAAGATATAGAACTTTATATGCTTGTGAAGCATAAGATTTAAACTTGAACATTTCAAGGGGCCCTTTCATTTTAAGGCCCGGTTTGAAACATGGGCCTATTCATTTTAAGGCCCGGTTTGAAACATGGGCCTATTCATTTTAAGGCCCGGTTTGAAACATGGGCCTATTCATTTTAAGGCCCGGTTTGAAACGGGTCTATTCATTTTAAGGCCCGGTTTGAAACATGACCACCTTCAAAATATGGCTTATTCTGGGATTCTTTCAATACGCGCTGTTCCTGAACACGCTTCAAGTTTTTTTTATAAATCAGTGTGTAATCTCTTCTTCGTGAACGATTTCTTCATGCATACGGCCTCTGGTCTCATCATTATTACCTAATCAAGATTATTTATTCTTGCCTTTGCGTGCTTTGCTAAAAGATTGAGTTTGTTTAAAATTTTACGATGACTTAGACTATTGGATATGCTCTCCATCTCAACTTGAGGTTTTTTTGTTTATCCGTAATCGATATTCAAAGTAAAGTATTCTGAAAACAGTTTTTGATTGTGCTCGCTCGAATCCTTCAACTTTTTTTAAACCATGACCTCAAGTAAAACGATTTTTTGATCAAGTTAGGGGAACTGGCCAATAGAGCTTTTAAAAGTCATTTAAAAGCTGTAGTTCACAAATAGCTAAACGAATTATCTAGATTCTCTCTTCACATCCCTCTTGATGTCCAATATCCATATATCGCTCCACTTCAATCAACGATGGCACAATTTTATTAAAGCTTCACCTACCTACTACTTCGTATATTGTAACTTTATTTTCTATCTAAATATGAAGATATAAGCTGCTACGATTAGGGCAGCATTGTCACAGTGCGAATCAGGGCCGTTCATTTTTCGTTTTCGGTTTTTTCGAAGAAAAAACACTTTTCGACTTTTCGAAGAACAAAAAAATCTGGTAGAAAATTTTTCAAAAAAATCCATAAAAACTTTTAGATTGGGTCGAAATGCGATTATCATTCGTGTTAGAAGAGAGAGAGAGAGAGAGAGAGAGAGAGAGAGAGAGAGAGAGAGAGAGAGAGAGAGAGAGAGAGAGAGAGAGAGAGAGAGAGAGAGAGCGAGAGAGAGGGAGTAGGAGATAAAAAGAGAGATACAAGAGATTTCAAGGGTGCTATACACAATGGGATTCATGAAAACATGGAGAATGGTTAGAGATGAAAACAGAGAATATAAAGTTAAGGCGAGGATAAAGAACACTGATGTGTCCCATGTTTTAGAACTGAAACTATTTTTTGAGAAAAGAATTGAGACAATGTGTTTCACAGGCATAGTTTCAGTTCTTAAAAGATATGTTTTTGCTTGTTGGGTTTTTGATAAATTTTAAGAAGAACCAAATTAAGTCACGTTTTTAGTGTCGAATAATGAGCTCTTCATATAAGAAATCTCTGCAGTTATGAGAATCTGCTGTTTCAAAAGCGGAATACCCATTGATCAGCTTGTTCGGAAATACTTGGTTCTTCCTGCGAGTTCTACTGATTGCGAGAGATGTTAAGGCGCGGCCCAGACTATAAAACTGGAGTCCGATAGACTTTTACTCACTGATCACCGGAAAAGTTTATCTGACTACAAATTTTCCCAGCAGTTGTCTCTCAATAAGAATATCGCCCTTCTTGGCCCAGGTGAATGAAACAAAACAATAAAAGTACGATATTCCATTCAATTTTTGTGCTTTCGTGCTAACTACCTTCACCGAGCATTCTTCTATAAATAACTATAATGTATCTGATTTCACAAATGATCATCTCATTAAACGTCTGCTGTGTGTAATTACTCAAATTTGAGCTATGTATGATTTCAATTAATGTATTCTAATGAAACAATTACAACTGTGAGAAGCATCAATAAATGACACTTTAAAAATGTGAAAAAAAGTTAAACGGTTAAAACTAGAGAACTTTCGACTTTTGAGATTTTTCTCGGTTTTTCGACTTTTTAAATCAAAAAAAAAGAGAAAAAATTTTTGGCTAGTTTTTTTCGCCCAGCTCTCGTGGGAATCTCATAAGTACTGTAGTTTTGAAGCTGTCTCAATGATAAACCCTCTGACTGATTATGTTTACGGTGTTTACCAAAATACATCCGTTCAGCTATTATTATTATAGTTTTGCTGTTATATTAATTATTGGCACAACAACAAAATTTGTTACTTTTTCCGTTAACCGGATACTCGCGTCACGGTTCCCTTCGCGTCGCGGTTTCCTCGTTAGCTAAGCCGTACGGCCTCGTTAGCTAAGCCGTACGGCCTCGTTAGCTAAGCCGTACGGCCTTGTTATCGTAAACTTTTACTAAGCCTAAGCGTTTTTTATGTAAAAATAACTTTTTTGATGTGAAAATAAAACGCGAAGGGAACCGCGACGCGAGTATCCGGTTAACGGAAAAAGTGCTCAAAATTTCAGTTTGAACTTTCTTTTTTATTCAATTCTCTCTTACTTTTCAATTTTTGACCGTTCCAGATATGATCTCAAACTGGATATTCGTTTTGTTGATTCTTCTCATCGATAAAGAGGTCCTTGCTGATGTTTACAGTTGTGGTGGATTCGTCAAGAGTAGCGTTCCTATCGACTATTCAAAGATCAAGGTTTTTCAATAGTCCTTTTTTCACTACTTGTGAACTTTTTTGAAGTTAAAAAATATCTATTAATTCAAGACTGACATAAGGGTACTTGCCGCAAAACTTTCAATACTTGGCACTTTTTCGGTTCATCGGGCTTTTGCGTCGCGGTCGCGTCGCGGCCCCCTTCGCGTCGCTTAAACCGGATTGAACCGTGGAATTAAAATTATTTTTACATTAAAAAAACGCTTAGGCTTAGGAAAAGTTTACGCTAACGAGGCCGAACGGCTTAGCTAACGAGGCCGTACGGCTTAGCTAACGAGGCCGAGGGCCGCTACGCGACCGCGACGCAAAAGCCCGATGAACCGAAAAAGTACCCAACATTTTTATAATTACCTTATTTGTTCTTGAAATATCATAACTTGGCAGTGTTCGGCTCTCTGCGAAAGGTCTGATTCAATTTCTTTCCTCGAAATGAAAATCTTCGAGCATCAGCATGCATGCTGTTTACAAGGAATACATATAAAATGAAATTAACCTTAAACAACTCTGAGATCACAAGAGCATTCAGTTTGTATTCAGGTTAAACTTCTGACACCAGAGGGTCATTTAAAGCATGAAGAGGAGTGCAATCCCCAGAATGGGTACTACATAATCCCAGTCTACAAGAAAGGCCAGTACTCCGTTCGAGTGGTTGCTCCCGATGGCTGGTTTTTCGGTTACTTTCTTCTTCTTTTCTAGAGTCTCCATTTCTTTGTCAAACTATTTCGTTTCAATTTTAGTTTTTGAGAACCAAACTCTTACGACTTCAAATTGGATGGTTCGAGTGACAAATGCTCACTAAACGAAGACATCAACTTCTCACTGATTGGCTTCAGCATTGAAGGCTCAATCCAGAGTTCATCTGGTCAAGGTTACCCGTTTTCTTATTCTTAAAATTGTTAAAAATTCCGTCATCATAGATAACCTACTTTATCTTCATAGGTGACAGTACCCTCATGGGAAAAAACTGAGTCATTCGCTAATACGGATCGGGGTTCACGAAAATACAAAGGCGAATAGAAGAAAAGCGGGCAGAGGAGTAAACAAATTCGAGTCAGCTTTGTAGATCAAAAAAAATTCTTTGGCTTTAATTGGAATAAAAATCATTGAAATGATGTAGGGCCGCCCGGTCTTTCGCTGTCGTTGCTTCATAACGGGAAGGTGGTATCTGAAACGAAGACTACAGAAGGCGGTCACTACGTCTTCCATGCTCCTCCAGGTTTCTTTTGATTTTCTCAGACTTGAAGTTTCTCGACCTGGTTTCGACTCTCAATTTCTGATTCCTGTTATTGATTAACATTAATTTTCGGACATATGTTGATCACTGAATTTTTCAAAGGAGACTATACGGTAGCGGCTGGTAACGATGCTTCAGTCTGCATAGCCAACACAAGAGCGGCTGTCAAGGTGATACCCAAACCCTGAGAGGTGTTGGCAGCCTGTCAACTAGTGCGCCTTGCAGGTGACAACCTCTCCAGTCAAAGTGCCGCCTCTGCCCATTTCGGGATTCCCTCTCTCTATTTCCTCCTCTTCTTCCTCGGGTTCTCCTCTCAAATCTGTTGCCATTCACATGTTTTCTCCGAAGTCACTCGAGGTTATTTTCGTGATCGATAACACTATGTATTATTAAATTTGTTTTAAATGGGAGATTGAACGATGATAATTAAGAAGTTTTTTTAAAAATTTAAGTTGACGTATAGTTGAATAAAAGCAAAACATCACAGATCATATCCACCGATGGCGTGTGGATTGGTCGATATTATTATAACGGGTGGCAAGCGTAGAATAAGTAGAAGAAGGGCAATACAATGAATGGAGAGAGCCAACCAGATAATGAAATATCATACTAGAGTGGAGACGAGACGCTAAAGATAAAGCGGTTGACAGAGAAGTTTCGCTGCTTTCTAATAACGCAAATGGATGAAAACTGTGGAGAGAGGTTCCATACTTTGTGGGAATATTGCTGTAAAGTTGCCCGGCTGCCGGGCGATGGAAGCGGGTGACGACGCTCCCTCTCTGGCGACGACCATCTGCGAGCTGGGAGAGACTTCGCTGCAAGGGAAGTTGGTCGTTCCCTGTCTTCCGCCAGGTTCCTACCAGCTCAGAGCTTCCAGGCCTTCTTTCTACTTCCAGGTATTTTTTAAATTCAAAATAACTGTCTCTGTAATGATATAAAGACTTGCCTCGAATCATAGACTCTTCTCTCCTTTCAGTAAGATTTAGTGTGTCATCCTTCAAAACCTGCTTAAAAACAGGCAATAGTGTTTCTAGGGGTTACTAACCACCGCATAGCCAGGGGTTTTATAATGCGTCCCAAGAGTGCACAGAAGCCCGCCGAAAGGGAGAATTTGCGTGTATGGAGACCAGGGGTTATTTAGTCATGTCTGCAAGATGCCATTGAAGCAGATCTCCCCAATTTCGTCAGTGGGAGCAATATTAGAACAAGTTTATACCGATATGGAGTTAACTGCAAAAGACACAGTATTCTTAAAATCTTTGCCGGAGAACATGAAGGAAGCGGAAGTCACATGGACCGGCGACTACGGAAGAGTACTCACGGAAGAACAGAGATTAGCAGTACAAGTAGGACTGTCGAGCACACCCATTGTCATGGTGCAAGCTGCTTACGGAACGGGCAAGACATGGACTAGCGGCGTATTGGCCATTGAAGCAGCGAAGCAAGAACAACTCATCCTAGTGCTCTGTGTAACAAATCACGCGTGCGGACAATTCGGGAGAACGATTGAAAAAATCTTAGCGGAGGATCATTCGGAGGTCCCCATAGCTCCACTACGCTTAGCGGGCGATTTGGCAGTGGAAAACTAGCTGACAACATCGTATGACCTGTCTGAAGTCTTGGAAAGCATGCAAAACAGTGAGCAGATGGACAAAGCTACTCAGGAGCAGTTAAAAACCTTCTGTAAAAACCGACGAATCATCGCGGATCTCAAAAGGGCAGGAAAACTGCACGAATTGACGGAGGAACAGCAAGATTTCTTCCGAGTCACAGAGAAGGCGACTAGTAACCGCGGAGCGAAGCTGATAAGGGCCGCAATCGGAGCATATAGCCCGAAGATAGTAATCGCGACCGTCTCGACGTTCCTCAACGCGACAGGCGCCAAAGGGAATCTTCGATCAGTGTTCCCCAGAGAAAAGAACAACGTGATGGTCATTTCCGACGAAGCCTCGACAATTCCTGAGCCCGCGCTGATCGCTGTCTTGTCGCGCCTGCCTTACGCGAAAATAAGAGCAGTAGGCGATACGAAGCAGCTCACCCCATTCTGCCGGCTCCCTAAGGACAGCCTAGGGTCGCTAACGGCAGCGCAAGGTCTACTCGACACTTTGGCAAGGAGTAAGCAAGTGGTGAAGACAGCTTTGACGCTGACATTCCGAACTCATCCGGAATTGAATCGACTTCCTTCTCAACTATTCTATGAAGGACAGCTAAAAAATGGATGCACGGAAGAGGAAAGGAGTCTGATGACAAGCAGAATCCGGCTCCCAAATCTTAAGATCCCGTTCGTGTTCGTCGCGCTCAAAGTAGGAGAATCGGTGAAGGCGCCATCAAAAAGCTACCTAAATGCTCATGAAGCAGAAGTAGCCATCGCATTGGCAAGCATCTTCAAGGAAGCAGGGTTCATGGACAAAGAAATGTTCATTACCACCTTCTACAAGGAACAACAGAGGGAAGTAGCAGAGAGAAACCCTCAAATTGAGGTATTAACCGCGGATTCGGTTCAAGGAAGAGAATGTGAGCTGTCAATCATCTTGACGACGCGGAGCGACGAGCACAAGGAGGGACTCCTAACAGATCCGAGACGACTGAACGTGTCCATAACGAGGGCCAGGCAGGGCATCGTTATACTGGGGTACGTAAACGTCCTGGAAAGATTGGAAAATTGGAGGGAGGTTATCCGATTCGCAAAAGCGTTTCAACTGGTCATCGATGAGGATCAATTATATACCCTCAACGACAGGATGTATAAGGACGAGTTCCCGGCACTGTAAGGAGGAGAGGATTCGAAAGCAACACCCACCGTCACCTAAAAAAAAAAAAACAAAACAAA
>OZ057403.1:26589238-26612822 GCA_964056735.1 Allodiplogaster pararmata | reverse complement strand
AACGGAGCAAAGTGGAACAGAGCAAAGTGGAACGGAGCAAAGTGGAAACGGAGCAAAGTGGAACGGAGCAAAGTGGAACGGAGCAAAGTGGAACAGAGCAAAGTGGAACGGAGCAAAGTGGAAACGGAGCAAAGTGGAAACGGAGCAAAGTGGAATGGGGCAAAAAGGAACGGAGCAAAGTGGAACGGAGCAAAGTGGAACAGAGCAAAGTGGATACAACCATCTCAACACAGATACCATCTAGGAAAAACCATTTGAATACATACCTTTGTCACACTATAAAGAACCCAATCATTCTCCAGATGACATCCTAATAGACATTCTAGACCATGCAACAAATAAAGCGGAATTAAGAAGTAAAGAATCATACCGGATTAGATTAATGCTAACGGCTTTTCCCTATGGTCTCAATGATCAAATACAAAACTATGGATTAATTCTGACAATTTAAATCCAATGGAAAAAGTTAAAACCCATATCATAATAATCCTTTGAATATACCAGTCAAAACTTCCAAACACAAAAATCGTAGAAGAACTCGTCCTTCATATCTAGCACGGGACTTATTCAACCTAATACATGATATTTTGAACACAAAAAATGGCAGAGAGTTATATCTACATAGAATACAAAAAACTTAAAATAAAAGAAAAGGATAATATCATAAAATACACTCTCACTAAAGAATTCTTATCTCTCCAAAACACTGATAAAATAAGAATAACCAGTACAATGTGTGACTACTTCTGAGGAAACAAAGGAACCCAATACAAAAGACACTACCTATATAAAAATCAAACTTCCTTACTATGGTAAATACATGGACAACATACCCTTCAACCGCATCTTTAAGAAAGCTTCTATCAATGGTTTAAAATTGAAAAGTCTAATACCAAGACCATTTACATTCCGTGTTATATATAGTTTAACTGAACCTTTTAGTAAAAAAGTTTTCAATTATAACAATTTCCTTAAGGAACTTAATAATGACAATAAGAAAAACATTTTAGAAAGCGAATGCTATTGCTATAAATACCCTGAACTTATAAACAATAAGTTTGGACACATATGGAGCGGTAATACTAATATCACTCATGATTCATCTCTACGTCAAATCCTGATCGAGGCACAAAATATCGCATTTGTGAAAATGTTGATAAAGATACAATTATTTCAGAAATGGAACAATCCATTAACCAGACAGTAACGAAAATGACCAAAACATTCCATCTTAATCAATATGATCGTATTATTATTTACAATATACTCCAAAAACACTGCCTTCCACTGATTTCTAGATATCTCGACAGATTCCACTATTTCGATTCCACTAATTACAAGCAAATCTACAGAAGCATTTTTGAAATACGAAAAATTTTCATAATAACTCCTATGATAATAACAACTATGCATTTACTTGCAAGAAATTATATCTTCTATTTATGAACGAAGAGATGAATACAAGCACAGAACATACTAGAACCTATCAACCAATTCCTTCTTTAAACACCTTTAACATAATTAATAAACACCTGGAACTAACTAAAGAACTCAAAATTCCTATCCCTTTATCTAACATATACAACATACCAACTGTTTATGGTATACCTAAAATGCACAAAAATCCATTAAATTCGATTTATAACCGGAGCCTCCAACAGCAGTCTCAAACCATTATCTCAAGAACTTCAATTAATTCTCAAACATCTATCCAGACATTTCAAAAGTTATTGCAAACAAACAAGCGCAAAGCTGTAGCAACAGCATATGTGAACGTGTCTGGCCTAGATATTGCTGAGAAAAAGCAGCCAGCTTCTCGTCTCCTCTTATGGGGCGATATGGCACCTTCAATAATGTCAGAATTTGATCACAACGAAAAACATTTAATATCATATCTGCCAACTGTAAAATTAACCTCATCAAGACGTCTCTCTTTCGTCTTGGGCTCATCTACAACCTGGAAAAAAGAGGTTATTTATTCTCAATACCTTGTGAATCAGTTGAAAGCCTACTTCATCCTTAAATATGTTATGAATCAATTTAAACCTTCATCTCCTTTTGTCGCTTTTCTTCTTGTCCATGTTTTTGCCCATCTCATTCTCGACTTTTGGGGTGTCCATCCTGATTAACTGGAAAAAAGGTTTGTGAAAAAAGATGATAAAACCAAAAAATCTTTAAATAAGACAAAAGTAGAAAACTAACATATTCTGTAAGCGTTTTGGTTGGGGTCCGGAAGGGGTAAATTTCTGAAATAATCAAAATTTCCAAAGCAAGAGAAGTAATCAAATGTCAGAGATAGATAAAGGACAAAAAAAGAGCACAACAGCTTGACCTTACATCTGATCATGAATGAAGCTAAAATATGTAAATGTCATGTTTCCGGTTAATGAAGCTAAAAGAGCTAAATATCAAGTTTCTGGTCGATGATTATTGTTATCAGCTTATGCAATCTCCAGATATTCCATTAGCGAAGCTTGAGATCACGGAAAAAAGAGAGAGTAAGAGAAAGAAATAGTGTCGTAAAACAGAGCAGAGGGAAAGAAAGAGAGAGAGAAACCGGAAGATGCGGGAGGAGGGGGAGCGTGATTGTTTTGATAAGTATAAGATGACGTCAACTTACACTTGAAGGTGTGAAAATTGAAGACGACTTTGCTTCCTTTCTCATGTTGAAGACGTATTGAATCGGCTTCACCTTCTCGATACTTTCTTTAGATTCGTTAACCTTGCAACAAAAAGTTATTAGTATTTGTTCTTTAGCCCTAGGTTCAATATTACCAACCTTCTCGTATCCTTGTCCGTCAGCACGAATCTTCTTTTCGGCTACGGGTCTTCTTGTATTTTCTCCGGATAAGAACCAATCTGTCAACTGAATTATTGTGTTATCAATTTGTCTAAAATTCCAGATAACTTACGTCAGATCGAGCCTCGGCCATGGACGCTTATCAGAATCCTGAAATGGTTATACTTTATTATTTTGATAATAAACAATCATTTTAAATACAACGTTTATTTTAGCAGATGCCGTGCACTTATGAGGAGTACCTCGAATGCTGGAACAGGATAGAATACAATATGGAGGCGGACCCTCAACATCCTCGGATGTTGAGATGCAGAGTTTGGAGTCCTCTACCTCCGACGAGATGACTCTGACAAAGAGCAGACTGAAAAGTATATCTTCATATAACGCCAAAAACAGTAAATAATTGTACAAAAGAATGTATATTAAAGAATTGTCTCGATGTGTCTTGAGCAAATGTGAGGAATTTTACATTTTATCATTCTTAAAAAATAAAAAGTTTCCAGGAGCAGATGCCTTGCCCTTATGAGGACGTCGAGATGATGGAGCAGGACAGAATACATTATGGAGGGGGACCCTCTACATCGTTGCATGATCAAATGCAGAGTTCAGAGCCCTCATCCTCCGACGAAGATGACTCAGACGAGGATCAGAATGAAAAGGTAAATCTTGAGAAAATATCAATTGATAATTGGACTAAAGAATGCGATTATTATTATTATTATTATTATTATTATTATTATTATTATTATTATTATTATTATTATTATTATTATTATTATTATTATTATTATTATTATTATTATTATTATTATTTATTATTTTTATTATATTTATTAAAGATTATTATTATTAATTGTACTAAAGAATGCGTTTTAAAGACTGTCTCATCGTGAACGGCGTCCAACATGATGTGAGGGACTTTTACAACCTCACCGCGGAAGACAACAGCTACTCTAAAAATTTGGAGTAGTTCAAAAGAACATGACCTTCAGGCTGAATGAGTTGGCCAATGGCACGTCCTCCATTGAGGACCTCTTCGACAAGGTTAATAACATAATTTATTGAGTTATTATTATTTCCATGCATACTCATTATCAACATAAAATGCCTTTTTTACAGGTAGTCCACGACCTCGTAGAAACAGCGAAACCGGCAGGGAGCAATTTGTACGTGTCCGTGGGTGTCACACAGGACGGAAGCACAAAGAACTTTGGGATGAGGGCCGTCCCTCATCCGAGGTTCAGCGCCTCTACGCTTCGGCGCGAGATGACAATCGCCGAGACGAGTACCGGCTTCATCGCCTTATTGGTTCTCAGAAACGTTAGTAAACATTCGAATCCTTGTTTCACTTTTCTCACACCTCAAATGTACAATTTCAGCTTGAAATGCGTGTTTCCTGGGTGGATATGCCATCAGGATCGGGTAGACCGGCCAACAACGCGTCCCCTCGAGACGACAACATCACCAAAGTCATAGGTTGGTGTTGGTGAAATTACAATTTTGAACTATTGGGTATACATACCATTATTGGGTATACATACTAAATTTTAAAACAGATGTACGAGAACGATATGCTAAACAATTATGTTGATTAAGGGAACAACTGCCTCCCGAAAGCCATCGCCGTAGGCATTGCCTACTTGAATCGGGAAAGAGACTTCCCTAAATGGAGAGCTCTTTCTCGATACGCAAACGCACAAAAGAGCAACGCTCTGGAGCTACTCAACCGACTGGGTCTTCCCCAAAAAGAATCGTACGATCTCAAGGATGTCAAGGAGATGCAGGAGAGACTCACCGACTACCAGCTAATAGTATTGGACGGAGCCAAGCATCCTTTGTTCCGAGGTCCATTCGCTGGAGATGGAAAAGTCATTGGACTGCGACTCAAGGCCAACCACTACGACCACATCAAGAAAATCCCTGCATTCTTTGGTTAGTTGACAGTTTAATGTTTTAATAATCAAGACCCAAAAGAGAAAAAATTTCTTTGATTATTTGACAGTTTAATTTTTTTAATTACAAAGATACAGAAGAAAATTCTTTACAGATAGCAAGTACTATTGCGGGAATTGCAACTCGCTCTACAAGAGCAGAGATGCCCATTACAACTGCCCCGTGAGGTGCTCTCTCTGCACCCATCCGCGCATCGAAGAGTGTAGTGGCCAGCTGCATAAAAAATGCGCTCAGTGTCGATTCGTCTTCAACAATGAGGACTGCTTCAAACGTCATTTGGAGGAAGGAGTGCAAGGAGGTGCACCAAGATGCGAACGCGTTCAAATCTGCGAGACGTGCAATCAGGTTATTCAATTTACTTGACTTGTTCACCTTGGAAAAGGCATTACTCGATACTATTGAAGGTTATTGACAAAAGACGAAAGGACGAGCTCACGTATGCGGCATGTCATTTTGCCCTCGATGCAAGACGGATATGCCTAAAGACCACTCAACGTGCTTCATTGCACCAGCGAGCCCCATCTCCTCAAGATTTCGACTCAAGACTATCGCCTTCGATATTGAGGTAGTACATTTTTTTTCCAAACTAGCTCTCTCTCACTAGCTCTCTCAAAACTAGCCCTCAACAATTCATTTGTTCAGTCGACAGTCTTGAGCGAGAATGGCAAAAACGTTCACAAGCCGAACGTCATCATTGCCATCCGCTCGTGTAGTGCCTGCCAGCACACCACGCCAGAGTCTCACGAGTCTCAAGACTCGTGCAATCAATGCGGAGGGCGTCGTGTCCATGTATGGCATGGTTTGGATGGATGCAACAGGGACCTTGTCAGCGAGTTCGTAAAGTGGCTGAATCTGAAGGAAAACCGTAACGCAACGGTTCTCGCGCATAACCTAAAGGGGTAAGTCAAATTTCTTACTCTCTTGACAATCATATATTTCTTTCGTTTCTCTCCCTCTTCAATCATGTATTGCTTGAGGTATGGCGGCCAATTTTTGCTGAGAACCATGATTTCGAGCGACGATGTCCCGAGTAAGATGATACTCTCGGGACTAAAGCTCATGCACATGGTTAACAGGAGCGTGCGGTTTGTGGACACGCTAAACTTCCTGCAGATGCCTCTCGCATCGTTCCCCAAGGCATTTGGAATACCGGAACTAAAGAAAGGTTTGTTGTATTCTCTTTCAAGAACACTTGATGTAAGATATTTACAATTTAAATATTTTCCTCATCTCTTGTAAAATATTTTTCAATTCAGGCTACTTCCCCCATCTCTTCAACAGCCCGCAAAACTACAGCTACATTGGAGCCATTCCGGACTCCACCTTCTACAATCCCACTCAAATGAAGGAGGAAGGGAAAAAGCAGTTTTTGGAGTGGCATGTGACTCAAAGCGGAGTACAATTCAACTTTCGGCAGGAAATTTTGGCCTACTGCTACTCTGATGTGGCATTGCTCAGCAGAGGAGCAACGGCCTTCGACACGGAGTGCTTCCGTATATCGGGCACTCACGTATTCCATGAGAGTGTCACAGCTGCAAGTGCAGCGATGCTCATCTTCCGGAGAAATTTTCTGAAAAAGGAAAATCTGGCGATTGAAGCACCGATGCTTCCATGCAAGAGGCAGAGCATCCTGGCCCTCAAGTTTCTGGCGTAAGTTACTCAAATAAATTTCAATCTCTTTGTGCTTTGTTCAATTTTAAACTATTACAGATACCTTCGTGAGACGAAGGGACAAAGGATTCAGGATGCAACGCACGGAGGGGAACACAGAGTCCCCGGAACAAGATACCACGTGGACGGCTACATTCCTAGAGAGGGCAAGAAGCCGGTAGCTATCGAGGTTAGCTGATAATGTTGAAACATTTGGGTTTTAAAACAATATTTTGTAGGTACATGGATGCTACTACCACGCATGTACATGCTCGTACCAGGATGACGCCGTCATACTAGGCCGCACCGCTGCCGAAATAAGACGTGACAACAAGTTGAGGCTCAGCGTACTCGAGCCAAACTACAAGGTGAAGGTCTACCGAGAGTGCGAAATCAACAAGATGCTGCGTCGGGACGAGGAAATGAGGACAATCTTCATGAAGCATCGAATTCTAGTAAGTTTTCTTTTTGTTTTATTCTTAAATGACTTGCCTATAAATTTATAATTGAGGAGCCTCTTGATATCAACGATGCTTTCTTTGGCGGAAGAACCGAGACGTTCAAACTGCATGCAAAATGTCAGGAAGGATGGAGCATCCGCTATCAAGATGTTTGCAGGTTACTGATTATCTCTTTGTCATGGTCTTTTTTTATGTTCAACAATCTACTTTCAGCCTGTACCCGTTCACCAACAAGTACAAGCCCTATCCTATCGGCGTTGGAGTCTACGTTTCTGGAGAGGATATCCCATGCCCAATCAACGATGCACAAGATTTGGGCGTAAATGGATTCCTCAAGTGCAGAGTATGTTTTCTTGATGAACTTGTAACGCTTTACTGTTTTTTATTTACAATCCTATTGTTCAGGTATTGGCACCACCCAAACTGCATCTACCAGTTCTATGTATGAGAGTGGGAGGAAAGTGCATCTACGCACTATGTCAACAATGTGCTCTGGAAAAGTCCCAGAGAGAACTTCATGCTCGCATACGGATGAGGGGAGAGCTTTCGAAGGAACATGGGCAACGGGAGGAGATCAAGCTCGCCTTGAGAACTGGCTATACAGTTCTGAACGCCTATGAGGTAGTCACTTTTCATATATAAATACATATATCACTGTCATTCATTACTACAATTCAGGGAAGACATTATGAGAACTGGAGCCAATACGAGATGAATGCTGAAAGCGGGCATGTACGTCACGGCATCCTCTCCGAGTACATGAACACCTTTGTGAAGCTCAAAACAGTTAGTGATTTTAATTATTGTTTAGTAGTGGTTGTTGATTCTCATATGATCTTTTCAAAAATGAAACTGTTTGAAGGAGGCAAGCGGATGGCCCAGAGACGTTGGCGATGACGTCATGAGCAGGCCGAGTACATTGAGGCCTTCAAGCAGAGAGAAGGAGTGACGCTCGACCCTGCAAAGATGGTGCCAAACAGCGCAGCAAGACAAGTCGCCAAGCAGATGCTCAACTCCTTGGTAAGATTCTTTCTGTGTATTAGATAATTACAAACAAATTATTCTGAATTTTTAGTGGGGAAAACTCGGAGAACGCTCGGGAAGGAAACAGCAGGAGATGGTTATCTCCCCCGAAAGACTGCACAGCCTTCTGATCGAGGCCGAGACCGAGGTTGGGGACAATATTGTCCTCACCGATGAGACTTTCTCGGAGACCTGACGGACGAAATCCTGAAAAGGAACAGAGTTCGTGTCGCAGGACCGAAAGCCTATGCATACAAATACGTCACGCATGACGGCATGGTGAGAGTTTTACATTCAATGGGTCTTGAGGATTTCAAATTGGAGAAACCACGTCTTGATTCTTGCAGGAAAAGAGCGTGGTAAAGTGCAAGGGCTTCCTCTCACGTCCGAAGCATCGCAGAAGATCCATTTCGAGCAGATGCGACAGTTTGTAAGGGAAATGAAGAAAGGTGAGAAACCTTTCCCGGTCACAGTCGTCTATGACCGAATAGTCACAGAGAGAAGTCACGCGGTGACATCTCTTCTTCAAAAGAAGAGGTTGAACGCCGTGTTCGACAAAAGGGTCATCGTCCGGGGGACGTACAACACAACCCCATATGGATATAAGGACTGATCTCATATGATTAAAAACTGTTCATTGTTACTGTTCATTCCCTTTATTGTGATGCTTCTCGAGTGGCCGTCCACAATGTTGATGTGTGGGCCTAGTGGTTGTGGTAAAAGTACCCTTGTACATCGTATAATTAAGTCTCCTGAACTAGTTATGAACAAGTAACCAAAATGTATATACTTTTGTTATAACGAATATCAAAAAGGTTATGATGAATTTGCCAACCTTGATAGAGTAACCATGTGTTTAGGCCTTCCACAACTAGAAAATCTTAAAAAATAATGTCAACCCCCGCTTTGCTGATTCTTGACGATTTGATGGTTGCTCTCGATAAATGGCCTGATGCTGAGAAGCTATTCACTGTAGCCTCTCATCATTACAATATTCTTGACGATTTGATGGTTGCTCTCGATAAATGGCCTGATGATGAGAAGCTATTCATTGTAGCCTCTCATCATTACAATATGTCGATTTGATGGTTGTCTCGATAAATGGCCTGATGCTGAGAAGCTATTCACTGTAGACTCTCATCATTACAATATTCTTGACGATTTGATGGTTGCTCTCGATAAATGGCCTGATGCTGAGAAGCTATTCACTGTAGCCTCTCATCATTACAATATTCTTGACGATTTGATGGTTGCTCTCGATAAATGGCCTGATGCTGAGAAGCTATTCACTGTAGCCTCTCATCATTACAATATGTCGATTTGATGGTTGGTCTCGATATATGGCCTGATGCTGAGATGCTATTCACTGTAGCCTCTCATCATTACAATATTCTTGACGATTTGATGGTTGCTCTCGATAAATGGCCTGATGCTGAGAAGCTATTCACTGTAGCCTCTCATCATTACAATATGTCGGTTATTGCTGTTGTGCATTCCTTGTTTTATTCTAGAGTGATGCGTAATTTAAGAATAAACTCTAGTTATCTTTGTCTGTTTAAAAACAATTCGGATCAACTCACTATACGTAATCTTGCCACTCAACTCTACCCTACCAATAGAACGTTTTTCATAGAGTGTTACGAGGACGCAACCCGTGAACCTCATGCTTATCTTTTCGTTGATTTACACAAGAATACAGATGTCAAATTCCGTCTGCGCACAAGTGTTTTTCCTTTGACTGATTGCGTTATTTGTTATATTCCCAAATGAAGCGAGCGGTTTGGTCTGAACAGTGTATTAAGAGCATTGCCTTCTCTATCAAAAGACAAAGAATTCAAACAAGGATTACAAAGATTGACAGATAATGAAGTGATCTGTCTTATTGAAGCTATTTGTAACATTCTCTATGGAAATGTTCCGATTCCTAAGAAAACATGTAAAAACTATGAAAAGTTTGCGCCAGTAATGCGTAAACTTGCTCCTATAAGAAACATTCAAAAAGCAAAGAAGACCCTCATCCAGATGGGGGGAGGATTCATTGGACCTATCATACCGATACTTGTGAGCCTGGCGAGTACTTTACTCTCCAATGCCCTCCTTCAATAAAATGGTGTTAGTGCCTGAAGAAAGGTTAGCGGCGCTCTCTTCCATCAAACCGGAAACCCAAATTGAAAGAATAGAGAGAGAATTACGCAGTATGCTCTCTTCGACAGAGAGTGATGATAAACGTCTGAGATTGTATCAAGCCCTTCTCCAGCAACTCACGTCAACTATTCATAAAAATATAAATTATCAAGATGCAGAACAAAACTGGCAGGGAGAGATGTCGACTCACGTTCCAACTAATGCTGATAGTGTGGAAACAAAACCTTCCTCTATAAAAACTCATGCTTTAACCCTGAATTCTGAAAACTTATCGACTAAACCTGAGACAATAAAAGAAGAGAAAAAAGAGAAAATTTATTTGGATGAATTGAAATTCACAAATGCTACAGTAAAGTCAAAAGCTGATTTGATAGTTGAACATTTAAGAAAATTTCCCGAAATTTTTATAATAACAAAGGGAAAATTGACTTGGAAAATGAAGAATTTGACGTTTTTCCGATAATTTCGGATCTCTCTAATAGATGGCGGAGTCGTTCGACACCTCCTATGGGTAGCGAAGAGTTTGTTCGAGCACTTGTATCCACAGGATTCCCTGTTGAGCAGATTGCGAACAAGAACCGGTCAGATTTTGCTGTGAGCAAATGGTTCTCAAGTCAGTAGACTATAAATTGGAGCAGATATATTCAGACCCCCAAAACCCCGGAGGTTTTAGAGGAGTGAATGCTTTGCTAAAAGCAGCCAATAATGCCGGAAT
This sequence comes from Allodiplogaster pararmata, assembly GCA_964056735.1. NCBI lineage: Eukaryota > Metazoa > Nematoda > Chromadorea > Rhabditida > Diplogasteridae > Allodiplogaster > Allodiplogaster pararmata. Next base: position 26,602,075 of record OZ057403.1, on the reverse strand, counting down.
TAAGGTGTTTCGTGAAGAAGTGAAGAGATTTCTGCATCAAAGTGATACATACACGGCTCATTATCCGTCTAGAACAAAGTTCAAAACAGGCCAAATTCAGTCGACGGGGCTTGACAGCGATCATCAAGCTGATCTTGCTGTTCTTATTGATCTGAAGAGGTATAACAAGGGATATTCATACATTCTCGTTGTTGTTGACGTCCTCTCTCGATTTGTGATGTGTGCACCTCTCAAAAACAAAACTGGAAAAGAAACTGCGACTGCTTATAATGGTATACTTTACTCTAGCGGAAGAATTCCGTTCAGACTATACACTGACGAGGGAAAAGAGTTTTTAAATACACATTTTCAAAAACTTTTGAGTGAAAAAGAGATAATACACAAGAAACCAAAGAACCATAATGTGAAGTGTGCGCTTGCTGAGAACGCTGTGAAACGGGTTAAAACCCGTCTGTATCGTGTGTTCTCTGAGAATAATACATATTGTTGGATAGATGTACTACAAGATGTAGTACATGGTTTGAATGTCTCACCGATCAAATCTATCGGAGGCATACCACCCGCTGATGTTAATCATGGAAACATGGAGAAAGTGTGGCAAAAACTATACGGAGAAGAAAAGTATAAAACTCCTCAACATGTGTTTCGTGTCGGAGACACGGTCAGACTTTCCAAGTTTAATACATTGTTCAAAAAAGGTTATAAAAACACCTTCACATTAAAAGTTTTCAGAATAAAAAAATTATTATACAAGGATCCTCCTGTTTATATCATTGAAGACTTGAACGGTGAGGAGATTGACAGTATTGTTTATGAGCCTGAACTCGTCAAGTACGTTCCTAAACAAGAGTTTAAAATTGAGAAAATTTTACGTAAACGGCAGAAAAATAAAAAAACTGAGTTACTGGTGAAGTGGTTAGGTTATCCATCCAGTTTCAATTCTTGGATACCTTCCGGCGATGCAAGAAGAATCCGGTAACTCTTGGCATTTGGGTACCACTTCTTGCTCAAGAGCTTTAGTTGTCTACGTCGCTCAAGTCATGTTAATCTATGCTGTAGTTTCGGTTTCTATATATAACCTAACATTCTCGAACTGTCCTGATAACAAATTGTGGATTGCCATTCTTTCTTCCTGTATAGGGTATCTACTACCATCTCCATCCATCACTCTTAACAAATTATGAAGGACTTTTACTTAACTCTTTTAAGTAACACTCGTAAAGAGGATGTGATTTCTAAATTTCGCGTCAAACTACCTTCTTCAATTACTTTGCATGAGGATTACGAAGTTGCGCTAACAGAGATAATTTACCCAAATACTTTCGACCTTTTGACTGATAGAAGGGAAGATGATAATTTCAATGATAACACGATATTTCTGAAAGATTTCAACGGTAGTGTTGGAACTGTGGCTGTGACTCCATGCTCTTACAAGTCAGGATCCGACTTGGTTGGACAGATAAACTACTCTTTGAATGAATTCTTCAGTTTCAAGTATAATACGAAAAACATGAACATGCTATATTACAACCCATATACGAGAAAATGTGAAATAACTCTACCTGAACAGATTGGAAGAGTAATTTTCTCTAAACGTTTCGCCTATCTTTTGGGTATTAAAGAAACAATAGAACATCGGTCAACCTACATTTCTTCTCATCCTGTTCATGTCGCTAAAGAAATGATGTTCATTTATGTCAATATTGTCGAGAATCAAATGGTTTCTAATGTTTTGTGTCCACTTTTGAAAGTAATAGCCACAAACGGAGAATTGGGTGAAAATATAAACGTTTCATTCACAAGACCTCAATACGTCGCCGTTCGCTACAGAGACTTTGAATACATTACTGTTGATATCAAGAACGACCTTGATGAACATATAAATTTTCATTCGGGAAAGATCTGCATGGTACTTCATTTCAAACCTAAACGTTCGGCAGAGTAGGTATGCATGTACCTTTTAATCCCGACTCTTGTATTGACTGGTACGATGTGTTTGTTGAGCAAGCACGTCAGAGTGGTTCAGGATTTCGTGGTTATCCTTATCAGCGTGGTGCTTCTGGTTTGGGTGGTGTTCTTTCAAAGCTATTCAGTTTCATTCTGCCAATAGCCAGATCAGCAGGGAGGTCTATTGCTAGTGAAGCTGTGAATGCAAGTGAAAAATTCGTTGATGACATCATTGACGGTAAAAATGTCAAAGATTCCCTAAAGATGCATGGTCGTCAAGCCTATAAAAATTCAGTAAATCGAGCAAACGCTAGACTACAGCAAGGCAAAGGTAAAAGAAAGCGGAAAGTTCGGATAGTCAAAAAGAAAAGTAGAGTCAAGACTCGAAAGAGGTCAGTAGTGAAACGTCAGCGACACAGAACGGTTCAAAAGTCTCTGAACTCTCTCAAGGATATTTTCTCCAAGTGAAAAAAAAAAGGGGAAATTAATCGACCCCAAATCTGTTCCATCTACTCAAAGTGAATTGAGTGTGTTTGAGATACCTTCAACGCAAGTTGCCCTAGAATCCGCAAGATGGCTATCTATATCTACAAGTACTCCAATCAACAACTCTGGACCATATTTATTCAATTTGGTTGATTCACGACATTTCCTTCAAGTTGGCAAATCCTACATTGCTATCCGTCTCCGAGTCAAACGACCTACAGGTGCTGATAACGTATTGATTAAGGAGAAGTACGGTTTGATTAATTACATTGGTGCTACTTTCTTCAACCAGGTAACTCTTGAGATAAACAATCAGCAAGTATTTGATTGCAGCAATTATGCTTACAAAGCTTACTTGGAGTGTCTTTTGAACCATAGTACAGATCAAAAGCGAGGTTTCCTTCAAGCCGGTGGTTATTATCAAGATGACGAGGAAGGTTTGGAAAGTACCGAGAATAGCGGATACAACTCCAGAGTTGAGCTTTTATCTAATGATGTTGTGGATCTAGTTGCGCCTCTTCATATTGACCACTTTTCCACTGACCGTTTTCTCATTCCTCACCTCAATCTACAGTTTCGTTTCTATCGTAATTCTGATGATTTTATAACAGAAAATTTCACAACAAGTAAACAATCTGGAATATCCATTGAAGTCGTTTCCATGAAGCTCATGATGCGTGCGGTAGATGTGATAAGTTCAGCTGGTATCGCCTTAGAAAAAACATTACTTTCATACCCTGCAAGATATCCTTATCACAGAACACGTCTACGTGTAATTTCGATACCCGGCGGACGTTCTGATTTTCCATATTCAACGCTTTTCACCGATATTGTTCCGCGACGTATTGTTGTAGGATGTGTAGAGCAGGATGCTTTTGATGGTCATTCGTCCAAGAATCCATTCAATTTTAAGCACTTTAATATTTCGGAGATTTCTATAGACGCAAGAGGAGTTACTTTCCCCGCTCAGCCTCTCAAAATCAACTTTAAGCAAAAATGTTATGCAGAAGCTTTCGCAATGTTTTATGAAAACATTGGAGCTATAAGTGAAAATCGTGACATTGCAATATCTTATAAGCACTATAGGAACGGTTTCACTCTCTTTGCTTTTAATCTTGTACCAACTGATGCTAATAATGATTTTGAACTTGTGCAAAGTGGAACCACTCAAATAGCTTTGAGATTTGCTGAACAAACTCCTCCATCCGGACTACAACTCATAGTATATGCCGAGTATGACGGAATGTATCAAATCGATCATTATCGTAATGTTTTCAATGACCAACAGGGGTAGATATATTCATAACAATTGTATTTCCATGTAAAAGGGATGACTGATGTTGTTTAACGCGGTTGCTTTGTCTAATATAGAGCTAAATAATATTCTGAGGAATTGTCCTGTTACAAGGTTCTATTATCTAGGAAGTTTCCCCTCCGATGCAATTGTTGATATTCCCGAGAGTCGACCTTTCTGTCTTATTTTCAACACCAGCAAGTCTAGTTTGCCAGGAGAACACTGGATTGCTGTATTTGTGAATAAGTTTAATATTGCTGAATACTATGATTCAAACGGAGATGATTGTTTGAATACCCTTGAAACGTGGTTGTCTAACTTTCCTAGAGTAGAAAAGTTTCCTTTTCGTGTTCAAAGTCTTTTCAGCAATGTATGTGGACACTTTTGTTTATATTTTCTCTATAACAGATGTAAAGGTAAAAGCTTAAGCTTTTTGCTCAAATCATTCCATCGTCACAATTTGAGCAAAAATGACTCTTTAGTATATAAATGGTATTTAAATCACCTCAAGTCATGTATAAATAGATGAAGAGAAATCATAGTGCATCGTTTACTTCACCATGTCTAGTGACAAACTTTCCCTCCTTTCTGAGAAGGCCCCTGTGAAAATTTCTGACTCATCAACTAACTCTGAGTCTTCCATCAAAAAAGAAAAGGAACTCTCAAGTAATTGCGAAGATGTGGTAACTGTTATGGAGACCGGCATAACTCTACGCCGAGCGAGAAAACGTATTGAAGGAGATACAGGTGTTAGATACATTCGTAATATTGGTTCATTTCACTTACTCGCGGATGAATCTGATAATGTATTTGTGCAGTTTCTACCTGTTAACTAGTTATCTGAAGATTAAGATGTCCGAGTCAAGCGATACTTCTACTCACGAGGAAGTTCATTTCAAACGCAAAAGAAAACGACTGGAGGAAAACACTGAGGTTTATTAAAATTTTATATTATATGTTCACTACATTAACCGTTAACTGTTGAGTTTCCGTCACATGAGCACGTCAACCTTCATGAAGAGCCTCAACAACTTGGAAGGGATTTCTCAGTATTCAGACCGCAAAGATTCATTACTATGGCTGTTTGTAACACTTGCTCCAAACCTACCGTCATATCCCATATTGATTGTACTGTCACTTTCAAATTATGTAAATCCTGCATTCTCACTAATTCACGGATGCAGTCTGCAATTTACCACAACATCATTGTCAAGAACTTGAGGGATAGAAGGACATTTTCAAATGGAAAGGACTCATCGACAATTACTCGTAGCTTCTGGTAAGTTTTTTACCCTATAAAAATGAAATTTTAAGTTTTTAGTGATTACTAATCATTCGGGGTGATCTCTAGATGGGAGTACAGGTAGCACTCTGTAATAATTTTCATTTCTTTTGTTTTCAATTTTGAATAGAGGTTGTGTTCCTTTTCCTCCTACTTGTGGTACTAAAGTAAGTTTCAGATGCCTCACATTGCTCTCGCTACCTATCTGAGAATCAAAATGAATGTAGATATTTATGACAAACTCACATTGAGCCAGATGGATGAAATTAATGATTCCCTCGTTAATCTGAGGATAAAAACAACACATATGGAGAAAAATACTTTTTTGGATCATCTGCAACTGGACATAAGGACTCGCGTTTATCATCCCATCACCGTAAGGCTGAAGGTGGAGGGAAGGAAGTAGAGTCTGGGTCTGAGACCAGTTCGAGTCCCGCTCGTTGTTAGTTTTTTTAAAATTTCTCTTTTGTGTTTCAAGTCCTTTTTTAGCCAATTTTTAAAATGTTTGTATTGCAGGATTATTTTCTGGCACAATACGACGTGAGAATAACTAGACAGGATGGCCCCTGTTTCCGAGGGAGAAATGGAGCAGTCTATCTGGTCGAAGTATTGCAAGTTGAATATCTCTAGAATGTGTTATAATTCAGATTCATTTGGTTCCAGATTCGTTTCGTCTTTGACATGGTTAACTGTTGAAACTAGATTTGTTTTTACTCGATTTGTTTTTTTCCTCTAAGTTACTAAAATACTAAGCTATTTAGTTCATTTTCTGTTTGTCTCGTTTTGTCTTTGAGATGATAAAATGTTGTTGCTAATCTTTGTGTTCTTTATTCTACAAAAGAGGAAGAATACATGACGTATTCTTTACCGCAAAGAGTGCAAGTTGCGAGAGTAGGAGATGGCTTCCTTCCAAGATCGTATCCATAGATTATGCGTGTATGAAAACGGTGATTATTGGAAACACGTGATAAAAATTCTCAAATAAAAGATTCAAAAATACACATCGGAGAGAGTGTATAAAAAGTGTGTCTTTCTGAGAAAGACTGCACTGTAAGAGAAAAACGCTAGAGAGCGTAAAAGAAAATAGCATGTAATATTGAGAGATGCAATTTTAAAGAGATTCAGAGAAAAAATATCTAACAGAGTATAAAGATAGAGAGAGAGAGAGAGAGAGAGAGAGAGAGAGAGAGAGAGAGAGAGAGAGAGAGAGAGAGAGAGAGAGAGATAGGGAGAGAGAGAGAGAGAGAGAGAGAGAGAGAGAGAGAGAGAGAGAGAGAAAGAAAGAAATAGTACATAATTGTGAGAGAAATAGAGAGAAAGAAAAGGAGAGAAGAGAGAGAGAGAAAGAGAGAGGAAGAGAGAGAGAGAGAAAGAGAGAAGATAGAGAGAGAGAGAAAGAGAGAGAGAGAAAGAAAGAGAGAGAAAAATAAAGAGAAAGAAAGATAAATAGAGAAATAGAGAGAGATAAAGATCAGCTGGAGTGATTCTTTGCGGTCAGAGAAAAAGTCTCTCGATTTAACACACTATTATTTTAGGTTACAGAGTCCGCCACATCACACAATATCATAATTCTCTTACTTTAGAACAAACTAATCAACAGAGATACAAAGCCTAATTTCTTGATCTAGACATAGAAATCTTAGAAGATGGTACTACCAAGTTTAAACTATACAACAAAACCGATGCATACAACTTTAAGGTTATAAAATACCCCCACTTTAGCTCTAATATACCTATTAACATTGGTCTTAACACCATATACAGTGAAACTTTACGTTTTAGTAATAACTGTAAACACATAGAAGACTTTCTCAACAGAATCACTATGTTAATAGACTCTTACAGGACAAATCAATTTCAAGATCATATAATATTAGGTAGATTAATTAAAACTATTACCAAAAACCCATCAATATCTCTAAAATATAACACAGTACACATTAATATCAAACAAAAGATCATTGAACAGTTCCAACATATTGAGTATCATCATTGATTACTCAATTCCCTTCCTTCCCTATCTCCTTTTCTGTTATTAAATATCTCATCCTTACTTCATGCGCTATTGACATTTTCCCTCTCCTTTTTCTTTTTTTGATTATGTTTTTTGTTCATGTTTTTTGATGTTATCGTTATTACAATTTAGTTTAATAATTTAAATTTGTTATTTAAAATTTACTTATTATTTCTCTATCACGGTCTCTCCGGGAACTCACTGAAGAGCCCCGCCCGGAGAGAGCGAAGGTCTGTCTGGGCTCAGGGGCGAAACAGACTTTCGCATTTATTATTCATAATTTAAAGCAGAACTTCATCTTTCAAATTTTCAAATGTAATTTATCTTTCAAATAAACGCATTATGCACTTTTACAATCTTTCTCTTCTCTAATATCGGTTACAGAAGCGAAAACTTGGTTGTGTCCGACAACCCAACAGGAGCCCAAACTCATCTACCTAGAAGCTCCCGTGGATTGCAGAGCTTTGCAACCTTGGGCTACGTCTGAATTAGACGCAATCTCCTTAACTATGTTCCAACCAAACCATAGGAAATACTCTTCACCAGCAGTGGTATGCAAAAGCATTATCCAAAAAGTAACATTCAGTTTGGGCCCTCTAGGAGGAAGATATGCCTATTACCAGGACAGCCAAGATACTATGACCATAGAGGAATGGAGATATGAATTTTGAGTACTGAGTGACGCGCATCGTGGAGGTTAATTAGACAGTTAAAGTCTTTGTCGTGCCAGTGAAGAGATGCGGTGTGGTTTCGTGCAAAGAGTTCGGACGTTTCGCTTTATTTAAAGCATCATCAGCGATATGCAAATTACCCTCAAACTTGGGTAATTAAAGGTTTAATTACCCAAGTTTGAGGGTAATTTGCATATCGCTTATGATGCTTTAAATAAAGCGAAACGTCCGAACTCTTTGCACGAAACCACACCGCATCTCTTCACTGGCACGACAAAGACTTTAACTGCATAGAGGAATGTAAAAGAATGGAAAAACACAAAACCTGTACGAGCGGACGATTGGAAAAGCAGGGGTCACTCTGGTCAACGCAAAACAGACCTCAATTTGAATGGCCCGAATGGCCATTCGGCTGCTGTAGGAACTACACTACACATATCCGAAATTGCGTTTTGATAGAAACAACATTAAACATGAGACACTCAGACGGTTTTCCAGAGTCGGCAGTAGGAAACATGCGACACTGTGAATATGAAAAAGAAGAATGCATACTCTATGATGGCACAGTGATGGCCTGGACCATCAATAAAAAAGAGAAATGTGATTTTGTACCAGTCATGAACTTAACAGGCTTACGAACAGACCAAGTATTCATCAGCGACGATAAGGAGTTAGCACTATCATGGAACAAAAAAAGTCGACTTCTTCACGACTGTAATCACGAATTGACAATTTCAGATCAAGGCTATGGAGTCGTGGTCAAAAGGAAGGTTGGTAGAAACAGGAGAGTGGTCCCATTAGAAGCGGAATCTGGGTTGACATCGACTAATCAGCTGGCAGCACAGTTACTCGCAAGTGAAAAGGCGAGCATTAACGCTGTAATACCCACGGTACGAACAGCACTTAGCAGCATGTGCGAACAGTACAACCTACTAAGAGGATTTACCAAAATGAATTTAAACGAAGACGCCACGTTAATTGCAAGGAAATTAACTAAAAGAGCTGATATCAAAGCAAGATATGTTGGACAAGGCCTAGTAGAAGTAAACTCATGCTTCAAGATTCCTGAAATGGCAGTGGAATTAATCCCGTTCAATGAAACCTGCTACTCAATGCCAAAGGCTCACATCACTATGCCAAACGGAAAAATTATGTCTACGTTCATAGAACCAGAGACAGGTATAATAAACGAAAAGCCTGACGTTGTACTTTGCAGGGACGCGAGGAAAGCATACTGGCGGGAGAAAGATCACCTCACTGTATACGACCCCGTCAGCGGGAAGCGAAACGAAATTTCGTGGAGTCAAAATACTGATCCCGCTTCACGAGCGGTATCGCCAACCCAAACTTCTCTCACCGAAACAGACACCGAGACAAGGGCTTCCCACACTGGAGTCACCATCGCAATGGATCAAATGGAGCTAGACGAGAATGATCAACTTGACGAGGAATTCGTGAACTACTTCGAAGAGCAACTACTCGTAGCGGAACAGGCAGAAGCAGAAAGACAACTAAACAAAGTCTACAACGAAACACAACAGCAAACAAGCGACACTGGGGAAACGGAGACGGTAGTACCCTTCCAGCTGCAGAGGAAAAGAATCAAGTACACCAGAAGTACGCCTGATCTCAAGAAAGCACGAACAACGGAAAGTGAGCTTGCAAAAGCCACTCCGAAAGGCTACCGAAGTAAATGGACAGGACAGCATCCATACGCTGATTTGTTGAGGGACAGCGACAACACCTGGCAAGATTCGGTGAAGGCGAAGAGATTATCGATCAAAAGTCTAGGAAAGCAGGTACCGCAAACCAACTACCTGAGACCCGACTTCGTACGCAAGCTCTTCAAGCGTCTTGAAAGTTCAACGACGTCTAACCAATTGACGGCAAGAGACTTCATGCGGATCGAATTAGCTATCCATATCAGAAGGGAGTCACAAGAAAAATATCAGGAGCTATGCAGAAAAGCGAAAAGCGAAGAAATCATCGACGGGCACATCATTTGGAAAAAGAGAACATCGAAGTTCGCCAACGTCGGAGGCCAGAAACATTAAAAAAAAACATGTCAAGCCACCATTACAAATGGGCAAAAACTACCCAGTGTTGTACCAGATATTCGAAATAAGGGAGACGGATATGCTTCTCGAGGCGAAGGACTGGTTCATCTCCAAACCAGACAGACCCGATTTGAGAGTCATAAGGTTGGACAACACGAGCGAGGACATAGCCACAGGGGTGTCCGGCTTCAACCTCAACGATTTCTCAGTAAGAGACTTCGTGTGGGTTTACGCAATTGGACCATCAAGTGCTGCAAATCACCCTCGGAAGCTGGAGAAAACGTTCGACAAGGCGAGTAGCCCCTCGATACAACACAAAACTTCCCCCCCCCCAACATTCTGGGTAATCGAGAAATACATCGCGGTTCCCGCTAACACGCAACCAACGGACAGTTACGCTTGTATTGTCGACTATAAAACGAGTCACAAGAGAAATAACACACCTGAAAACTGGAGAAATATACCACCAAAAAGCATACCACCAAGAGCAGTCATCGTCTTGGCAGGCGATCCGACTCCGGTCACTCTAGAGCAGAAGGCATGCGACTTCGTCTTCGACATTGAACAATCAACGAACGTCCTGCTAAGGGCTAGAGCAAGGAAAGTGACGACTTCAGCCACCTTTTTCTCGGAGATGCCCATCTCAATTGAAGCATTCCAATTCTTAGCGCAGGAAATCTAAATGGAGTGGCCGGTCCTGATCAGATCTGGAGTTAAGCCTACCCACATTTGGAAGGCATCCGAAGAAGAAGTTGGACTATTCAAAGACAGAGTTGCCAAGTTCAAAGGATTCGAAGAGAACCGTCGACAAGCCATCGAAACAATGGGCCATGCGTTTAAGCTCGGAGCTACACTGATAACTCATGCAGCAATAACTATGGAGGACTATGACTGGCACCGGGTTCAACTGAAAATCGTCAACTCAACGAAATTTATAACGACGCTCGAATGGACGAGGGGAGGAGTGATGCAAGAAAATGGGTGGAACGAGAACAGACAGGTGAGAGCAGCCCTGGCAGGAGCAAACGGTTTAGAAAATCTAATCATATCAGAATCCTCCCTAAACAGGCAGACGCACGAACTAACGGTGAAGCTGCAGACCTCGGCATGGAACAGCAGTGGCATTCATCGAGCAGTGAGGAGCAAAGAAAGCATTTCGGCAAGCCTAACGTTGGTGAAAGTATCGGACACGCTCGACCCGACCTTCAAGATCATCTGCAAGATGCCATTGAAGCAGATCTCCCCAATTTCGTCAGTGGGAGCAATATTAGAACAAGTTTATACCGATATGGAGTTAACTGCAAAAGACACAGTATTCTTAAAATCTTTGCCGGAGAACATGAAGGAAGCGGAAGTCACATGGACCGGCGACTACGGAAGAGTACTCACGGAAGAACAGAGATTAGCAGTACAAGTAGGACTGTCGAGCACACCCATTGTCATGGTGCAAGCTGCTTACGGAACGGGCAAGACATGGACTAGCGGCGTATTGGCCATTGAAGCAGCGAAGCAAGAACAACTCATCCTAGTGCTCTGTGTAACAAATCACGCGTGCGGACAATTCGGGAGAACGATTGAAAAAATCTTAGCGGAGGATCATTCGGAGGTCCCCATAGCTCCACTACGCTTAGCGGGCGATTTGGCAGTGGAAAACTCGCTGACAACATCGTATGACCTGTCTGAAGTCTTGGAAAGCATGCAAAACAGTGAGCAGATGGACAAAGCTACTCAGGAGCAGTTAAAAACCTTCTGTAAAAACCGACGAATCATCGCGGATCTCAAAAGGGCAGGAAAACTGCACGAATTGACGGAGGAACAGCAAGATTTCTTCCGAGTCACAGAGAAGGCGACTAGTAACCGCGGAGCGAAGCTGATAAGGGCCGCAATCGGAGCATATAGCCCGAAGATAGTAATCGCGACCGTCTCGACGTTCCTCAACGCGACAGGCGCCAAAGGGAATCTTCGATCAGTGTTCCCCAGAGAAAAGAACAACGTGATGGTCATTTCCGACGAAGCCTCGACAATTCCTGAGCCCGCGCTGATCGCTGTCTTGTCGCGCCTGCCTTACGCGAAAATAAGAGCAGTAGGCGATACGAAGCAGCTCACCCCATTCTGCCGGCTCCCTAAGGACAGCCTAGGGTCGCTAACGGCAGCGCAAGGTCTACTCGACACTTTGGCAAGGAGTAAGCAAGTGGTGAAGACAGCTTTGACGCTGACATTCCGAACTCATCCGGAATTGAATCGACTTCCTTCTCAACTATTCTATGAAGGACAGCTAAAAAATGGATGCACGGAAGAGGAAAGGAGTCTGATGACAAGCAGAATCCGGCTCCCAAATCTTAAGATCCCGTTCGTGTTCGTCGCGCTCAAAGTAGGAGAATCGGTGAAGGCGCCATCAAAAAGCTACCTAAATGCTCATGAAGCAGAAGTAGCCATCGCATTGGCAAGCATCTTCAAGGAAGCAGGGTTCATGGACAAAGAAATGTTCATTACCACCTTCTACAAGGAACAACAGAGGGAAGTAGCAGAGAGAAACCCTCAAATTGAGGTATTAACCGCGGATTCGGTTCAAGGAAGAGAATGTGAGCTGTCAATCATCTTGACGACGCGGAGCGACGAGCACAAGGAGGGACTCCTAACAGATCCGAGACGACTGAACGTGTCCATAACGAGGGCCAGACAGGGCATCGTTATACTGGGGTACGTAAACGTCCTGGAAAGATTGGAAAATTGGAGGGAGGTTATCCGATTCGCAAAAGCGTTTCAACTGGTCATCGATGAGGATCAATTATATACCCTCAACGACAGGATGTATAAGGACGAGTTCCCGGCACTGTAAGGAGGAGAGGATTCGAAAGCAACACCCACCGTCACCTAAAAAAAAAAAAAAACAAAACAAAACTCCTCGCTGGCTGCGGACTTCTCGAGGCGGACGAATCAAGGGTTGGAAATCATCATTAAGCCATTTTCTCCTTAAGCCAGGGGTTTGAAAAAAAACCATCCTTTCATTTCAGAAAAGAAAATAAGGAGGAGCAGAATCGAGAGAACATCGAAACGAGAGTGCGAGGCCGTGAAGAATATACCGG